>OZ026625.1:73458360-73486360 GCA_964020975.1 Hermodice carunculata
TACGGTTACAGTGACAGACAATATATCTGTTTTACATGTGTATTGAATATTCTGGCTTTTTCTTTTTTTTTAAACAGTATCAGATTGGATACTTGGTTGGAAAGTCATCCGATACTGATATTGACTTAATTGAAGAAGGTTGTATTTTCAAGCACTGAGAACTGTGCAATTTATCCTATTTCCTTTCATAAAATTGGTAAACATGTCATATAATTAACAAGGAAATATACATAAATATTCATATTGGTAGGGCAGAGCAACAACAGAAGCTTCTACTGTTCTCCTGTAGGGGGCATTTCAGTCATTCAGGGCTAGAGTTGTGTATTCCCATTACTTTTCATTGTAATATACTGCTTAATAACTTTAAAACCACTTGTTACAGAAACAGCAACATTTGTGTGGTAAAATTATGTGCAGAGGTGAAATGTTCACATAATTTTTTTTTTTTGCACCTTTAAAAGTAGTCTTTTAATTTGAGGTTAATTTAACATGCAATCCAATGGGAATACACATCTCTAGCCCCGGGGAATTCTGTGTATTGGATTGTGTATTCAGCTTAATATACAGATAATTGGTAATTGTGACCTCTCCTATTGATGATTAATGAAATAGCAGGAAACTTTATTCCATGGAAGTTGTGTCAATCCATGGGGCAACACTACTTACTGTACATAAGAGGACTCCTGAATCAGCCTCACAGAATTCATGGAAGGTTGTGGTTCTGTCCTGAAACATACACGTGTATATCCATGTATATGTACAGTGAAAGCTCATTATAATGACATCATCTGTTACCATAAAAAGGCATCAGATAACAAGATATGTTGGACAAATGATTCAAATGACAAAGAAAATGAACCTTTTTTCCTTAAAAACTGCCTGACTGCTGTCTCAGTCTGGACAGTTACAGTGTAGTTTTACTTGCTTTACTATAAATAAATATAAGGAAACACAGGCAAGGGCCTGACAGCTTCCGAAATTAGGAATACTATGTCAAGCAGTAGTAGAAGTACAACCGGTTTCGCCTCCAGTGGGGCTCATCAGGTACTGGTCATGACAGTTGAGACGTGTGTTTTTATACTCGGGTATAACTTTTGACG
Organism: Hermodice carunculata; assembly: GCA_964020975.1. Taxonomy (NCBI): domain Eukaryota; kingdom Metazoa; phylum Annelida; class Polychaeta; order Eunicida; family Amphinomidae; genus Hermodice; species Hermodice carunculata. The sequence goes on from OZ026625.1 coordinate 73,459,461, forward strand.
TTGCTAACAAAAAGTATGCAACGTCACACCCAGGGAGAGAGTTTCTCTGCATGGAAGGAGAAACTGTCCACCTGTCGAGTGACGTGGTGAGAGAAGCCATAACTCTGTTGGTACATGCTTCCATGATGATGAGTCTGTGACGTTACAGGCCAAAGCTAGGATGGTTTATCGGCTAATTCCAGTAGTCATATGTACCCACATAATAATAGGGAATACAGTTTTTCCACAGTTATTGAATGGGGTATAAAATTCAAAATAAATTTTACTAAATAAAAATTACTATAAATAAAACTCTGTCAAAAAAAGGGCAGACCAAGTGTAGTTGAGATAACATGGAACTTCGTCTGCTTTGGAGGCAAGAATTCTATGACATTTCATAAAATCTTTGTGCAATCTTAAGTACTAAAATTTTACCAAAATTGAAATTAAACAGGAACATATTTATTTCAGGTTCCAAACCAAAGCAAGCATCTATCACAATAACAATGGAAATGGAGAATGCTTAAGATGTGATCTGTTATAATCGCATCAAAACTAAGCCTTGTGTTTTACTTTGCACATGTTAAAAGCAGTTGAAAATTTCAACACATCTAGAATAAAATTATTCAATCAATCTGTTCTGTGTTTTTGCTCTTTTGCTCTACATTAAAAAATCTTAGGTCAAACATTTCATCAATTTCTAGGGTAATATTTACATGCAATCTAACTTTTAACATTGCAAGTATAGGAGAGAGAGCCTGGTGTGTTATGAGACCATAGCACGCCAGCCTTGTGTGTTATGGAACCATAACACATGTGTCCCGCCCACATTCCAATAAGCCACGCCCACCTGGGTTTCCGGAACTTAACACTTGAAGTTCAAGCATGTTCAAGTTGAACATGCTCCTTAAATCTGTTTTTAGTCGTTTCTCTTAATTCTATGTATTAAGTTTCTAAATTTTGTGTAATTGAACAGAAAAAATAAGAGGGAAATGTAAATATAAGCAATGAGGGTCGCTTTTGTGTGTGTTATGGCATAATGACGCGGGTGATTGAAGCGGGCATCGGGCGAGGTGCACTGGCGTGCGCCACGCCTTCGATGTCAGCTTCAATCATGCACATCATAATGTCATAACCCATACAAAAGTGACCCTAATTTCTTAATTGAAGACATCTCATCACATTTCATGTTTATTCCATTTTTGAAGGGACCAGTAGATGTTGATGTTTCAAGTTGCACATGAGTCCTGGCACAGATCAGGACTAGACTTATGGAGCTCTTCATTTCCTTTCTGGTAACTTTTTAGACAACATTTAGGGCATTTGCAAGTGATAATATGATCTGGTTACAGATAGAAAGGAATACTGAATCATGAGCTCAGCAAAACCAGTTCATTTCTGTAATTTAGTGTTTTGAACATCCAGTAGGTGTCAGCAGCTGCTTGATCACATAAAATGATGCACATGCACCATCACAGTTTTTTTTTCTGTTTTTAAACAAACAAGTCTACATCATATATTTCATACAGTAGATTACTTGGGATTTTAAACCTATTTCAAAATAATTATTACATATGCCTATGAAGGAATAACTCAGTTATAGGCGTATCAGACATGGTCACTTCTTCCACAACAAATTGTTCCTTAACATAATTGCATACAGTAACAGATTATTCTGCAACAGAAAATTTGATTTTGGAAGGGACCAAGTGACATGTGTGATATACAGACCTTTTGCTGCATGTCTCCATGCAGTCTGTATAACAAGAGTTCCCTGTCTCTGTCCTCCTCTTCTGTTCCATCCATGTCAGAACAGAGGACGCTCATTAAGAGAGTGTGGTAGAACTCTACAGCATCTTGGGTCGCGAAGAACACGATGACTTTGCTCTGATTGGCCTCCATCTGTCATTTAATACTTTCATCAATGCATCCATTATTAATAACCACATAATTAACATATACTTATATGGAATTCTAATTGAAGTTAGAAGCATAGAAACAGCCTGCTGAAACTGGTTCATGAATATGCAATGTAACATTAGTCTTAAATCTATGACTCAAAAACATCCTAAAACCACAAGAACAATTTCACCTTAAAAAATGGTTTATAATAATCAAAATTCAACAAAAACATAAGCCTCAGAGATAGTGCACTATTATTAGACATTTTCAGATATGGCACTGACTAGTACAGACATGTGACAGAAATTTGTCTATGGTTTAGGATACCTCAATGGCTACATTCATGCGTGCAGCATCATTTGTAAATCATTCTACGCTGCACAGAAGTCATAATGACACAATCACCTGAGCTGAGGCTGACAAATTATCAATTTTAAACATGTACAATAATAAGCTACTGTGCTTTCCAGATCATTCCAATGGTCAGTGCTGAGATTGCTGCAAATTACCCCCTTATCCAATTAGAAAAAATTTCATAAATAATAAGTCACAAACAAATTGAGTTTCTGATGCAGACGTGATCAATATGTAAGCGGGGAGACTTCTCTCTTGAAGGTTACAGGGAGAAATGTTTCTTTGGGCATATCTGCTACACATGGCCTGTCAATCAAACATGTCACATACTTGTGACAACCAGGATAGTACTTTCATTCAATCTGCTGTCCACTAGACTGGGAGCCAATACATGATTGATATCATAACAACTATGTTCTGCTACATTTACATTATCTATACCCAAGGCAATGTTATTCTGTTCTTTGAAAGGCTGACAAATGTAATGCAGCATTCAATTTCTGTTAAATCAAGGAGCCGAGAGTTTGAATCGAGACCAACTCCCTGTAAATATTAACCATAAATATTCATGTTCACTCTGGCATTGAACAGAACTCACTCACCTCTTATGAGTCCTGGTAAGGATGTAACTGGTCAGGTACTTTGGCACATTGTGTGTCCACTTTAATGAACACATGCCTCATTTCTCTATATGTACAATAATAAAGCTATGTGAATCAATTTTATCAAAACGTTATTCATTTTCTAGAGATGGAACTGTGTCTCTAGAGCAGCAAATACTTTTGTGGGAAAGCAAAAATATTTACCTTACATTTCCACTGTATAAAAGCTGCCAATGTCACAAGTCTTAGTTTCTGTGGAACCACAACAAAATACTGTTTTAGATGTTCTGGCAATGTGAACTGGTCACTGCTGGAACCAGACTGCCTGTCCGCACTGCCCTCTGGTGGCACAGACAAAGACTGCACATCCTGGCCTGGTTGTCCACTGTCCTGCGCAACATCAATGCGACATGGGTCTTGCAGACTCATCCCAGCCAACCTCTCCACTCCTTGAAGACAGAATAATAAACACATGAACTTATCATAATATGTATATTCAACTGACTGTGCATGTGCAGCCTTCAATGCTTCACAGATGCAACTGCTGATGATAATCACATAATATATATATATATTTAATTTCTTTAGTTTTGAAATTCCCAAATGTGAACTAAAATCTTTGAATTGTAGCTTTTTCTTTTCTGATAATAAACAAAACAGAATTTCTGAAGTGTCTTTTTTGGGAATACTGGGAGCTCTGATTTTGTATAAACTAAAATATAATTTATTGTGCCCCCTGAAATCACTCATTTTTCAAGAAAACGATTTAAGTATAGGATAATGCTTTCACACTTTTTCTTCTTTAAATTTTGGAATTAAATACAGAAGTCCTCATACACTTTTTGTCATTGTGTCAAACAGTGATTAGCATCGCTCTTCAGTTAAAATCTTTTTCTTCGTTATTACAAACGTGGTAAATTTTTTTTAAATTGACCCCCAAAAATGCATGTAGGTCCATACTCTATTTTAAGCAAATTATTAACCCTTTCCTTGCCAGATAAGACAACTAAGGAAACTTACTGACCCAGGGCACGCCATCATGGAACTTCAGCAAAAATGTTTCCTGTTAACCCCTTTCCCCTGTTGACTCAGTCTTGATTTAAGACTGAGTCAACAGCTTTTCTTGACATGTGATCTTGATAGGTCTTCTCTGCAATTCTCAAATAAATTGTTTTTCACTTCTCTTGAAATTACATGTAGTTCAAAACACTGAAGACGACATTTGACCACCAGCCAGATTTGGCTGGTTTAAGGGAAAAAGGGTTAACATGAAAGTTAAGTAAAAACACAAAAGCAGAGGTCACCTTACATCTGGGTGCCTTTGGGAAATTTCAGTGGGTCTGGCTAAAAATTTCATTGCACACTTGTCCCACAGACTGAAGCAGAAGTTTGCAAATAGGGTATGCATGGCCCCCAAACATGGATATATAACTCTTATATTAACAGTGCATAGAGTACATACCCAAGGACAGTGCATGGAGTACATACTGCAGGGAGTGCATGGAGTACATAACTGTGGACAGTGCATGGAGTACATACCTGCCGACAGTGCATGGAGTGCATACCTGCCAACAGTGCATGGAGTACATACCTGCCGACAGTGCATGGAGTACATACCTGCCGACAGTGTGGCTGACACTAGCACTGTCTGTATTTTCTGCTGGGAGCTTGCTGTCAAGGCATTGAGGATCTGTGCTACATCTTTCTCAAACCCCATGTCCAGCAGCCTGCAACACATGTAAGCTAAAAATATCACATATACTATGCAGGTTTCAATTTATTTAATTTTCAACTTCATAGTACCATAATTTTAACCTGTGAAGTTGTACACTTCTTATTTTTATTTTCAGCCACAGACCTACAGAACTGAATTATACCCTACCACAAAATTTCAATAACCATTTTCCCTAGGTGTCTAACATTTCATGTAAGATGGTAAGCTAGATTGCTGGAGGCAGGGATGTTCCCCCCCCCCCACTAAAACAGGGCTAATGTTGACAGAATGATCTTCTGCTTTTAACCCCCCCCCCCGCCCTCCCTCCTGCTTGTTTGGTTTTTTTTTTGTTTGTTTGTTTTGTTTTTTTTTGGGGGGGGGGAGTGTAACAGGAGGCATTCATGTTTAACTATATTAGCTGCAGACCCAGAAATATGCCTCCATCACGATAAGGGCAATTGTACTAGTTAAGCTACTTAACCATCCAGATACAAGATTTTTCTACCAAAAGAATTACATTTTCTAAATATGGTCTGTATCATGCTTTTATACTTTGTTTAACCTTAAAGACTTATGGTTCTTAAACTTTTTGCTTTCTCAAGCTGTTACTTTTTACGCAGAAGCTCATTTGGCCCTGTTAAAAACATGAATCCGCCCTCCTTCCTTTCAAGTTCCTTGTTGCAGTCCAGGTAGCAGCACAGGACCCTAGTTGATATGAAAACCTTCTATTTAATAAATATAAAGGAGTTCATTATAAGCTTGGTAGAATCACAGGCTACAAAATATATGCCTGCCTTTAATATGACTTGCCCCACAGACTAAGGAGTAAAGCCTCTCACTGGCTCCATAGCCTAGATGCAGTCTAGCTGTGATGATACACTTCAATACTAGTGCCTCATCTGTGACAAGTCAGGATACTCTGTGGAGTCTGATTGGCTGTGTGGTGTGGAGGTGAGTCCTGCTAAGACATACTTGTCTGCTTCATATATGACCAGCCCACAGACTCAGATAAGTCTGGATGGCTGCATGGTGTGGATGTAGTCTAGCTTGGACATACCTGTCTGCCTCATCTATGACCAGCCAGCATACTCGGTGGAGCCTGAGAGATTGCGTAGTGTGAATGTGGTCTAGCAGACGTCCAGGAGTACTCACCAGAATGTTGACACCCTTCCTCAGCCTGTTGCCATGGAAACATGTTACAATAACTGTCTGCTTGTTACAAAAGTACGACTAAGTCTTTAATAATTCTTTTGTGGTTTAAATAAAATCATATTTCTTTAAATCTTTATTTTCTTTTTTAAATTTTAAATTATTATAGAAGTAACGAATGCCCCTTTCTCAGTTTGTTAGGCCTAAGTCAAGGACCAGTCTTGACTTGAACTCCCATGTCCCAAAAAGAATTCTATATATTTACATGTACATGTATATTTAGACTGTATCAATATGGGTACAGATTACACATTTTTAACCATTAATCAATTCCAGAATGATATTTAACCCCATGTCCACGGTGATCCAGACCAATGACAATGGCAACTGCTGTTTAAAACCACTCTACTGCCAGCAAAATAGTGGTCTTAAAATACAGGTAACTTTTAAATGTATGTTTATCCAACCAGTGGTCTTTAACAGACAGTGTCTCCCATAGGAGTTGGTGTTTATATTTTAAAAATATTTCATACAAGTCCATACAAATATTTTAAACATTGACACATGAAGACCAACAATATATGGTATGGGTCATGTATTAACACAGCATGTTGAGCAAAGGAACCTCAATACTTTAACATGTCAATATCAGGTGGTCTTCATAGCAGGTACCACTGTTTTATAAAGTGAAACCATCAGCTTGACTTGAAGGTCCTAAGCTACACAAAAAAGACAACAAGAGCAGGGATCAGACACAAGGAAGACAACAAGAGCAGGGATCAGACACAAGGAAGACAACAAGAGCAGGGATCAGACACAAGGAAGTCAACAAGAGCAGGGATCAGACACAAGGAAGTCAACAAGAGCAGGGATCAGACACAAGGAAGTCAACAAGAGCAGGGATCAGACATAAGACAACAAGAGCAGGGATCAGACACAAGAAAGGCAAGGATCAGACACAAGGAGGACAGGGATCAGACACACGGAAGACAATGAGAGCAGGGATCAGAGGCACTTTACCTGGCTTTCTCAGACTTCTTTTTCTCTCCTCCCATGATACAGCCTGGTGCAATTCGGATAAATGGCTGAAAGAGAAAATGAGCCAGTTGAAAGTCATGAGAAGCTGAGGCAGGCCATATCATAGTGCATCAATACACTTAACTACAATGCAGGCCATATCATAGTGCATCAATACACTTAACTACAATGCAGGCCATATCATAGTGCATCAATACACTTAACTACAATACAGGCCATATCATAGTGCATCAATACACTTAACTACAATGCAGGCCATATCATAGTGCATCAATACACTTAACTACAATGCAGGCCATATCATAGTGCATCAATACACTTAACTACAATACAGGCCATATCATAGTGCATCAATACACTTAACTATAATACAGGCCATATCATAGTGCATCAATACACTTAACTATAATACAGGCCATATCATAGAGCATCAATACACTTAACTACAATACAGGCCATATCATAGTGCATCAATACACTAAACTACAATACAGGCCATATCATAGTGCATCACTACACTTAACTACAGTACAGGCCATATCATAGTGCATCAATACACTTAACTACAGTACAGGCCATATCATAGTGCATCAATACACTTAACCACAGTACAGGCCATATCATAGAGCATCAATACACTTAACTACAGTACAAGACAGCCATATTAGCTGCAGTGCTACTTTTTTGTCTGTATCATTTATACCTGTGTATGTGGGCAGATCTCTGTCTGTATCATTTATACCTGTGTATGCGGGCACATCTCTGTATGAAGCATTTCTATGTTTTTCTTGCCACACTTGCATTTTTATTAAAACTAGACATACCTTCAACGCAAAGCATTGACTGAAAGGTCTGTCATTTGCTCAAATTAGGTCATGCTGACACAAAAGTCTAATCACTTCATCTTGGCATGTAAGATAAGCATATAGCCAAATTTCAGCAAAATACATGGAGGCTTTCTGCAGATATCACAGTAATGAGAATGTGCACATCTGGACGGAACATCCGGAAGGACGGACAAACTGAAAACATAAAGGGTCCCCCCATGGGGCGGACCCTTAAAAACTGTTGTTTAAAAGATCTGAGTCATGTACGCCAAACAGTTACTGATCTTGATATAGGTACATGTAGGAGTCATTTCAAGTCTGGGACAACATATAAGTATCCTATACTTCTATATATGGTCGTAACGCCTTTAGTTTTCCATTGGTACACACTGATCATTGCAGCCACTTGTCATCATTTTCTGGCTACAAGGTCAAATACTAGATCAGCAGTTCAACTAAGAACAGGCATGTTGTGTATTAGATGAATCAACGTATCTAGTATATTTTGGGGACTGGGTCAAAAGTTTAATAAGAACATTATATATTGCCCATTAGTCTGATCAGATGAACTCAATGTATCTAACACTTTGGGCACTGAGCCGGCAGTTTAACCAGAGCAACATGTTGCCCATTAGACGAATTCAACATATCTAGTATTTTGGGGACTTGGTCAGCCATTTAACTAGTACAAGGCATGTTGTCCATTAAATTCAATGTATCTAATACTGGGTCAGCAGTTTAACTAGTACAAGGCCATTAGATCAATTCAATGTATTTAACTCATTCCATACCAGTCCCTGATATTTATGTATATTTACCTCAATTTAAAAAGACAATTGCATATTTAAATTCTTCATGAAAAGAGCTTTCCTTCAAGTACCAACATGCCTATCGTCTTAGTGCCAGAACCACTGACCAAGGCCTGTGACCATAGTATGGAATGAGTTAATGCTCTGAGAGCTGAGTCAACAGCTGTCCTGAGTACACTCTGGGGGCAATGGAATGCATCTAGAATGTACACCATGAAGAAAACTGTTGTCTGAACCACTTGTTATCAATCTTCATGAAAAAAAAGCCTAATGTCATGTATTGCACTGCATCATTTCTGACAGATTTTTAATGGGAGAAAGTTGTATGCCAATAATATTGGTGTCAGTTACTTCAGGCTTAACCCTTTCCCCCTTGAACTGAGACCAAGACAACAGCTTTCCTTGGTATCGGTTGGACATTTAGCTCCCAATCCACACCAAGGAAAACTGCTGACCTGGGACATGGTATCTTGAGAGATCTCAGGTACAGTTTTCAAACAAACTGATGTTACTAGTGTTTGAAAGTCCAATACATTGAAGTACATAACATATGACCACCTATCAGTTTTGGCTGTTTAAAAGGGTAAGGGATTAATGGTAAACCTAAAGAAAAAGTTTGCTACTCACTCTGACCAGCTTTTGAAATGTATCCAAACTCTGCAGAGCCAACTGTAACAAAAATATTGGGATTCATCATGGTGAATACTCAATGTACGAGATCACTAACTAATTCAACAGTGACTCTGCTTACAATCCTAACAACCATATAATTATGTACATGTAGCTGGCACAAGGACATTATACTCACAATTTCATTGGTGCATCAAAAGACTTCATAGGTCTACAGTTTATCACAAAGATTAATAACAGAATAAAACATGGACCTTAGTAGATCCTTGAAGGAATAAGCAGGGCATCAGACTAAAATAGATCCTTAAAGGAATAAAGAGAACTTCAGACTAAAATACATATGGACCGTAAAAGTGATGGACCTTATTATAATCAGATCCATGAAGGAATAATTACACCTTCATATCAAAGTAGATATGAACCTTTAACTTACTAGATCCTTTAATGCAAAAGAGCTTCATCAAAATCATTTCATGTACAGATCACATGTACATGTGTATGTGAAGGTCAATACAAACTTAATGTCAATTTCATTTGCTTTTTCATGCTCCAATTTCTGGTAAATGGGTGTCACCACAATAGTGATAATACTTGTCACCAGATGGCTCTAAATTTGCAATCAGTAGAGATGCACAGTTGGACCACAATTTACATTTGACCCTTCCCAGAAGTTCCAAGTAGATTACTCTCAATTTAGGAGATGTTGCTGAAATCATACTAATATTTCAGGAACACTGGCATCACAGCAGGCAGGTCCCCTTGCAATCTGGGAAATTTTTGAAAAATTGGAGCAAATATGGTGCATTCCAGTCAAACTTGGTACCTGGAAAAATGAAGCCCAAGGCAGTACACTTTATATAAAGCAAGTACATGTACACAGTAACTGGTTGTAAAGTTGGATTTTGGCAGCTATTTTACAGGATTTGGATCACCAGAGGACCTTCAGGAAAAAGACTATGTTTTTGAGAAATATCTTGAAAATTCAAAAGTTTTGGAACTTCTGCCTGGCTTGAACCCCTAGACCACTAATTATTTTCAAGCTGCTTCGCCCAACTCTTTCAGTGGCACATTTTGGACTGAGTCAACAGCTTTCCTCCCTACAGTTTTGGTGCATTGCATCCAAAGTGCACAGAGGAAAGCTGTTGACCCAGACTACTATATTCCATGTACATGTAACTACAGGCATGATGGTACTTGAATGAAAGGTAATTTTACAACGAATATAAATCTAGTGCCCCTATTACAAGTCAAGCAGTAGTGTTAATAGGAGACATTCATATTTAACTGTGATCCTGTTCACTTCCTGTGTTGCCGGGGCAACAGACTGATGCTTCCACCATGATCAGGGCAGATTTGTATTGTATACTGCATAAACATCCATAAATAACACATTTTCAACCAAAAGAGAGCCCACTTCTAGTCAATTTAGGCATCCTGTATGTTTCAAATATATGTTAATACATTTTCTTAAGATTATTCAGTGTTTGTGGTATTTATTTTGTTGAGAAAGTACTTTTGACCATGCTAAATACATGGATCTGCCCTGATGCAGGTGGCTCCCTCTTTTGCTCAATAGGTGTTAGAGTAGGACCGCATTTAGATATGAATACATCCTATTAGTTTGAATTGAATTACTGTTGACACTGAAAGAGTTAGATTAGACCAGATCTGCACTGCCTCCTAAGTCATGCTCCTGTTGTCATAAGTACAGGTATGACCTGCAATGCAATGCAATACAAAACCCCCGACAGACATGTCCACAAAATTAGTATGCGAGGCAGAGTTACATGTCAGGTACCTAAGGAACCATTCACACATGTCCACATTAAGTGTACAGTCAGGAGGGGCAGTCAAGATCAATGCACATTCTTAGCACATCTGAAACATGCTGCTCAATATTTGGCCAACATTTGCACAAGAGTCAACACTTGCAGAGGAGGGGGGAGGGGATTTCATAGACACAGTTCTCCGTGTACTGATGTGAAAATATTGACAGTTTTGAATGGTCCCTCACAAGGATACCTATTAAGTTACACAAATTACATGGGATTGTACTTGGCGCTCTCACCTCTCTGGTTGGCACAACCACCACACAATAGGGCCCATCACTTCGCTGTATGGCAGGAGTGCGTGCTTGTAGACTTTGTACAATAGGGATGGCATAGGCATAGGTCTTTCCTGCAAGTACATGGAGATCAACAAAACCACACCATGTACAGTGAAACCTGTTTTCAGAGACCCCCCAGCCCAAGCCAAAAAGTGGTCATATAGGGCAGGTGGTCTCTCAATAGAGGTATAATAACATGGGGTAGATAGCAAAAGGGACATAGTAAACATGGTCTGAAAAGGCTGGTAGTCTTTCATCACAGTGGTCTCTCAAAATAGGTTTCACTGTATACTGGTAACACATGGAGATAGGTACTCAAGCCTCACGCTTAAACCATTTGCATCCTTGCCTCAATATTATACCATCACATCTGTACATAAAAGTTGAAGCAGATATGACAGCATAGCTCTGAGACAATGACATAATGTACCACATTGTAACATAGCATAGATCTGAGGCAATGACAAAATGTACCACATTGTAACATAGCTTAGGTCTGAGACAAAGACACAATGTACCACATTGTAACATAGCATAGATCTGAGGCAATGACACAATGTCCCACATTGTAACATAGCTTAGGTCTGAGACAAAGACACAATGTACCACATTGTAACAGCATAGATCTGAGGCAATGACACAATGTACCACATTGTAACATAGCTTAGGTCTGAGACAATGACACAATGTACCACATTGTAACATAGCTTAGGTCTGAGACAATGACACATTGCACCACATTGTAACATAGCATAAGTTTGAGGCAATGAAGCAATGTAACATGCAACATAGCATAGGTCTGAGGCAATGACACATTGTAACATAGCATAGGTCTGAGACAATGACACATTGTCACATTTTGGTGGCAGTTGTGTCTCTATAGAATGTTTTTAGGCAATGATATTTACTGTATGTTTCCAACAGCATAGCATAACCTGAATCAGATGCTTGCCCCAGACATGCTACCTTGACAGGACTTATCTACAACTTTCATTCCAGTTTTTTTTCCACATACATGTACTGATGAAATAAGTATGAAAACCCTAAAGCAGTGGCACTGACCAATACCCGCGGCAGTCCATTTTTTCAGGGGAGTGGTTCACGTACTTCTTGTTTGGAGACCTCCCTCTGCCAAATAGTAGTACAGGAATAGCTGTCAAAGTATCCTTACCATATAGGCACTGGACATAATTCTAACATTCTTTCTGTGATGTCATGTACATGATTACAGGCTACTGGTAATTATCCTGGTTAAAATAATGTCATTCTTCTCTTCATTGGTTACCATCATTATGGTGCACACAAGTCTCTGACATGTGGAAGATAACCCTGAAGCAATAGGCAGCCATGTTACACCTCCTTCAGCCAGTCAGACTTCACAAATACATCACAACATTGCAGTAATGGCTATGTATCCCACCTGGGCCAGTCAGTGAGTCCACAAAGACATCACAACATTGCAGTGATAGGTGTGTATCCAGCCTTACACTGACCTCAGGCAATCAGAGACTCCACAAGAATATAGCAAGTAAGCAGCAATGAAGGTTTACCTGGGCAAACACCTACATGTAGCTGAGTCAGTCTGTGACTTGACACGGCCATTGTGACCTTGTAGCAATGGAGGTACAGCCAGCCAAACACCTGCCTGAGCTAGTCTGTCACTAGACAAGGTCCTTGTGACTTTGTGGCAATGGATGTAGATATAAAACCAACCTAACACCTACCTGAGCCAGTCTGTGACTTGACAAGCACGTCATGACCTTCTAGCAATGGCGGTATAGCTCGTCTCTGCACTTGAGTCATTTGCTTTAACCCCAGCTTGTCCTCAAGATTGGATACCTGCATTTTTTAATATTATGTAAATATCTTGATCAAATCATGCATAAAACTTGAAACTGACAAAACAACACCCTTTAATGGTGTGTCTTATGCCCCAAATTAACAATCAAAATTTCACAAAAGCTAGTCATGGAGACTAAAAATTGAAAAATTCAACTGCAATCTCTGTAAAACAGCAGAAATCTAATTTGGGCATCAGAAATGTATCATAGTGATATATACATACGCCCACCCTCACCCCACCCCACCCCACCCGGGAAATTTAATTTCAGTTATACTGTGGACTGATGGTACATTTACCATTCAAACTAGTCATTTTTTTATATGGAAGTTCAACATATTTGTTCATGTATCTCTCCCTTTCATTTCACTATCATCCCAAGCAAAATGATAAAGCTGGCTGACAAACAGTCAATCTACTGTGAATAGTAGCCTCAGACTTGGTGACGAGGCCAATCATCATGAGATACTAATCTATATTCAGGACAACTTACCATATATGGATGAAGATCCAGATCTCTGAAGGATTTTGCTGAGAAAACTGATTCCTTTACGACCTCTATCTGCTTACTGCAAGTAACATACAGTGTACATGTATCATTACACACATCAACACGACACCATCAGCCACAACTTTGTGCCTTTGAACTATTTCAGTGCCAACCGTGACTTAAGTCAAACTACTTAAAAAGGAGTGCTCTAAATTATAATAAGGGTCTGAGATTCATGTTTCTTGTAAAAAGACCTTTGATTCAAGTACCAGCATGCCTGTATTAGTTACATAGGATGTAACAGTCTAGGTCAACAGCTTTCCTTACTGCTCTTTGGGTGTAAGATACCCAAGCATGCCAAAGAAAGCTGTTGACTCAGTACAAAATATAGCACTGAAAGAGCAAAGCTGGCTAAAACCGGCTGGAGGTCAAGTGCCATTTGGTTCAATGCCTTTGACTAATTTCACCTGTAGGGAAACAGACGTTGAACTAGTAAAGATGATTTGCTGCATAGCAAATCAGTGTGTGTGTCTTCAAAGCATATTGGTATGGCAATGTACAACTATTCCATAACACAGGGGTAGAAGTTGGAAAGGCATCTGTATCTTTTATTGCTTTGAAGTTATTTAAGATTTAAAATTTCTAATGGTGCTAGTACCATCCCAGACGCCAAAATCCACTCTCTAAAAATGTATAAATATTGCCAAAACTTTCTCTTTTCATGTAAATCTGGTGATTTGACACAAAAGTCCAATCAATATACTAGGAAAGATGATTTGCTGCATAGCAAATCAGTGTGTGTGTCTTCAAAGCATATTGGTATGGCAATGTACAACTATTCAATAAAACAGGAGTAGAAGTTGGAATGGCATCTCTATCTATTATAGCTTTGAAGTTATTCAAGATTTAAAATTTCGAATGGTGCTTTCTTACATAATTTAAATTGCTACATCTTTTATTTTTAATTCATTAGGTGATTAGATGCCAATGGTCAACAACCCCCTAGTAGAAGTTGGAATGACATCTCTATTATACTGTTGAAGATATTCAAGATTGAAAATTTCAAATTCAGTCAGAAAGAAAGACAGACAGACAGACAGACAGAATGAAAGAAAGAAAGAAAGAAAGAAAGAAAGAAAGAAAGAAAGAAAGAAAGAAAGAAAGAAAGAAAGAAAGAAAGAAAGAAAGAAAGAAAGAAAGAAAGAAAGAAAAAGAAAAAAAGTGTGTGTTGACACACACACACTTTAATAATAGAATGCATGAGCAGGGATCTTGAGCATTTCCTGGTCTGTGTAATTGTATATAAATAATGTAGTCCAAAATGTTTTCTTTAAGAGCCACTGAACTGACTGGTGTCCAAAAAGAAAACATTAACTTATAATTAAATTACCAAACAGACATAGCCATTCAATCAATGCAGCCAATGTTTATATGACAAAATTAACTTATTCAGTGATAAACCCAAAGGATATGCTCTTTGGTAATTCTTTCAAATTTGCGTTGCTAATACAATGTGTGAAACAAATAAAAAAGGTCAGAATATCACAAATCATGAGCAGATATTATATTCTATTATGATTGTCAAAATTTTAAATCAGAACCCCCTAATTTAAAAGATAAGAATACTCAGTATATCCATTTGATACAAATTTTACTGACAGTAAATGAAGACTTCTGTCCTGAATGAGTCAAGGCATGCCGCATTTTCAAAGGGTCATTTTGATGTCACATCTTGTAAAATATATAGCAGGATTATGGCTTGTTTGCAGTTTAATTGAGATGTGACACCCCTGTAAAAATGTCCCACAGGTCTTACAATGTTGATAAAGGCTGTGGATTATGAGTGAAATCTATTGGGGGTAATAAAATAGACATAAACTTCAGGAGGAAAGGGTAGGGTTTATTTTGATGTGGTTACACTTGCCAGGACTTTGGAATACGCTGGCCATTTGATACCAATCATTCACTGTCACTGGTCATGTGTGTTTGGTGGGATGGCAGACACATAGCAGAGCCAGCTCCACAGCTATATAACATATTGAAGATTTCAAACTTTAATTAGCCCTCATTTGCATAATTTTGAAAAGCATGACCTCTCATTATAAAAAGGCCAGACTTTATCTATAGAAGTATAATTGTGCCAAGTTTGGAGTTTCTATGTGTTATACTTTTCAAATGAAATGTCGGACAAATTTGCCTGTAAAGAAAGAAAGAAAGAAAGAAAGAAGAAAGAAAGAAATAAAGAATTCCTAGAAAAACAGAAAAGTGTGTGCTGACACACACACTTTAATAAGAGTAAGTAAACTAAAACAAAAACATACACCTTTGTTTCCTTTCAGATGCACTCATCCACTTATTACCTGTGTACATGTGGAATGTCTGGATTGGCTGTGAATAAAGACGACACAATACCACTGGTCTTTGTTCTCTTTGCAACGTTTGAATAATCTGTTTCAGATTTCCTTTTTGCAGGCTTGCCAGCAGGTGGGGTAAGTGTAGTTTCAGAAGGTTCAGCTTCTTTTGTTTCATGAACTGAAGTTTTCTTTTCACTTTCTCTCCTTTGTTCTTGAACATCAGCCTCATCAGATTCCCACTTGGTCTTCCTGGCTTTTAGTCTATCTCTCTGGAAAAAAATAAGGCCAGCCTTAAAAATATTTCTGTTCCGTATAACGCGCCCGGTGTGCGCAAAACGTTGCGGTTGGAACATTTTTTTTCAACAGTGCAAAAAAAAATTTTTTTTTTCAGGCTTGATTTAACGCTATTCGCACGCCCCATGTGGCAGTTCTGTAAACGCATATCGTTTGCATACCTACCATGAATGCTATCGGTACATCGTAGTAAATTTGCGTATACAGTATTGGCAAGCTCCTTGCAATAAAAGGTGTTCCTAAATCAAATTCAAACGAAAATTTTAATATTTCAAATCAGAAATCGAGTGTGCGCACATCGTTCCTGCAACTGTACACAAACAGCTGCTTTGGCCATGTGGTCTGACGCACAACACATCACCCGATTGGTCAATTGAGTCACATGCAAAAATGAGCCAACCACGGCTCATGTTACAGTGTTTTCATCATGGCTTCCACCCATTGAACATGTGTGAATCTGCCGTAATATACGGAGGGAACACATAAACGGGAAGCTTTGTTTATGTTGCAGCATGCGAAAATAAAGATTCCAGTGTTAATTGCAACAATTATTTGGAGTCACAGGCAAATACACAAAGGTAGGGGATAGCGGGAATAGCCGAATGTGTCCCAAATCAGTCCGTGAGACTGGGTCAGTTCACCGCAGATCCACTCCATGCTGTCACTTCCGTGTGACTGGAAGTCATTTCAAGGCACCTATTTTTTCCAACACTGTTGGAGCACACCGATAAATGGCATTTGATGTTAATTTGCAGATGAATGCGCCATGCAAATTTTTTATGTATTTTGACGCTGCTTTGACATCGTTGCCGTTGGGGCAGATCACACTGACGGTGAGTAGTGTGACCCCGCTCAGCAAACCAATAATTACTGCCGTAACGTAACGTAATCGTATGTATTGACTATTGTACGACAGTGAAAATGTCTGCTTGTGTTGACAGATAAAGTTTTGATGAATACAACTGCGGACCAAGTAATTGTTTAAACTTGGAATATTTATCAATTAGCGATTATTATCACCTGTCGGCGCCCCATGCAAGTGCTGCGAAAGCTCTGATTTTTTAAGTGATTAGACCCCCGTAGCCAGCCTTGCAAACAACTGCAACTTGTAACTGTGTCATGAAAATTTGAGGAATAGAGTTCCCAGCGAAAAAAAAGTTGGTTGCCCGACCGGGCAAGTACCTATTAATTTTAACTTGCCCGAGATTAAATCTGACTTGATCATGGAGCAATAAAACTCTTAATCCACGTCCCTGCACATACACACAAAAGAGGTGTGTTCATGATTTGTAATATTTACTCTGAACCCTCATCATACACCGTCACTATTACACCCCTCCCCTCCCCTGCTGTTGTCAAGTGAAAATTAAAACTACACATTTGTATTTGATATCTTACTCTTTTTCTGCTGTGATATTTTTAAAAAAGGGCAACTTTATAATGACGCTAATCCTTTGTTTCTTGAAGCCCTGTACATGTACATGTTTAAAATAGCAAAAGACCCACCCCAATTCAAGCCAAGCCGAGGTGTATTTAGAGTAGGGCTACTCTGTCTCAGCGCCAGCAAACCAGCCTGAAGCATATATTGTCCCGCTACAACCTCATCTGTGGCAGAGTCTCTTGCTTTAATACAGATTTAATAAAAAAATTTCAACCTCGAATCTTGTTTATCTTGTATCAATACTAAGTCCATCAGTCATGATGCCCATATTGCAGTAATACATAGTAGGTATGTGTAGTTCAAAAAAAAAAAAAAAAATCCTCCCTGCCTCATCAAATTTTTCAAGGCCCTGTTATACGGAACAGAAATATTTTTAAGGCTGGCCTAATATAAAATAAAATAAACTAGAGTGCAGGGACCACTTCAGACAATACTATTAGTTACTCTGTAAAGGAGCCCATAGTACATAAATATACACCAATGGATAACATGAATATTTCTGTAACCTGGGCATCTTCACTAAGTAATTATTATATTTAATCTCATACTATTAAGGAACTGACAAAATTATTTTCCTCCCTTGATAAGGAGGGAAACCTACCCGCCATGGTCACTGTCATCTGGAAAGCGTGAAGCGGGCCGTCATAATGCCTGTTTTTTGTTCATTTCTGTCTGAGTCTATATTTAAAACATTGTGTTTGATTTCCCAATTTTATAGTATTTTAGAAGTCCCTCAACTTTTACTATTTTACTTTCAGTGACTACAATGGGCCCTTTACACAGGCAGCTGGGCTAACTGTTGCAACAATAGTTACTGGTGAACTTCATGCACTTAGATAATATTATAAAAATGGCTATGTGTTAGAGCTGGCAGAAATTGCAAGGAATGAACAATAGCAAGATATTTATCTGTATCAACTATTGTATACCACAGACCTGATGAACGTATGATATAAACAGTAAAACAAGATATACTTTGTCCAAAGATCAATCGCCTGAAACAGAAGGAAACCAAAGTTAAGAAAGGCTCCAAAAATACAATGAATTATTGTCTGCACAAGTTAATCTGTGAGTAAATCAACAGCCTGTTGCTTTGACTTACACACCTACTACTCATGCTGCAGAGGGGCAAAATGAAACATTTTTACAGTCCACCCCCAGTAGACATCACCTGACTCATTCACTGGCATATTGACTGGTATTAGATGCTGACTTGGTGTAACTGATACTCCCCCCATCCCCTATTAATACCTCAGCAGTGATAGAAGGCATATTTTTTGTAGACAAATTTTACAAATCTACCCATAAATGGTAAAATAGTCACCAATTTCACACAAAAAATAATAACATTTTAGCAATATATTCAAAATTTGGGTTTAAATTAAGGGGTGGGGCATTGTAATTTGATCTCTCAGTTTAAGGGCAGGACATGCAGGCAAGTGATTATATGTTTGCATCATAGCCCATTGTGTATCTTATTCATATTGGACAAAAAAGAATTGATTGGATATAATTATACGATTTTCCTTTTTCAGATTTAAAGGTTGCTTGCAAAAAACTTGATATTTTCCTTCATGTTGAAGTTTGGTAAAGTTAATGCAACTCCTTTGCAGAAAACAAATTGTGGCTTCAGTTTATCAAGTTTTCAAAATTTGATAAGTCTATTAGGTTACAGACCACAGTTGTGATTGGCTGGTTTCTCATCCCAACAGAGATAGTCCGTAATTGTGAAAATATTGTGTTTTCAGCATGCTGTAGCTTCTGTTTAAATACAGTTAGCAAGGTCAGGTTTGCTGCATCACAGAGTTGCTTCATTGGTGGTCATATAGGTGCACTGTCTTTCCAGGCCAGGTGCTAACTTTATGGTGGGGAAGGATAATGATGTTGTTGTGCGCCGTATCAAAATCTGGGCAAAATGAGAATATTAATAAAGCACCAGGCAATGGCCTGACAGCTAAAAAACGAAACAAAGTTAGTAAGTGTAGTCCAACCAGTTTCGCCGCTGGTGGGGCATCATGAGGGACTGAACATGACCGTTGTGTATGTCTCTTATACTCCAGTATAAACATGTGATGTTGCTAACCTCGTTAGGACAACGTCTTACGCAGGTTGTTGATCCTGCCTATTTGAAATTTTGTTGACCCGCCTTGTGATGTGGCATAGAAGATTTGTGCCCTGTGGCAATTGCAAGTGAGAATATTCCCATAATGCGCTGTGCCACCTTGGAATTCCAATATGGTGTGGCCACATCGGAATCATATTAGGCGCAGAAAATCAAAACGATTAGTAGTTGTTTTCCATAATTTATTTCTTGTGTCTGCTCAAACATCCAAGTAACAGTGTCCAAGCTCAATTTTGTGCAAGATGTGTCACCTGCCATTTTGTTAACTTAATTGTCATTACGAATGGGTCAGAAATGGGTTATAACCTGGATCACCGGCGGGCCTCACGGGCCTGCGCTCCGGGGTCATTTGATAATCAGGACCATGTAGGAATTCCAATATGGTCCAAGACCATACCTGATTTTTTAAAATTTACCCTGTGTGTGAATAAAATCAGAAGTTTATCAAATTTATATGGTATTGTCCAGGACTGATTATGAATTGCAATATGGTCCAGGACCATATATAAATTCCAAGGAGCATTTTTGGAATCCGGTCCGGATTTTAGAGCTTTGGGTTTTATTTTATTTTTTTCGTTTAGCAAAAACGGCCGTTTCTTATGTGGGGGGGTACCCCCCACACACCCCTTCACCCTATCTCTGCTGCCCTGTGGGAATTGAACCCACACATAGATCAAACCCTTTCCCGTAACCCTCCTCACTTTGCCTGAGCTAGCGGGGATTGTTGGTGGTCCGTGGCATTCACGCCGAACTTGAAAGCTCTAGTGAGAATGCATTGCAAGGAGCACCATCTAGCGAGAACCATAAGTACAGTGAACGTTCAAGGATACCAACAAACTTATTAGCTTTGGAAACCTTCTTGGATCCGCCAACGCGTCATAAGCCGCTTATCAGTTGCCTGTTGTTGTTATGCAAATGTGCCGGCTGTATGAAAACACGTTCCACATCGCATATATTCCAATGTATAACTAGACATTTTTATCTTTGTGTCGATGTTGCCGATCACAAATCAACAAAGAACTCTGAAGTCAGCATTAATATGCCAAATTCTGCCACTGGCGAAAATTAAGAGATATTTTTACGACCATAGTTAGAGGTTTTAGCGCTGATTTTCGGCTAACTTTTAGCATACATTGAATGAGTATCCACATAAACTAACAGGTAAATTCACCAAGCAATGCCGGCGTGTAAACTAACATTCCCGGATGTGCGGATCCGAGAACGTGCTGCACCATTTCAGAAACAGCACAGATTCCAATATGGACCATATTATGGTGCCGAACAATGTCAATGTGACCCTGGCAAGACTAGAGCACAGTTCATACATCTGTATAAAGCTGACATCCAAGCGTTGTTTTGTATTTCAATTATTATCACAAATTAACGAGCTGGGAATTATATGACAAAAATCCAACCTTGTTTTTTCTGATATTTTTATCTGTTAAATGCCGTTCACGGAATTTTAAAATACCAAAATGCTGGTTTTTTAGACTGGAAAATGTTAATATGAAAAATAGAAGGATTTATAACTGTGGTCTGTGGCCACGTACAGGTCTCTTCAGAAAACGTTATCGATAAAGTGTGATAAATCATAACGATTCACGAACTCGCTTTGTTCAAACCTCGCTGGAACCTGGGCCTGGCAAACCAGGAGGAGGAGGCAGAAGAAGACGGAGACTTGTTAAAGGCTAAAGCGAAGTGAGCAGCGCCAGTGGACGATTGGTGAGGTCGGAGCATGGATAGCATACTTACCCTCGTTACCTTCTGTTTGCCTTGTCTGCCTTGCCATGACCTACCAGATGTAATGTTTACGAACAGTGCATCATTGTCATCATCCATCTTCCGTGAAATAAGCAATCAGCCACATAAATGATCACAAACTTCGAGATCTGGGGTTTGTTTCAGGTCCACGTGCTTTCTGCTTATTGCGGAAGTATTTAATCCTTAAAAATGACGAAAACATACAACAGGTAATGCGAGTACCATATACCCGATAAAACCAAATATAGAGAAATAATAAGATAAGGCTTTTAGTGTACTTTTATCGTTCACCCCCTCTTTTCATTTTACTCTCCACCCTTCTGCAACTGTTTTCTTAATGTATGATTTCCATCCATCAAACCCTTTCAAATCATATTTTTCTGCTAATTTGTCTACGTTTTGGACCCATTTTGTATGTGATTTTACCACCTGCAACAGCAAGTATATTTTCCTGAACCATTTGTCTTCACTAACGGTTTGTAAATATCCCCAGTAATTTAACTTGGCTTTGGCGATTCTATCTGTAACAGTACTCGACCCCAAATTCCCCCAAGACCGCTTCAAATGCTGTATCCACCTACCAATCTCGTTCTGTGCCTTTTCCATATATTTTGAATACCCCCTCATTAGCTGAATTACATCCAAACCATACATCATTCCAGGTATTGCAACTCTATCCCATAAAACTCTGGCTGTAAATGCTCTATTGAAGCTGTTCAGTGACGTATAATTAATCATTGCCTTTGTTCGGTTCACCTTTTGCTTTATCTTCTCCATGTGATATCTGAACATGCCTGTACCAGTTGCTTTTATTCTAATTCCTAAATACTCATATTCATCAACCTCGCCTATTTTTGATCAACTGTTCCTGTCCTTCTGGAATTTGGAATGTCGCTACTTTCACCTTTTTTTAATGTCAGGTTTCGTCTTTCCAAGCGTCATGACTTCACTGTTTTCCTTATTGAATTAAAGTGTGTGTGTCAACACACGCTTTTCTGTTTCTCATGAAATTAAATGAAATTCAAAAGTATATAAAGATAGAGATGTCATTCTACTTCTACTTGGGGATTATTGACCATTGTGCATGTAATGAATCTAAAGCAAAAGTTGTAGCAATTTAAATTATACTAATAAGCAGCATTTGAAATTTTCAAACTTGAATATCTTCAAAACTATTATATATAGAGATGTCATTTCAACTTCTACTAAGGGGATGCTGACAATTGCGCATGTATTGAATCTGAAAAAAAGTTGTAGCAATTTAAATTACAAATGCTAATTAACAGTATTCGAAATTTTCAATCTTGAATATCTTCAACACTATAATAGATAGAGATGTCATTCCAACTTCTACTAGGGGGTTCTTGACCATTGCGCACCTAATGGATTGAAAATAAAAGATGCAACAACTTGAATTAAGCTAAAAAGCACCATTATAAATTTTAAATCTTGAATGACTTCAAAGCTATAATAGATAGAGATGTCATTCCAACTTCTACTCCTGTGCTATGAAACAGTTGTACATCGCCATACCAATATGCTTTGAAGACACACACACACACACTGATTTGCAATGTAGCAAATCATCTTTCCTAGTCTACTTCTTTCTTTCTTCTTTCTTTCTTCTTCTTTCCTCTTTAGCAGTGAACTTGTCCGACACTTTTCTCTGACACTATTATACATAGAAACCCCAAACTTGGCATTATTGTACCTCCATACAAGAAGTTGGGCCTTTGAAGGAATGAAGGTGTTTAAAATTATGCAAATTAGGGACATTTGAAATTTTAGATCTTGAATATCTTCAAAAGTATAATAAATAGAGATAACATTCCAACTTCTACTAGTTGGGTTTTTTTTACCATTGCGCATTTAATGAATTTAAAACAAAAGTTGTAGCAATTTAAATTATACTAATTAGCAGCATTTGACATTTTAAATCTTGAATATCTCAAAACTATAATAGATAGAGATGTCATTTCAACTTATACTAGGGGGTTATTGACCAATGCGCATGTATAGAATTTAAAACAAAAGTTGTAGCAATTTAAATTATGCTAATTAGCAGTATTCGAAATTTTCAATCTTAGATATCTTCAACACTATAATAGATAGAGCTGTCATTCTAACTTCTACTAGGGCATTGTTAACCATTACGCACCGAATGAATTAAAAACAAAAGCTATAGCAATTTAAATTATCCTAAGTAGTACCACTATAAATTTTAAATCTTAAATGACTTCAAAGCTATAATAGATGGAGATGCCATTCCAACTTCTACTCCTGTGTTATGGACTAGTTGTACATTGCCATACCAATATGCTTTGAAGACACACACGCAGATTTGCTATGCAGGAAATCATCTTTTCTAGTTCCAATCTTCATTTGTTGCCGTATTCTCCCATTATGTCCAGCAAGTTATGAATTTCTTTTTGTGACTCGGCCATAAGCACTCTATCAGCTGCGAAAAATAGACCATGAATTTTGTGCTGTCCTATTGTGATCCCCTTGTCACATTCTGTTAACTGATCCTCCCCCCCCCCCCATTCCTTGATGTATAGTGCAAATAAAATTAGAGAGAACACAACCCTAATTTAAGCCAATATCTAATTGTTCATTTTCCACTTCTATGTTCCCCATTGAAATCTACATCCCTATACATTGCTTCCATGACTTGAAGGAAATTTTCACCAAATTGAAGCCCCTGGAGTTTCTCCCATAGTGCATCTATCCACTCTGTCATATGCCTTTCTCACATTTAAAAAGCCCATAAAGATTTTCTTGCGCCTTTGCCTTGCCAGTTTAAGAGCATGCATTAGAGTGAATACATGGTCGCCCACCCTTCTCCCTGGCCCAAAATCTATTCTGGATCTCTTCCAGGAGGCCAAGCCTTTCAAATGTTCTGCTCAGCCTCCTGCATGTGCATGGCTCTGCTAAAAAAAATTCCCTACGTTTGATGCGATTGCAATACCCCTACATTGCTCCAATTGCGCACCGCTGCCCTTTTTGAGGGTTGTAAGATATTCTAAGATTATTCCCTTTACTTGGTACCTGCTTTTTCTCAAGAACCTTCTACAAAGCTTTATGTTAAGCTCCACAATGATCCAATTGTGGTCGCTCCCTATGTCTAACCTGACATCCTCATCAATTTCAAATTTCATAGTCAATTGGAATATGTCGCTATCCACCAAAACATAACCAATGATTGTCTTTCGCTCCCCCGAGGTCCATGTCCATTTACCCTTGCATTGTACATCCCTGTTCACAATCCTAAGTTTGTACTATCGAGTCAAGTTTACAAACCTGGTTCCGTTTCTGTTTATTTCCAAGTCCCCTCCATGAGTTTCCTCTATTCCATTGCCTATATGACCATTGAAATCCCCCACAATGATAACTTGATACCCCTTTTGCTGTACGTGACTTGTTATCATTCTCATTCGGTCATATACCTGGTCATTCCATTCGCCCGGTAACCCTTTATGTCCCACGTAAAGCACCCTACTGCCACTTTAAGTCCATATGCTTCTATTCCTGTCCATTTCGTTTCATTTCTTACTACACTATCATTGTCTCAACTTTCATGCTTTACCTCGTGGCATTTAATTCCCTTTTTCTTTTAACCAAAACCCAACTCCTCCCCCTTCCATCTACAACGCTGGTTTAACAGATAATGCCCAGAAAAACGAAGTCAGAGAGTTTTAAATGTAAACAGGAATGTTAAACATAACCAAACCAAGGCTGAACACAAAAGAGCAAGTAAAGCATATAAAAAGACTATTAACAAACAATTTGTTAAATGGAAAGGAAATACTGTTAAGAAAATGAGGGGATTGAAGAGTGACGATCCAAAAGCTTACTGGGCATTTCTAAATGATAGTAGTAATAAAAAAAAGCCACAAATGGGGAAAATTCACTTGGAAGCTTTTGCAGATCACTTTAAAAAGCTCAAATTTGAATGACGGTGAACAACATGAACACATTAATCTGGAAGAGATCCATGCAACAAACAATCTAAGTCTGAATAATCTTTTCACAGTAGATGAACATAGAAAAACCGTTCAAATGCTAAAGAACAATAAGGCCAGTGGTATTAATCAGATTCTTAATTAATTTATTAAAGACGCCTTTCTCACATTATCAGTATTAATTACCATAATGTTTAACTTGGTATTGGAAGATGGTATAGCTCCAGAAAACTGGTCAATTGGCCTCATCAAACCCATGTATAAAAACAAAGGTGACATAAATAACGTTGACAAAGTTCTGCCGTGGTAATACAATACTAAGTTGTGTTGGAAAGTTATTCACAGCATGTATCAACAATAGACTAAGATTAGTTTTAGATGAAAATGGCTTAATAGGGGAAGAGCAAACAGGCTTTCGAGTAGGTTATTCTACCATGGACCACATTTTTGTCCTACTTTCAATTATTGAATTGTACAAGGCCAAAGAGTAAAAGGTTACGTTGTGCTTTTGTGGAGTACAAAAAGGCTTTCGACAGTTTTAACAGAGTGCATTTATGGAAGAAGTTACTGAGCCACCAAATTTGCGCAAATATTTTACGGGTAATTACAATTTGTTCATGAGGACTAAACCCTGTGTTAAGCAAGTTGCAGAACTCTCTCATTACTTTACAAGCAATGTCGGTGTGCGCCAGGGAGAGAATTTATCCCCTCTCCTGTTTGCCCTATACATTGATGATTTACAACAGTATTTGAGTAATGCATATCATGGTCTAGAGGAACTGTCAAACGACATAAGAACTCACTCACTTAAGTGATGATGATGATGTCGAAGTATATATTAGGGTTGTATTTGTTAGTGTATACAGATGATATTATTTTAATAGCTGATTCACCCAACAAGCTTCAAGGTGCTCCGCATCAACTGGAAAAGCGCTGTGCTGAATTTAAACTTAGCATCAATACACAGAAAACAAAAATAGTGGTTTTTTTTATAGAGGTCCATCTAAATACACACATATCTTTACTTATGGTAATGATATCATTCAAATTGTTCCAGATTACACTTATCTGGGCATCCTTTTTTTTTTTATTACAGTGGCAGTTTTAACAAGTATTAAAAATATGTGTATGATCAAACTAGCAAATCAATGTATTCTGTACCAAATGGGAGCAGAAATCTCATGTTACCAGTTGCTCTACAATAGGATGTATTCATATCTAAATGCGGTCCTACTGTAACACCTATTGATCAAAAGAGGGAGCCACCTGCATCAGGGCAGATCCATGTATTTAACATGGTCAAAAGTACTTTCTCAACAAAATGAACAACACAAACACACAATAATCTTAAGAAAATGTATTAACATATATTTGAAACATAAAGGATGCCTAAAATAATTAGAAATGGGCTCTATTTTGGTTAAAAAGGTGTTATTTATGGATGTTTATGTAGTATATAATACAAATCTGCCCTGATCATGGTGGAAGCATCAGTCTGTTGCCCCGGCAACACAGGAAGTGAGCA
>OZ026625.1:73486560-73557988 GCA_964020975.1 Hermodice carunculata
GGATCGCAGTTAAAGATGAATGTCTCCTATTTCAACTGTTTGGAAGTATTATAATGCCGATTCTTTTATATGGTGCTGAAGTCTGGGGTCCATCCCAAAATTCCATCATTAAGAGACTGCAATTGAAATATTATAAATTAGTATTACGAGTGAAACGAAGAAACCCAAGCTGTATGGTTTATGGGGAACTAGGTAGATTACCTTTAGATGTTTATATACGTAATGGAGTACTTATATATTGGGCAAAGATCATAAATGAGAAACCAGAGAAATTTTCACATGTTATCTATAGATTGTTACTTGTTTTGCATCAGAAATGAGTGTTAAGTTCTGTAGCTAGTCGCTGTTGAAAACTGGATGAAGGCATTAGGTATGACAAATATTTGGTTAATCAGAAATTTGACATCAAATGGTTTCAAAATGCAGTTAAGCAAAGGCTCGAAGACCAATTTAACAGAAATGGACCTCAGATGTGTATGAACATGAAAGCTCTGTAGATTAGAGAATTTTTAAAAAGTCCTTTCGCCTTGAAAAATTTCTTATTGATTTACCCAAAGGCTATGCCCATTTGTTGTGTAAGTTTAGAACTAGTGACCACAAACTGCCAGTAGCTAAGTTACAGTATGATAATATAGCCAGAGAAGAGAGAGCTTGTGTTTTATGTGATACAGAAGTAGGCGATGAATTTCATGTACTCTTCACTTGCCCCTTCTTTGTAAAGGAAAGAAGGAAACTACTTAATAAAACAAAATTGAATCAGACCAAATTGTCACAAATTCGGGGACCTCTTGTGTTCTAACAACATACTGGAATTATCAAACCTCTGTAAGTTTATCAAAATTGTTAATAATCTCATAAAGTAACCATTCGGTTATGTTGCTACATGTATGTTCATGACACTCTTTCTGTCACTGTGTATTACTGTTTTGTTTTATTTTATTCTGTCTTTCCAAGGGATTGTGCGACAACCTTAAAATCTTATATATATATATATATATATATATATATATATATATATATATATATATATATATATATATATATATATATATATATATATATATATATAATGTCCCTCATAGCTGTACACTTGCAATTTTTGGGACTACACCTCATTGTCATTGTCCTTGTCACTGCTAGAGGTGGTGGTGATTTAGTAGGGAAGCTGTCATAACCTGCACAGAGACGAGTGTGGTTGACTGTATTCTCCCCTCTCTTTCGTCCAATGATTTTAGATTATGATATTTTAAATTTTGAAGAAAATTTGTCTGATGTTCATTAACCTATATATGTCGCGCAACCTCAATATTACAGTGCTGATGCCGTGAGTCCGAGGTTGATCGCTATTGAAGATCATAATTAACCTTCCAGACAATTATCAATGTCCTTAATGGTAAGATGATTTAAAGATAAATTTTCAGATCATTTGTGCAATGAAACTTTTTAATAAAGGTAGTGAAAGGCTAATGTACAACAACATGATGTCGATAAAATTATTGATTCCGCATGTAACATATTGAGGGAGAAAACTAAATTTTGTGGCTGTATTTCAAAAGCATTTAACAGGAGACGCAAAGGCACACGCTAGAAGCAACAACGGCTCGACCAAGAATGTGAAGAATGTAGACGTAATTTCACGATGAAAGCAAGGCTGAACATAAGACATGTAAACAAGCCGTGAATAAGCATTTTTTTGGTATAATAGAACAACAGTTTAAAAAATTGTAAGTTTAAAGTCCAAAGCCACAATAGTATATTGGGCCATATTATATGGAAATCAAAATTAAAAAAGGAAACAAATGGGGTAAATTCACATGGAAGTGTTTAACATTTTAAAACATTAATTGAATATTTCAGATAACAAAGAAGATTTTAACTTGGAAAATAATACAATAGGTAATGTGAGTTTGGACCAATTGTTGACGATGGATTAATTTACGGAAACTGTTCACAAATAAATTTATAAAACTACTGGAGTGGACCAAATTTTAACTGAGTTCATAAAGGGTGTTTTTCCGAAATTTTCTATTGTTTTTACCAAGATGATTAATTTATTCTCAGCTGAGTCTCTTATGTTCTCCATGAACGCGAATTTTGCGACATGACATTTATATGGACGCAATCATAAAAGTAAACTGGTATATGGTGTGTTAGTATTTATGATAAAATTTATAACATGATAACTTGAACATGTCATCTATTTTCAGTAATTTTGGCTCTTTAAAAAGAGGTGAGGTGTGTGAAAAATAATTACTGTTTCCTATTGTTCTGATTATTTTTTTTCTCTTACAATCATG
Source organism: Hermodice carunculata (assembly GCA_964020975.1). Lineage (NCBI taxonomy): Eukaryota > Metazoa > Annelida > Polychaeta > Eunicida > Amphinomidae > Hermodice > Hermodice carunculata. The sequence continues at coordinate 73,488,858 of OZ026625.1, forward strand.
GTATCCCCAGGCAGTAATGGTATATTCAAAAATGCTAAAATTAAGGAATTGTAAATAATCTGTAATACACTTCTTGGCAATGTGCATTTTAGCGACTAAGAATACCACAAATACGTGAAAGTTTATTCGCTATGCGGTTGACATGGATATTGCATATGTTCTGATCGATCAAATCACTCAGTAATTCATAAATTTAAAGATTCATCCTGTTCAAAGCACAATTTTTTCATCATAATGTTAGATAAATTTTGAGGGTGTTAAATCATAATCCTCTGTGGAATATGGGGCAAAATGGGTGTCCAATGTATAGTGATATTGCTTTGAAATCACTTTAATATCATCAAAAGTTGCATTCAGATACACACAGAATTCCAAGGAATACTTATACAGTGAAACCGCTCCATAGAAGGTATCCTTGGGACGGGTAAAAATAGCTTGCTGTGAGCAGCTGCTCACTTCAGAGTGGGTTGGTTCTTTGAGTATGTACATATAGAAATAAACATTATTTGTTCATCTATATACAATATACCCTTACTAAATCACTAATTCCTTTCAGTCTACTGTCACTCTTATACAAGACCAGATTTTCGTCAGTGCCGTCATTGCATTGCCAGCTTAGGTCTGGTAGCAAACTGATAGCATCGTATCAGTTGTTTTACAGTTACTAACCAGCTATATACCAGTATTCCCTTACTGAGTTGCAATCGTCAAAGTCACAGCAAATCAATTGACACCAAGGGGGATTTCTGTAAAATCAAGATAAATGTCAGTTGTCAGACTGTGTCAGTCAGGTGTAACTGCAGTGTCAGACACTAGAAAGGCACTGACACAACTGCTATTTATTTGCCAGAAATGACAACATTACACGCGGGGGGGGGGGGGGGGGGGGAGGGTATGTGCCGCTCTGCAGGTCCCTCTTTTCAGCGAAATTCCAGTAACAAAGGTAAAGTATTTTGCCAAAAAATCTACTAAAAAGGGTAATTATTCTTCTTTATGGCCCAAACTTCGGGAAAATTTCCTAAACTAAGGTCAGCATTTTCTTCCTCGAGCACTTTTCTTGCCAATTTGGGACCACAATTTCGGTTAAAAAAATCCCTGACAAAGTATCACTTTTGTGAAAAAGTGCCCCAGGAAAGGGTCGGTTTTTGAAAGGTAGAACTGCACACCCCCCACCAAAAATTTGGGAAGTACCCCCCGCCTCGGGAATATACTGTCAGTGTGATGTCTTACCAGAAACAACAACCCAATGCCTGAGTTTTGTTGCCAGATACGTATTTAATTAGAATTAGGGCAGGCTGGAGCAAATCGCCGGGATGGCACTGAGTGATCCACACACTTAATTGTTCCACACCCCAGTTTTATGAAATGCATATACAGTTAAAACGGTCATTGTGGACTGGAACACGGGCGGTTATGCTTTGTATTTGTTGAAGTCAACGCAACCATTCCTGCACAGCCTGTGATGGGGACTATCAGATTACAGCCTTCTACCCAGAGATCCAGTGGTTCCTTTGGGTTAAGGGCTTATTCAGACAGCCTTAGACACAATGCTTGTCCCACTGTAGATATGAAACTTGCAACATTATAATGGGGCCACTCAGTTCTGTAGGTGGGCCTTCGAGATCTGTTCAACATGAGCAGTAAAAGTGTAGGCCTTATTAAGTTATTGCACAGCCGGGAGCTTTTTCCCTTCTTTCTACAAGGCATGAACCTTTCAAAGCAGTCAGTTGTACTATGGATATGTATGTATGTATGTATGTATGTATGTATGTATGTATGTATGTATGTATGTATGTATGTATGTGTGTATGCATATGTATAGAGACAGAGAAAAGAGAGAGAGAGAGAGAGAGAGAGAGAGAGAGAGAGAGAGAGAGAGAGAGAGAGAGAGAGCAAGTTGCCTGGGGGACAGGTTCTGATAGTGCAAACCTAAGTTATAATGTATGCAAAATGATTAACCGAATATTTACCTATGGATTCGAATTCATTGTAAATCAAAATGGTTGCATAACAGCGTGGAGGTAGATAACAGTGATCACCTTGTTGTGAGTCAGACTCAGATCCAGAGTCAGAACTCTTTTATTTGACATTTACAGGAAAAGGTGATACGTGCATGACAATTGACAATCCTCGTGTAACAAAATCTAAAGCTCACTTTCACATGCAATATTTGTGTAGATATACTTGCACATGATAATGTCAGCTTCACCCCAGCCCAGGACAATATTCAAATGTTGCCACTATGCCAATGGGCCCACCCAAAAGCAAGAAGAGACTAAGTTTACAACATCTTGCCAAGAAATTCTGAAAATTAAAAGACAATTAGATTCAAAGTCGACAACTGGCAATACAGAAATTGTGTGAACTGGGAAAATACTTGCAGCTGTTGTATACAAGTTTACAAAACAATTTGGCACTGTATTGGCTTAATGTGTTAATAGACCCACTGACAGTGTTAGTAGAAGGGGTGTGTGTATTGTGGGGAAAGACGGTGAAATTTATCATAAATTGAAATCTTTCAACTTTTTTTTGCATGCCACGACTGAGAGAGAGAGAGAGAGAGAGAGAGAGAGAGAGAGAGAGAGAGAGAGAGAGAGAGAGAGAGCCCTCTGTCGGCTGGCAGCAACAATCCCTGTAGATGGCGCTGTTTGGATGACGTGGTTACTGTTTTTGACACATGACCACAATGTTGACCAGCACACATGTGACCGGGAGCATTGACTGGAACGAACGAACAAGTGCTTCCAGTTCCAGGATCCCGCTGAGTTAGATGACTGCTGTGTGCTTCCCAGAGATACAGATGCACCGTCAGTAGAAGGAACAAAGCATTACGTTTGAGTGAATGATTCTGCAAGAGATTCCAGGATAGGTGGTTTCCATAATGACAATGACAACGTTACTTTCTTTGTGTTTGAGTTTGATGATATTCTTGTCATGTTCAGTGGCGGAGACTCAGGTTCACTACAATATGCAACGCATGATTAACGATCTGCACGAGAAACAAAAATACATGAAACATGTGCAAGAAGGAGGACATCACGCATTGTTAGATCATATTAGACCAGCATCCAGTCATTTGGACGGTACGAAATCACTCCTTGAGCGTGTTCTGCAGGGCGATTTTCAGAGGCCAGATAATCAGTCGATCAATCGCAATGATAATGTCTCCGGTGCGTGTATGACCAGTACCTTGCAGATATTCGATGGCCTCTTAAATAATCAGAGCTGGGCATTACAGAGTAAGTATCGGTGCTACAGTTCAGAAACTGCAGCTTCACAAAGTAAGCCATGCTAATAACTGCACTTGCAGTGAATTCTGGATAGTCCTTACACAATGCCGATGACGAGCAATCCAAGACTAAACAACGAGTCCAACAGTGGTGCCACCAAGTGGCTCAAGTGTCTGGAGCCATGGACGTTTACTGTGCTTATTTATTTGTTGTGGTATGACCATGCTTGTGCTAACCCTTGATTGGCTTTCAGAGGTTTGAATAGGAATACAGTGGTACCTGTTTTGAGAGACCGCCCCTACGGCAGGTCAAAATGCAGTCTCTCAAAACAGGTGGTCTTTCATTAGAGGTACAACATGGAAAAGATAGCGCCGTGTTCTGAGAGAGCGGTCTTAAAAAGATATGCAGTCTCTCATTAGAGGGGTCTCTCAAGAGAGGTACCACTGCATAGCAAAATGTTGTGTGTGTGTGTGTGTGTATCCTGTTCTTTGATTGGCCCAACATCAACGATTAGCAGCCCAACATAGTGCCTCAGGCTCTAATCACTATGTGGGGCTGCTAATCATTGATGAAGGGCCAATCAAAAAACATGATGCACAGAAAATCATTAGTTTAGAAAATGACAAATAAATGCTGAATTGAGAATGTTTAATTCAAAAATTAGAACATGAAAATTAAGGCCTCAGTGGGCCTACAAGCTTTCCAGCAGGAACAGGAGTAGTGCAGTACCATGATATATAGAGTTCCTTATGGAAGGTGAATTTCTTGAAAGTTTCCTATGACAAGAATACAGTCTCAATACATTAGAATTTAGAATGTAAATAGTTTGCAAAATCATACAATTTTAGCGGCCAAGAAGCTTACCTCAAGGGGAAGCTTTGATATGTTAGGCCTGATTTGAAGTAGGCCTAGTAGGTTTGTGAAGAGCAGCACTAAGAATGTGGGAACACTCCCTCTCCTGGTTAGTTGACAGATCATTTATGTAATGACCAAGACTTGATGTATTCTCGTGCTTGTTTATGGAAATAATACTTTGGGCAGAAACCCCTGCATGGTACAAAGTAGTTATCGTGGAAGCTCTTGCGCTGTGACATGTATAAATTATTGATAGTTTGGCCTTTTTGGAAATACATTGCATCATTTGGCACATCATGTTTTTCCCAATGAGTTCATTTTTATACCAGTGTCCATCGCATGAATAAGGCTGCAGTGGATACTGAAAGAGTATATCATTTTCAGGGTTAAGGTTGGAGATGTAAAACTGAAATGATTAAACTCCCTCTCTATGCCATTGATGTCCAAGCTACTATATATAAAATTCCATTTTTGTAAAAGTAATTGGATTAGACTTATCAAATTTTTATAATATATAGACTATGGTCAAAGATCGAATGTTATATAATATCAGTGACCTTGATATTTTTGTGAGGTAACCATGCATGTAAAGTTGAAAAGATGATTTTGTAATGGCCCCTTGTAGCTTGGACATCAATGGCATAGAGAATTGAGCCTCCAGATCAAAATTGGGCTTGATTACATAATACATAAAAGTGTACTTGGTGACCTACTTTTGGGGTCACTGTGATCCAGTAGTAATGAAGTTTGGCGCTTGTCCAAGTTTATTGTTTTTCCTCAATAACTCAAAAAGTTATCACCCAATTTGAACAAACAGACTATATATGGAAAGCTAAATGTCGGGTGCATATTTTGAATGGAACAATTTTTTAATCTGAGTTGAAGGTCAAGGTCAAATGGCCAGTTCGAATATTTGGGTCTTCTCGTGAATGCTCTGCACCTCACAGTTCTTGAGATAGGCCCATGTAACATTTAGGAGTTATAACATGTATAAAACTTTGTAGACATCAATTTTGGTGGCGCCACCATATATAATATACAGGTCAAAATGTGAAAAACTTGTGACCGCAGTACTGTCAACAGTTTCAAGTTAGCCCAATATTAACTTTCAGGACTTACAGGGGGTATAAAAATCTAGGGTTTTGTTCAATATTGGTAGCGCCACCTACAATATTATGTTATAAAGGGGTCAAAATATGAAAATATTGTGAACACCGTAGCGTCTTTAATTTTAATAGGCAGATCGTCACCAAATGTGGTGGGTTTGTGGGGGAGGTCAAAGTCTAAGTTTGTAATGATACTAGTGGTGCCACCGGTAAATTGATGGAAATTATGAGCCAAAGTATGTTTTAAGATATAAAATTCCATATCTCAAAAAAGTTTCCAGATTTGGAAAAGTGATTTCATTAAACTTGCCAAATTTATGGGATATATAGACAATGTCCAAAGCTAGAATCATATTTAATATCAGTGACATTGACCTATTTTTGTGAGGTCACCATGCCTGTAAAGTTGAAAGAGGTGATTTTGTAATGGCACGATGAAGCTTGGACTTAATGGCAATGTCAGCACAGCACCAGGCAGGCCCATATGTATTGCACAATCTGGGTGTCCTTGATCTTCTGTCCCAAAGTCACTGAGGACATAAAGTTAAGGACTCACACATTGTTGTCTTGGCGCATGCAACAATATTCATCACAGGAGTTGCACAAATAAGCTATGATTACATGTGGAGCGAAGCGCCATCTGATGGCCAATTTTTTACATTAAGCTTTATATGTTGAGAAGCCACTTGACTCAGGACTGACAGCTTTGAAATGAACAGATGCAATATAGCCACGATGCCAGCAGAACATTAGGCCCATGGGCCTCTTGTTTCCATACTTTGCATGTCCTCTGCAGTGAGTGATCCTTGTGAATTATTACTTTCGTAACCCTCCTCCATAGTAAAAATTAGGCCTTTAGCCTGTACATGAAGTAAAATAGAGAAAAATGATGCGGCTGTGCAGCATGTTTTTTACTGATGTGAAGGTGTGAAAATGTTGTCTGCAATGAGTCACATGATCATGTTAATCTTATGATCCCCCTCTGGAGGTCACAGGTCAACAGAGTGGGCAATAATAAGTGAGACCTGTCATTAGTACCCTGTGGCCACCCTTTTTAAGTTGAATGTAAAGTTTTAAGGCCCATAGAAAGTGATTATATTTTATAGGTCGGCCTAATGCTCTCACAACTAATAATAATATGCAATATTGTATTACATTGTATCCAGTCTTCCAGGGGTCCAAAAAAAATAATTAAATTCTAGCCTTGCAGAATTAAGATGTGGAATCTGTAGGTGCAGCACAAGGGGGTGAGATGAGGGTGGAAGGAGTACAAGGAATCCATCTGAGCCCCGAGCAGGGTCCAAGTTAACTCTTTCCATACCAGTCCCTGATTTTTCCATATATTTACCTGAATTCAAGACAACAATTGCATATATAAATTCTTCATGAAAAGAGCTTTTGTTCAAGTACCAACATGCCTATAGTCTTAAGTCAGTGGTTCTGGCACTGCCAGGCAGCGCCAGGGTTAAATACCTCTGGCAGGTTGGGATGCAAGGGGCAGAGTCCATAATGAAAAGGTCCATTCAGAGGCCTGTTGTGCAACTTAATTTTGAAGTATATGTGTAAATTTATGAGGAAATACATAACAGCAATTAAGTTCATTGAACACTGAAGATGTAGGACATCCAGTACCCCACAGAATACATACACCCTGTACCATTAATGTTTGTGCAGGGATCTGTTGATACATATGTGCAACCTTGTTGAATGATTTGATATTAACCATGCGGGGGAAATTGTTCATAAAGAACTTAAAGTTGTAAATTGTACCTTTGTGACTACAATGAAAATGAAGTTTTTCTTTCTTTCTTTCTTTCTTTCTTTCTTTCTTTCTTTCTTTCTTTCTTTCTTTGATTCTTTCTTTCTTTCTTTCTTTCTTTCTTTCTTTCTTTCTTTCATCCCTCCCCCCACCCTCCTTCCCTCTCTCTCTCTCTCTCTCTCTTGTTTCTTTCATGAAAAAAACAAAAAACAAAAAGAAATAATAGTATAGTAAGAAGTAAGTTCTTTTCTCAACGTATTGTAAATAATTGGAATACACTTCCTAATGAAGTTGTGGAAATAAAACAGCCAGTATAAACTCCTTGAAGAATAGAGTAGACAGGCTCTGGGAAAAACATCCCCAACAGTGTGACCATAAGGCATCTGCGGACATTTTAACTAATTATTGTATGAACTCAGGAGTGGTGTATAGGCGCAAAATGCCTTCCCATCGAATCCATTATTATAATATATTATTATATAAGAAGGATTAATACATGGCTCAACCCTATTTTCCAATTTTCTGAATAAAATATTTTAAAACCACAAGACTTTGTGCCTTCACCCAAGATAGGCATCAGAATTTCATCATTTTTCTTTTCTTTTTTTTGGCCTTTTTTAAAAAAAAAATATTGTTAAAATCAATTATTTTATAAAATAAATAACACTCTCAGAACTTGTGTGGAGCATACTGGTCCTCTGGGTCTTCTCTAATTTGTTGATATTTTACCCGTTTTATGCTGAAGGCCATGACACCATTCTGCATGGAACTTGTCTCATCATGGAGCTACAAGCATCTGTTACATGTTAAACATGTATGCTGTCACTTTGTAATATTCTGTATTAAAATAGACCAAGCAAAATAAAATACATGAAGCATTAAATGCATGGCATAGATAGTATTGGTACAGAGCTCAGTATTTATAATTGGTGTAGATCAACTCCCGGGGGAGGGGGTAACAGTTGGTTGGTTGCTTCCCAAATGTAAAAATGCATGCAACATGTTTTAAATGTGGTATCAAACCAAATTTGTAATTCTTTTCAATTTATTTTATAATGTCTTGGTATTTTTGCTTCACTGCACATGGAGAGAAATTTGCAAATGTAGTCAATAATATTCAATTGTATATTTTCATTGAAAATATTACAAAAGAGTACACAGAACAAAAGTTATGAGGTTTGTCATTAGCATTGTACCTTGCACCACCATCCAGTAGGTTATAAACATAAACTTCAGGTTTCAATTTAGAAATTTTATTTTGCATAGCAATTTAATCAGTGGTAGGAAATTTAACAAACAATGCAAAATTACCATAAAAAACAGCTATTCAGTAAAATTTTGTATAGCAACACCCTTCATTTTGAATAGCAAATTGCCATGGCATTCTGGTGAAATCATTCCCTGAAAACCAGTTTACCATTTTAACCTCTACTATCAGATTTTTGCATTATTGCACCAAAGTCAACTAAATTAATGGAAAAAAATGCTTCACAGCACAAAGTGCAGTTATTTCTGATGGACAGATGTATCCATGTATATATATGGTATAAATGCGGCAACCCCCATAAAAATAATCTCTCTCTATACATAGAGTGGTATCTCAGCTTTATGCAACCACTGCTGTGAGCAGCCACACTACTTTTTATGGTCACATCGCGGTGACCGTGGAGTCAGTTTTTTTGTAAATTTACCTGCAGTGACAGCTCACCTGCTTTGGTCACTTTTTCTAGGCAAAAGGGTTTTTATTGTGTGTCTATATATATATATATATATATATATATATATATATATATATATATATATATATATATATATATATATATGCATGTATACACACATGTATACACACACACACATATATATACACATACATGTATATATAGAGAGAAAGGAAGATAGGCAAACAGATAGACAGACAGATAGATAGATAGATAGACAGACAGACAGACAGATAGATAGATGAGTTTATTTCGGACTTAAAATCCGTATTACATCACAGATAAAATTATATAAAGACATTATTACCCTGTAATACAATAAAAGGCGACAAGGGTTATGCACGTCCTACATAAATTCTGCTATTTTTTTAAAAAGATCGGAGTCGCATATAACATCACAGTTCAGTAGCACAGGTTATAATTTTGTTCGAGCTTGCATACATCCTTTACCAAAAATTGTATGCTTATCTGCTTCAGCTCTCCAAATGTCAACACTTGTCAAGCAGCACCTGGGCAAACCCATCATCTATTGAAATGCACTATTAAAACACACGGTAAACTTCTGTAATGTTTTCAATGTGTAACTCACCCAAAATTTGGAAATATACAGTGAGGTACAATATGATTTAAAAATACAGACTTTTAACTTGATCAAAGCAAGCACAGAATTTATGTTTCAGCATATATTTGCCTATGCAAGGAATAGATAGGCTATAAAGTATATTCCTGTTCAACATTACTTATGCAACAAGCCCTCAGATTTCCTAAACTGTTCCAGGTAGATTGAATTCTGCTGTGAGATAATTAATTTACAGTTTTGGCATTAACTTCCAAGTACATGTGTACCTATTGGTGTACATAACAATCATTTTATCAATGCAGATCATTTGTTGTCATGGATGGTGTGGTGCTTTGCAGGTGTTGAAATGTGAGCCATCAAATTCACTCATTGCTGTAGCACCAACCAAGTTAACATATTCATGTCATGCAGCTGTCAGAGACTGATCTAAACTTTAACATGTTTTAAAAAAAAATTTGTATCTGAAATGGGTAATGAAAAACATAAAAAATTAACAGTGATTCTGCATCTGCTCTGTTTTTCATCAATGAAAAAACATTAACATTTGGTGAATTGAAGTTGGTAAGAGCAGCCCCTGAGCTGTACATTGTATACATATATATATGTGTGTGTGTGTGTATTCGTACTAATTGGTTACCAACAACAAAAAAGAAGACATTTACACATTATTATTCTGCAGGCACAAAGGCGAATGTAATTTGCTTCCTCAAAAATAAAAAAAATAATATAGGGAATCATATAAAAAGTAAATACATAAATGATTATTCAGTACACAGGCAGAAAATTAATATCATTCACTTCTTCTTGAGTGAAAGGTGAAAAATCTTGATGGTCATGCAACCATATCATTTCGTGTATATGACCTGCGGATGTGATTACCTCTTGATCGTTGCTCTCCTTGTGGCTACCATACAAACAGAGTTTAGGGTTCATATGTTTTCTCGAAATGCAAGCTTTAGTTTAGGGAAATGATACTTTTCACATATATGACATTTAAACTATGGCGTGCTTTGGATAGACTTCCATTGAGAGCAAGCTTACTGCATACAGTCAGACATAAATTGTTGTTATCGCAGCTGTGATGAAAAAACTTGCAATTGCATTATGCACTTGTGTGTCAAGTTGGTGTGGGTCAAGATCCGGGATATTTTTGGTCAGCTTACTCTATGGTTCACTGACTAGGAGTGCACAAAGTGGACCAAAGTCTGAGCTTTCGAACAAAAGATATTCATGTGACAAAACGTCCTCATATAGGTACATGTAGCATCCACATGTCTGAGCTGGAGTTGTGGTATGCCACTGGATTGTATATTGAAGGTTACTTCAATAAAATATGAGAAGTGATAGGTATGGAATTAAGCTGGCAATACTTGGTTTTACCCTTTCCCCCTTAAACCAGCCAAAACTGACTGGTGGTTTAATGTCGTCTGCTTTCCTGTTTTCACCTAGAATTTCAACAGTAATCAAAAGCAATTTGACTGAAAATTATAGATGAGACCTATCAAGATCACATGCCCCAAGTCAACAGCTTTCCTTGGCACGGGTTGGGCACAAAGTGACCAACCCATGCTAAGGAAGCTGTTAACCCAGTCGTAATTGAAGAGTGAATGTGTTAAGTTTAATATTATTTTGAATTTCCATAATACATTGGTAATAGAGTGTCATGCCACTGCTGCCTGCTCTGTGCAGTAAAAAGTGTGTCACCGCCCTACTATCTTTCTTGTCTGTATTATGCTCTCAAACAGATAAGTGTACAGTTCATTACCTATACATACATGCATGTGCACAATTATGTCACGGTGTCGAGAGAGGTATTGGAAATTTTTAATGTGTGTACCTCTTGAGATGCTAAACCCTGGGTTGCCATTTTATAAAACCAGATGTCTTGATGGGCTTCAGGGTAGGATTGCCATCAGAATTTGTAATATGCAGCAGTACTGTGTGCAAGAACTTTTGTTTATTTCTGTGACTCAAAACGAGAATTATTTACATGTACATGTAAAAGCTAAGAGCAAATAGACCAGGCAACCCAGAAGGGTAGACTGCCTTCCTTGAGGCAACAGAAGGTTCCAGCCACAGAATGACTGCCTGAAATTTGAAACCCACACAGAGGTGCCACAAATCTACCTGACCACATGCAGGCACTGAGAACAGAGCAATCAAACTGTTTGTATAGTAAAGTAGATTGGTTACTCTACTTAATGTGTTGACTGTGCTGTTACATAACTATACCAGACATAGACAATAAACACACAGACCAAAAGAACCTTGGTCTGTCCTTCATGAATTCACATTTCCGACTTTGCTGAAACCGTCAGCCAGATTCACTTCAAGCTTGCTGACAATACACTTTGAGTGGGTCTCTACCAAGTTTGTTCAAATGGTCACGCTCCAGTCAGTTTTGGATTTTTCATGAATTTTTTGTTCATTTTTTGGTTAAGTCTTGAAAAGTCTTCAAAGAAACTGTCTGGCCAATTGCTTCAACATTGCTTAGATGTAGACTTCTGGGGACCCTTATAGTAGACCTTAATTGTTGAATTGGTGGCGCTGTGATCTCTCAAATATTTTTTGTGTAAAAAAGTGTGTTTTTGCTATTTCTAATTTCTCCAAAACCATGATTCAGATTATGCTGAAACTGGGTGCAAATGTTCCTTGTGAAAGGGTAAAACAAAAATGGTTGCAAGGTGGTGTTGCTGTGAAACACTCATTTTTAATGAATTTTTCAATTTGGGTACTTATTGGTTAATGCATACAGTCCTATTAATTACTACTGTAGATTGCTTTATTTTTGGGGGTTTAGATTTTCACGCTTTTTGTATTTTTGATATTTTACTGTAGTTTTAATTTTACTTTTCTGGGCATGATTCCCATGTGAACAATGTAAAAATACTATTTCACGGTGTTTTTATTTTCACGCTTTTGTCCCACCAGCAAAATAAGTGAAAATAAGAATACAGCAAAATTAAAGCAATTTGTTGTATGTAAGTGAATGGGGATTGCAACAGTAATTCATGTTTTCAACTTCTTCTCGGAAACCATCAGCCAGATTCACTTCAAACTTGGTGGTGATCCGATGTACAATGTACCTTGGGTGGGTCTCTAACAAGTTTGTTCAAATGGTTGTGCTCCAGTATTTCTGGACTTTTTATAAATTTTTTTGAAAATATCATTTGGGGAAATCTTAATCTTCGAAACTGCCTGGCCAATTCATTTAAAACTGCTGAGAGAGACTTCTGGCGACCTGGAGACCATATTTTGTTGAACAGGCAGCGCTTTGATTTTTCAAGTATTTTTTATGCAAAAAAGTGTGTTTTCACTATTTTTCCAAAAGAGTCACTCAGATTATGCTGAAACTTTGTGGATATGTTCTTTATAGAAGGGTCAACCAAAGTGGTTACATGTACCTAGTTGGCCTTACTGTGAATCTCATGTTTTTAATGAATTTTTCAATTTGGGTACTTATCGGTTAATGCATGCAATGCCATTGGGTAAGTGAATGGGGGTTGCAATGGTAATCCATGATTTTATATTCTCCAAAACCACTCTCCGGATTCACTTCAAACTTGGTGGGGGATGTATCTTGAGTGGGTCTGTACTAAGTTTGTTCATGCTCTGGTGATTTTTGGCTTTTTTTATGAAGTTTTTTGTTTATTTATTGCCAAATCTTAAGTGGTCTTCTACAAAACCACTTGGCCAATAGATAAAAAATTGCATAGAAACACTTCAGGGCATGACAGCAGGAGTTACGTGCTATCCAAAATCCTTATCCCCTAAACCAGAGTGGGACTTATTATGGGTTGAATGTCATGCTAGCTGAGGACAGGTCTCTTGTACAGTATTTCTAGGACTGATAAGTAAATGTGTTTATTTTAATACATATATGACTATTATGATAGAACATTATGATAAAAAGTATTTATCAAGCAGTTCTTTTACATTTTTATGGATAGATTTGTGTATAAAGGAGAAGAATGGAAAGAGTTGATTGATACTTTATGCATATCTATGTAGAATTTTAGAGACAAATTCCTTTGCAGTGATTATGCTTCAAAGCAGTTCCAGTGTGTTTTTAGCTCAGCTGACTGGTCAGTCAGCTGAGGTTATGTTATGACTAGCCATCCGTCTGTCTTCCACATCAACATTATCGACTTCTCCAAAACCGTCAGCCAGATTCACTTCAAACTTGGTGGGGATGTGCCTTGGGTGGGCCTCTACCAATTTTGTACGAATGGTCATGCTCCAGTGAATTTTGGATAACTTATGGTTTTTTTTTTTGGGGGGGGGGGCAAATCTTAAAAAACCCTCTTTTCCTAAACGGTTCACCCAATTGCTTTGATATCACACAGAGGGACATTCCTGGGGACTCATATTTCTGAATTTGTTCACCAGGTTGGTGCTGCAATTTTTTCTAATTTTTATGATTTTTGTTTTGTTTTGTATTTTTGACATGTTGTCCAGAACTGTCCCTCAGATTAAGCTGAAACTTGGCTGATGTATTCCTTGTTGAAGGGTCAAAGTTGTTCACTATAGGTGGCACTGCTGTTAACTCCTCATTTTTAACAATTTTTTTCCATTCGGGTACTTATCTGTCAATGCAGTTTTTCTGTTTATTACCATGTAAGTCAATAGGCATTCTAATGCTATTTCACATTTTTCACTTCTTCTCCAAACCCATCTTCTAGATTGGTTTCTTTTTTGGAGAAATCTTACAAAATCTTCTTCTCCACTACCGCTCACCCAATTGCTGTGATACTACATAAGAAAACTCTTATGGACCTCTAATTTTTAATTTGTTCAGCAGGTGGTGCTGCAATTTTTTTTTCAAATTTTTAATGAATTTTTGTGTGTTTTCATGACTTGTCACTTCTTCTCCAGAACCGTGTCTGAGTATAAGTTGAAACTTTGTAGATATGTTCCTTGTGAAAGGGTCAACAAAGATGTTCACAAGGTAGCACTACTGTGGACTCCTGATTTTTAACACTTTTGTTCAATTTGGGTACTTATCGGTAAACAGCTTTTCTGTTGCTTACCATACAAGTCAATGGGCATTCTAATGCATTCTAATGGCAAGTCACATCGTAGACTTCCTGAAAAATTGTCTGTCAGATTTACTTCAAACTTGGTGGCAATGTACCTTTAGTGGGCCTGTGACAAGTTGTTCAAATGGTCATGCTCCAGTCTCCAGTGATTTTTTTATTTTTTTTTGGTGATTTTTTTTTTCAAAAATGTATAAAAAAGTTTAAATAGGCAAGTTTGACAGGAAATTTCTTATAATGGTGATAAGGTAAATAATTTTGGCCAGATTTGTGCCAAACTTGTGGGGATGTATTTTTTATAAGTGTCTACCTATTTTATGCAAATGGTCGTACTCCAGTGATGTTTGGTCCTTGACCTCATTCCCAAGGTCACGGGACAACTGACATGAAATTTACTGTTCACTTGATAACTTGAGATCTGTTTCAAGTGAGGACCTTAATATTGCACACGTTAATATTTTTCTATGAAGGTCATGCTTAGACAGTACATGATGACCTTGAGCTTGTTTCTGGGGTCATAGTGCAACATAAATGAATTTTACCCTTCACTGTAACTTGAGAACTACCTAAAATGGGACCTTGATGTTGCACACGTAGTGTTCCTCCATAAAGGTCAGACTCACTCATTACGTGGGTGACCTTGATCCTATCCCAAGTTCACAGAGCTGCAAGTGTGATGAATGTCTATGTCAGCAGAGCATGGGCTGTTCACACAGCCCTCTTGTTTTTTAATCTATCTTCATGGGAAAATAGACTCACTGGCTCGTCTTATGCTAACTGTTTAGTTCCTGAACCTATTTTCCATGACATGGTTTGTTACACAGACAACAGAATACACTCTGCACATTGCACCTTTTCCACTTGGGAATGACATTATTTCCTTTGGATGTGGAGGGGACAGGTGAACTCCCCGATACACATTCACAATAAATGAGGATTTACTCAGTCAATAACACATGCGTAATGGACAACCTCCAATCAGAACTCCATCTTACTCAAGCCAAAGGCAAACCTATGCTGCCCTTAGTTACAAGCCTTAATAGTCCCACCACCACGTGATGTTACACCTGGCTAGACCCGTGTACCTTGGTCTACTGTTCTACGTACGGAGTACAGAAAAAAAAATTATTGTTTTGATTAAATTAGCAAATTTTTAAAGAGTATCTTAACCCTATGCAACTAACGTTCCTAGGACTGACATTTACGTACAGTATATAATTATAAAGAATGGACGACATTCGTTAAATTCAGTATCTGATGAGCCCAGTTAGGGCCAATGATTTTCCGTTTTTTTTTCTGAAACAAAGTGGAATTGTGCATTTTTTTAACCCGTTAAACAGAATATGGTATTTTTTTCTTCCATAAATTATATATAAATATATAGCAGTGAAATGGAATTTGAAAATTTTTGCTGCTGAAATGGAATTCCTTGTTTTTGTGAGACAGAAAATCACTGGGTCTGCCCAGTGCAGGTCAAAACCAGTCAGACTGTCGCTATTTAATTGCAGAAAACAAGCTGGCACATTTGTCTTCATGACACTGGCGTGGTTCTTCAGTGTTGTTGTATATTAGTGGTACAGTAATTACGCAAATGGTTTCTGATGGCAGTTAACCCTTAAAGTGCTAATCACTGCTATAGTTGCTTTCATATTACTTTTAAACATACAATGGTTAAAAGAGTAAAATTCCTCGTGAAGATACCTTTTATTCAAATACCAGCAAGCCTTGTTTGAAGCAAAAAGTAGTGTTAGTCAACAGCTTTCCTCGGGACACTTTGTGCACTATGTGCGCAAAGTGTCCCGAGGAAAGCTGTTGACTCAATCTTAAATCAGCACTTTAAGGGTTAAACATAACATCACTTCAATTGACAACTGTTTAGTGGCACAGCTTGATGAAAGATCTTGATTTGTAAGAATTTTTATGTACTTCAGGAATCCAGAACAGACATAGTATGCATGAGTCTTTATCAGATATTTGTATGTTAAAATTATTCTTAAGTATATCTGTATGTAAATCATTACTGCCTTAGCATTGTCTTTACATAGTACATAAACAGTGTTAACTTGTTCGTCTGAACATACTGAAAGGTTGTGCATACCAAGTTGTTTGCAAATCTTTGTTGAAGAGGGCACGTATGTAGTTTAAGGTTATCATGCGGTCAATATATAGTACATAAATTCATGTAGAAAGTCTCCAAAGAGTATGAATTAATTGAACATTGCCCAACCGGAGAGAAAAACAAAAATCAACTACATGTAACATGTAACTTGCCCATTTTCCAGCCTCAAGATGAACATTACTGTACTGTATCACAAAGTAAACAGAATATCATATTTATTAACTTATTATGATGATATAGTTGCGGTATGTGATGACTTTTTCAGTGATTGATGCCACAGCCAAGATTCCCACTGGTGTCACGGAGGGTAATATCAAATGGCTTGGGTCATACTCACTATGTATCAAGGCAACAGCTATGTCCTGGCCCAATAAAACCATGAAAACCTACCATCCTGTCCAGCTGTTCAAGGGAAGGTACTGCACTGCTCACGTGTATGTGGGTGGTTTTGTGAATTTAATACCTGTAAGTATACTAACTAAATACATCAGCATGAATTTTATCTTTTAAAATTACATGGTATGTAAGTAGACCTGTTAAATACATCAACATGTAGTTATCTTTTAAGTTTCTCTATCAAGTATGCAAGTGTACTAAATACATGTATAATACATCCACATGTTTTTCATGTGAATGTGCAAGTCTTGGCAATTAAGGGTCAAAGAATGAAACCCATCACAAATAAAGAAGTCAATGTTGATTGGTTTTGCCGTAGTCTGGAGCTTATCAGGGAATGCTAGTAGTGCCTGTTGTAGCTGCCTTATTATACCAGGGGATTACACATGGCCAACAGAAAGTGTCATGGTCGCAGGTAAAATGTGTTGTTACATGTGGGGCATGTAACAGCCTTCATCACAGTCATGTTCCCCATAAAACAGCTCTGAGAAAAGTATATTGATCTTGCCCCAGTGGGAACTGAAATGGACCAGGATGACCTCAGTTATCACAGTTCAACTGAAGGAACTGGTTACCAGTATGGGTATCCTGAAAAACATATTTCACGGGGCGTTAACTTGCAAAAAAAAAAAAAAAAAAAAAAAAAAGTATTAAAATTCTCCATTCACCATGTAAAACTTACAAAATCTTTATCATACACCTGCCTTTTAGACATCCTGATTTAAACATGTTGACTACAATTTTATTGTACATATTTACTACTGTGAATTATATTATTTTTGTGTGTTAAAATGTTCACATTTTTTGTAATTTTGACATTTCACAGTAGTTTTTAATTTCACTATTTTGGACAAGTTCCTGTTCAAACAATATTTAAATGCCGTTTAACTGTGGTTTTAGTGTCATGGATTTGTTCCATTGATCAGCGAAATAAGCAAAAATAAAAACAATGAAATTCAAGCAATTGACAGTACATGTATTGGATATCTTAATACAGTGCTCCCTGTTTAAAACACCCCTCATTACAAGGCGGTTTCTGATATAACACAGTGGGTACCATGGCTCCCACTGGAATAGTTTTCCCAGTACTTCTATGTTAAAAGTCCCTCTGTTACAAGGCAGTTTTGCTTTAACACGGTATACCCTGTGGACCCCCAACACCACCGTTATAAATAGGGAGCACTGTAGTATATTTTTTATGTAATTGGCTTTAAGATCTAGCAGAACTTCATTTAAAACCTGCTGATAATGATTCTGTATAGTGAGCTATCCCCTGGAAATATAGATTTACGTTACATTACAGATCATATCTACATTGTTGTGCAGGTAAAACCTGTTAACTTTCTGTAGGGTGGATTTTGTACATGGGTTAGATCATATAGTTTGCAAAGAATAAGGAAGACAGAAATGGATTGTCATGTGTGGAGATTGTCCTATATAGGCCAGATATCCATGAAAAGTGAAAAAAAAGCCAAAACAAAAACAAGTAAGTTGGTGACTGACATCAAATTTAGATTTGACCGGTAGGGGAATTAAAAAGGTATTCTTGCTTACTTGATAAATCTCTTTACAGAATGCAAAAGGGAGTATCGCAGCAGATGTATGTGTTCCCGATACCTGTGATGAAAATGATGTAAAGGGACTGGTGAATGCAGGTAAGAGATCTGTTATTGTTTTGGAAATGTTAAGACAGGTAAGGGATCAGTCATTGTTTTGGAAAGGTAAAGACCGGTAAGGGATCAGTCATTGTTTTGGACAGACTAAGACCAGTAAGTTTTGTTCATAATGGTAGGACCTCCTCTGTCCTTCCTCACCCTCCCTCACACATTCTGACTCAGCTGTATAGGTAAAAAAATCAATTGAATTAATGAACTTTGACTCTAAACTGCAGTTTTATGGAATTGCAAGGTTAAAATGTCTGGGGTGATGATGATAAAAGAATATTTCATACAAAAGCATTCCATCACAAGTGACATTGTGTACACTGTAAATTCCTTGTCTTGGTAAATCTTGCCCAAGATGTTAGTTACTTGTATCACAGATGGTGTGGCTGCATACAGTATACAGGTATGTGGTGTCAACATTGGATGGGGGCTGTCCTTATTAAGGGGGTGATTGTAAAGATTGATGGTGCAGATACTCTTTATGTAATTATTACTGGCTGTCAGACCTGGCTGTTACATTGGCTACAATGTTGACGTGGAGTTTGGGTCACGCAAAAACCAAAATTGTCTTCATTGTAACTTTCACTTGAATAGTTATATATATCAAGGACAATTTTATTTATTTGTATTAAAACACATCATTATCTAATACCATGGAAAACATATGCAGGATGTTATTATTGTACTAGGAGTTACACTGGTGTAAGTCTTGACTGTGACTAGTTGGTGTCATGTACCAGTTATTATGCAACTTTTCACAGGCATTCGTCCTCTTGAAGTGAGATCTCATCCTAAATCCCCTATTGTTAATTTTGCACTGTGAAACTTTTCCTCTTCATTCCTATCATTTTTTCCCTTTGGGTACAAACGTCATTTTGTTTTAAATGGATCATGAAAGTTCATCTATAATTTTTCGTTGTGACTCTCTTGATCACGTTTATGGGAGTCATAATTCATTCAGTCTTTGCTTGGCTTCAATGTGGTGTATGGAATGGACTTTGAGAAGCAGAAAGAAGGTTGAATCCAGGTATTTTTTCTGATGTGGAGAGCTGTGGGAGTGAGGGTTATCACGGTGACACTGTCAATGATAGTACCGATTCATATTCCCAGTTCAACGCTACATTGACTGATCTGTCCAATTTGGGACTTTCTTTTATAATGGCTACTGGCGCATCACAGAAAGTTCATAAGGTTGATACGAACTTTGTGAATGAGAAAGGCAAAGGATCTAAAGTAGCCACCTCTGAGTCTAACATTCCTTGTTGATTCTTACTCAAAAGCAGATTGATATGGAACAGACTGATCCTTTTTGAAGCAAAAACGGTTTGAGTTGGAAAATTTGTCAGATCAGTTGGCTTTTTCTGTGGTACCAGTCAAGAGGTCCCAGGTCTGATGTCAAGCAGTGTGGTAGTGCAGACGATAGGGACCGCAGGTCAGCCTTGTGATTGAAAACTTTCAATGCTGGTGGAGATCAGGTTAATACTTCCTCTCTTCAGGGGTTTCCTGATATTAAGAAGCGTGCTGACGACATTTTAAGACACTCACAGAGTGACACTTTGGGTTTTGTGAGTGACGACCATGTGGCTGGTGCTTCTCATCGAGCACAGGACAAATACCAATATCTCAAACTATTATACTTTCATATGACATCAAATTATTAGCAAAATCTTTTCTTTTTTTTCATAATTTAGGATGCAGTCTGTTGCACACCAAAACTAGGTCACTTTGACCTCGACTTTTCATTTCTGACCCCATCATTGAAGATGGTTGTGGGGGCCATATTTCCAAATAAGGGATAGCAAATTGTTGTGAATACTTCTTGGAATAGCACTGTGTCACTTATCAAATTTAGGCCAGTGACCTTGACCTTTCACCGTGTCATAGGAAACTTGTCTGGATCATGTGTTTTATACTGTAAAGACTACATATACTACTGAGCTGATGTGAGAGACTCCCTGTGTATTACTGTGGAGTAAAACTGTCCATTTATTCCCATAACACCTCCTACTCCTGTTTCATAGTAGTGATATTTATAGTGAGGAGTTTACAGATATGATAAAAGGCCTCCCAAAACCAAACAAGAAAAAAGCTATCTGTTTAGGCCAAGAGCAGGGCCTTCAGCATGCCCCTGCTGACAGATCCAATGTAATTGGATTCATATATGCACATAGCAAGTAGCACATCCAAGTCTTCACTCTGTTTGCCTTAAAAGTCTAGAGGTAATCACAACTATTTTTAGGGACTGAAACATAAAAGTAAATTAAATATGCTTGCCCAAAGTTGCATTGCAGCGGGAGCATGACTTAACATGCATAACAATAAATTCTATCATGGGCAACAGGCAACAGCCAATCAGATGACTGCATTTTAATCTTTGACCAGTGGTAGTATCAGCACTAACCACGACTCCATCCAGCAATTTATAATGAACTTTTTCTTTGTTTTATGAAGGTGAATATTATTTATTTGTCCAAAAGAAACTATAATTTTGTGTTTCCAAACTTTAAATTTGAAACAAACAGTTTTGGGTGTTCAAATTTTTCAAGGCATGCCAGAACACTTTGTTTACATACATGCAGTGCCATCTGTTGACAGAATTACAAACTTCCATTTGAAACAGTTTGCACTATTTGGCATTCTCCTAATCGATTCCAAATGTGATGTAAAAGTTGAACACAGTGTTTACTCATGCTAATCTGCCGGTGTTTGTAGGTGTATGATGCTCTAAGGTTGGTAGAATCAATGGAACTCTTTTCTTGCATGAACTTACAGACACTTAAATTCAGAGCGGTGTTTGGCACAACATGTAGTGATTACAATGAAGTGTGACTTTACTCCCAGATCAACAAGGTACATGTAGGTGTGTAGGCCTACTATGTGAAAAGTGCTGCATTTGTGGTAATTATTAGTGTTAAATTAAGTGTAGCCATGATAGAATAGACTTACACCCCATCCAGTGACTGTGTGGATTTTATGAGCAATGTCGGATATCATGACTTTAGGATGTAATGCTGAGGTCATGATATCTGATGCTGGTCATAGAATCCACACAATCATGGATGGGGAGTATTAGTCTATATCAATGACCCATGCGTATGTTGCAGTGGTATTGAGTGACATCATAATATGCTGATTATCCCCCGCTCACAAAGTGGGGGTGGGGGTGGGTATGGTTATAGGCACCATCCGTGTGTCTTCCATCCGGTCTGCCTTCTGTACGTCTGACACAAAGTTTGTCCAGACCATATCTTCTAAACTTTAAAGTCTAGCCTTTTGAAATTTATAGAGTTGTTAAGTAGGAGTTTGTTTGGCTGATTACTTTCTTTTACTAATTAATTTATTATCACAGATTGTTGAGCAGCTCAAAATCAGTGGCATAGTTTGTCCATGTATTTTCTTGGAAAGTATAAAATGACCCTTCAAAATTTGCAATGTAGGTACTTCTTATATTGAAGAAGTGTATAAGCATAGTCTTACATGCCTATTATTACCATTCATGATTAATTAATTAATTAATTAACAGAGATCAGTAAGCTACAAGATCAAAGTTCCTTTCAAATAGAATTCTGTTCTATGCAATATCTGCATACAGAAGGATTTAATAGAAGTTCATAAAACATGGTCACAACATGTTTCAAGGTAAGACCTCACTTTGGAATGCCTGAAGGCGTGACCTTCAGGTTAAAGGTCAAGGTCACAGAGCCACACAAAGAAAATTTGCTTCTGTGCAACATCTCCAGCATTAATTCATAGAATTTCATTAAACTTAGTAAATGTTTCCATGTGGGACTTCAGGTGGCATTGCTGAAGAGTGACCTTGAGGTCATACCACCACGGTTAGTGTGGGCAGGGGATATAGCCAGCATTAGCAACTACATGTTTATAACAATGAAATGTTGGTAAGGCCCACCTCATTACCAAATTGTGATTTCTGAAGACAGGTGGCTTTTCACTTAGGGGTATAAGTAAGAAGGAAAGCACAAGGCAAAGTAGTGTAAATTGCTTTAATTTCGCTGTATTCTTATTTTCGCTCATTTTGCTGATGGCACAAAACTGTGAAAATAAAAACGCAGTGAAAAAGTATTTTAACATTGTTTGAATGGTAATTGTATCCAAACTAGTGAGATTAAAACTGCAATGAAATGTCAAAAGTACAAAAACCGTGAAAATTCATACACATCAAATAAAGCAATTTACAGTATTTGGGAACTGTGGTCTTTCAGGGCAATAAGAAATACGCATATCAATTTCCCACAACGACTGCATACCTGATTACCTTGTCTCACTTGGAGGGATATAGCGAGACACGGGTTGGTACCTGTGGGGACAGTCGGATATTACTAATATTTTGAAAATAAAGAATTCTTATTAAAGGCAGATGGATATATTTCTTTATATATGGCTCGGGAAGTACTAGAATAATACCAGTTTGGCATTTGTAAACCTAAATTTCTTAAAAAATGCTAATTTTGTAAGAAAGAACATATGCCCCTGTCTGTGACAGTGATGTGACCCGCATGTCCCCCGTGATCGCCTGGCATCAAACCAGTGCTTTGTGGCGGGAAATTAATATGCATAAGGTGTATTGAATTCTTGCATTAATGATCTGCCGAGACCCAGACCACTGTATGCGTATTTTCATCATTAATTTTTGCGAAATATGTTTTCAGGTCTGTTTTTTCTTCCACCTAAATACCAGGCAGTTTTTGTGACTTGTCAAAAAGAGAACATACCTTTGGATACACCAGCCGTAGGAGTCATGTAAGTTGTATTACTGTTACAGATCAACTGCTAGGTCTGTCATTTAACTCTTTCAATGCCAAATGTGACTTAAGTTGAACTACCCAAGATGAACTGCTCTGTTATGATGGGTGCTAGCCTGATATTCCATGTTAAAGAACACCTTACATTCAAGTATCAGCATGTCTGTAGTTCTGGCGAATATAGTACTGCAAGTTAACGGCTTTTCTCGGCACACGTTAGGCCCATGCCCAAAGTATGCCGAGAAAACGTTCTTACTCGGTCCAAAACTTGGCATTGAAAGAGTTCACCCTTAACCCTTTCCCCATAAATGAAAACTGAGTCATCAGCTTTCCTTGGCATGAGTTGGGCACTAAGTGCCCAACGGATGCCAAGGAAAGCTGTTGACCTGGGGCATGTGATCTTCACAGGGCTCATCTACAATTCTCAGTCAAAATTGTTTCTCATTACTGTTGAAATTAGTTGAAAACGCTGAAGCAGACGACATTTGACCACCAGCCGGTTTTGGCCGGTGTAAGGGGGAAAGGGTTAAAGTTCCTGGTGTCAACAGCAGGCAGCTGGCATCTGTCCTTGGTGTGCTGACCTGGTAAGTCTTATCAACTCGTGATCCGCACGTGCTTACAATAGGAAACTGCTGACTAATGGAAAACTGGAAATGCGTGCCTCAGATTTCCAATTAGAAGTTCAGCTTTGTCAAGAGAATGAGTCAAAGTCTGGCCCCTTTGATGGATTGAGTGAGTGTCATCAATTGCATCTCCAAACGTGAATAGCACGGTAACAAAAACATAAATCATACAAAGTGAGACATGCTTTTTTCAGTTTACATTGTTACAAATAGTTTGCCACAAATTTAATGTCTTTACATCAGAAAACAAAAAAGTTGAATCCAAGTTTCGTCAAGGTTCTTTGAAAAAGAGGACAGCACTTGGTATGATTGCTGTATAAACATAGGACAACAAACACACAGGACAGTGGCAGAAAATGAATCAGCAGTTTTTAGGCTTGCCAAAAATGTATAGTTTGTGGCAGTTTTTTTATGCATATTGATTTTTTTGTGATAAAATCTTTACAAGCACTCTCAAAATAGCACTGAACCAGGTGCTCATCCTTAAGTATGCTTCTAAATGACAAGTACCACCTGTTATTGTAATTATTGATATACATGAAGATGAAGTATATGTGTACAGTGATAAATTTATCAGAAGTAAACTAGTGTGCTGTGATCTATGGTGAGGAACAGGATTAAGAATATTAACTAAAGACAATTTAACTGGCATGTCTGAGCCCCAGAAGGTGTTCTGTTGCCATGGTTACTGCAAATTGCTTGCACAGTATCTGCACAAGAGAAACTTTTCATCTGAATCACACTGGAAAAATGATGAACATGACATTGTGTGACAACTAGAAAAAAAAAACAAAAAAAAACTACTTAGTACAGTGGTCCACCTCTTATAAGGCCACCCCAAATGCACTAGAAAAGTGGCCTTAGAGGGGTGGCCTCTCTTGAGGGGTAAAATATAATGAAAATGCCATACTTGCTGCATGGAGAAGTGGCCTTTTAGAGGGGGTTGCCTGTCTTCAGGGGGGGCCTTATAAGAGGGAACCACTGTATACTGTATTTTAGTATATTGTGTGGTAATTTACATGGTTTTTATTTTGGTGATTCAAATACACTGTGTCGCATATTTTGTACGTCACGCTATAAACGTTAGGACTGCATGTGAAACAAAGAATAAGTGGCCTCATTGAACTTTAGGGGACCCGAGCTTCTATAGGTAAATTTTCATTATGATATCTATATTCCTACCTGAAGTAAAGATTATTGCGTCGCAGACAGTATGGTAAAATTCATATATGTTTCACTAGTAGAATAGATGTTTGTGCCGCAGGCATTGTGTCATTAAAACATTAAAAACTTGAATTTATTCTGTGAAAGCATCGATGGAATCGATCAACGAGTCCGCCATTTGCTTATGCACTGAACAACTTTTGACGTTGATATTACCCCACAGTGCAACACTGGGACTTAAAAAGTCTCAAGTTTTGTTGTCATGCTGAGTCAGATAAGTTGAAGTGGTGTTTCTTTATGAAATAGCTTTTGCATCGTGTGCCAAATTTTGCGGGCTACTGTATGTTTATGAAATATATAATTGTGACTCACTTTATATTTGTGTTCATAAATGACAGTGCTTTTTCAAATGTTGGCAACTTTTCAAAAGTCTTGTGATTTTAACATAAATAATTGCATAGAGAAATGAACATGCTCAAGTAAGTTTCAGTCAACAGATAATTCAGGTTGAATTGCATACACTTATTTGTAGAAATTATTCCTTTGAGAGGCCCGTTGGGGCCTTAGTCACAGGCTTAGAATTAAACAACAGTTTCAAACTTGCAGATTTAATTTACATGCAAAAAAGAAATTTTGATGTATGAAGGGCAGTACTACACCGGTATAAGCAATTTCCACAACAATAATGTATACTTGAGCTGAACACCCAGCCCATGCCAAACAAGGCATTGATGTAGGGCAATGTGTGCTTTGGTCATGATGGATGAATATTAAGATAACCATTGATACCAAACTAAACGGGAGACAAATGAATATAAAAGTAATGATTGATATTAAAGTAAACATGTGACAAATGAATATTAAAGAAACAATTCATGCTACGCTAAACAGTAGACAACTGAATATGAAAGTAATGATTCATACTAAACTAAATGGGAGACAAATGAATAAAGTAATAATTCATACTAAACTAAACGGGAGACAAATGAATAAAGTAATGATTCATACTAAACTAAACGGGAGACAAATGAATAAAGTAATAATTCATACCAAACTAAACGGGAGACAAATGAATAAAGTAAAGATTGATAATAAACTAAACGGGAGACAAAGAATAAAGTAAAGATTGATACTAAACCAAACAGGAGACAAATGTCATGAGACTGGCCTCTATGACATATTTGTACAAACAGGAGCAACAGTGCCACATCTTCCATGTAGTTCTCCCCCCCCCCCCCCCCCCCCAAAAAAAAAAAAAAAAATAACGGAGTCCAGTTTCTCTGTGCTCTATAGCGAATCCAGTCAATGTCCATGTCAAAATCTATAGCTTAATCAACATTATCAAGTTCGATTAATGTACTAGTATACAGCAAAACCTATTTTGAGAGACCGCCCCTATAGCAGGCCAAAAAGTGGTCATGTAAGGCAGGTGGTCTCTCAATAGAGGTGCAATAACATGGGAAAGATGGGAAAAGGGACATGGTAAACATGGTCTGAAAAAGCAGGTGGTCTTTCCTGGCAGTGGTCTCTCAATACAGGTTTCACTGTAATGTGACTGTGAAGAGAGTTCCATCCAGCAATACAGTAGTTTCCCCCATACCTGGCAAAAAGTGACTAATATTGATTATGAGTCAACCAGGTCTTAAAATAGTCTGGTGATGTATTTGCTAGAAGGAGCGGGCTGAAGTGTGATGAAATGGCAGTCTTACAGGAGTGTCATGAGTGTAGTCCTTGAAGCACCAGCACAGTATGTGAGTACTGTAGTCTGATGAACACATGACCAATGCATGATGACCTGGGATATTGTGTTAACATGCACTTTGTACATCCTGAAATCCTGTGTCATGTAATTTCACAGATTACCTCATGATACACAGGCAGCTGTTTCATGGAACCCACTCTGGAGAACTCCCTATTTTTGTAGTAAAATTACAAATTTAAGGAACCTGTCAATTTGAAAAGATTCAAATTTACAAACTGTGACCACTGGTTACAATAAAGTGATTGACAGTGTCACAATGTGCTTATTTGAGCAGTACTTGTCCTGATTACGTCAGTAAGCACCATAAATGCTGGGGTGACCTGTGCGTGTACAAGTGATAAAGACCTGACACATGTACACGTGACGTATGTCGTGAATGAATTGAGTTGGTCCTTGATGCGTGGAAGTATTTTATCAATTACCACCCAGATGGTTTTCGCTTGTCACTGGCCTAATTTTTTTGTGCTTTAAAAAGAAAAAAAATATTGATTACATATGTGAGAATTACATGTACAGAGACCTTACTGCACTTGTATGTACATAAACATGTACAGTGGCTATTGGAAGTCTAGATTGTACACTTCAGAAAGTCTGAATGTGGCCAAGGAGGCTACAGCAGTTTCCTTGATGTAGTTACAGGTGTATTAAGCATTTGACAGCTACAGTTATCAAATACTTCATGGTGTGCATTATAAGTCAACCCTAACATGGATACAACTGATAATCCTACATGTATATTCAGCTGGGATGATTTTGATAAAACTACTTTAGATTTTTCCCATTCATACACCACGATGCATAGCATTAACTTTTTCAGTGCCAAATTTTGGACTGAGTCAACTGATTTGGTCGGCAGACATTGTATGCAATGCCCCTAATTCACTCTGAGAAAATCCGTCGACCTGGGATAATATCTGTGAAACCATAGGTATGCTGGTATTTGAATGAAAAGTCTTTTTACGAGGAACATAAATCTGGGATCCTCATGATAATTCAGACTAGTTTGACTCAAGTAGATTGACATTTAATAGTCTTCCTTGGCACTGAATGAGTTAAGTCAGTGGGTTTTTTGCATTGCCTTGCTCCTGGACATGCACCAGCTGCCTCAAGGGCAGGCAGGTGGAACATGACTTGCCAGGCAGCACAGAAACTATTGATGGAAGACTTAACTCTTTCAGTGCCACATCATCAGTCAACAGCTTTCCTCAGCACGCTGTGGGTTCAATGCACCCAAAGCGTGCTGAGGAAAGCTGTTGACCTGGACCTCTATATTCTATGTAGTTACAGCAGAGACTCCAACCCTTCCATTTTCAGTGGGAGATCTCCCATTTTTCTGCCCTTTTTCCAAATTGACCCGTTCTCCCGCTTAGAATATGTTTTCTCCCGCCCAGATAAAAAAATGGATGAGTAAAAAAAAATCATTAAAATACACCATTTTAACTCCTTTTTTTTCAAAATTTTCTCACCCCAGGAGGGGGCGCTGCCCTCCCAGACCCATTCCCCAGCACCGTCGCCGCGCTCTGTCACATCTCCAGTTTCAATAGTACTCCAGGAGGGAGAATCTCCAGTTTGTATGAAGCTGTTGGTTGGAGTCTCTGTTACAGGCATGCTTGTAATTAAATAAAAGGTCTTTCTGCAAGGAACATTAATCCAGCAGCATTATGATGACTCAGAGCTGTTCTCTAAATAGTTCAGTGAACTGAAGTCTCTGAAGGAGTTTATTTCATTTATCACCAACATAACCTACCAAATAAGTGCACAGAACACAGGTCTATGTGTAGTTGTATTTTTAGGGGGGGGGGGGCTGAAGGCCTCGTCTGTAGCATTGTAAAGAATCATTATATGTACTCTGGCTGTTCAGAGCACAGGAATGCAAAATTTAAGAAAAAGTTGGAATGCTTAAGCTCTGTAAGGTACAGTATGTGATGCCTCAAGGAGAAATAAAAAGGTTCATTAATGAAACCAACATGTTTATGGTTTTTTAAAATTTTTTTAAAAAACATGACAAAAGTATGGTGTTTAATAACCACTCACTAACAACAAAAAGACACATCTAAAAATGATATCACTCTGCCAATAATTAAGGCTATTCTTTAGGTTTAAATACTATCGCCATGTTTTTTAGTTTTCTTTTTTCTCTATAATTTTTGATAAATATATACACAACATTTCCAAGTTATTTTATTTTACTTGAATCTTACTAAATCTGTTGTCATTTACCTGTACCCTCGTTTCAACAGCCCCTGACCTACTTTCATCACTTGGATTATAAAAAAAATGTCTGTCCAGTTGACATAAAAATCCATGTGGTAATACAAAATACAGTGGTCCCTGCCTTGAAAGACTGCCCCAAGGGTAGGTGAAAATGTGGTCTCTCAAAACAGGTGGTCTTTCATTAGAGGTACAGTGAAACCCCATTATAATGACACTCAGATATCCGGCATATTCAATATAATGACACAAATTTTCACGGGAAAAGGTTTATTTTCTTTGTTGTTTGACTCATTTATCTGACATATTTCATTATCCGACATTTCTATTTGTTAGGGAACTGATGATGTCATTTTAACGAGTTTTCACTGTATAATAACTTTGAAAAGATAGCGCAGTGTGCTGAGACAACGGTCTTAAAAAGATGTATGGTCTCACATTGGAGGGGTCTCTCAAGACAGGTACCACTGTATGTTGGAATTTTCAACATTAGAAGACCTAACGTGGCACAGCGCTGAAGCGGTCAGCCAGTGGTGCCATTTTGACTGGGATTTTCGACAACAGGAAGTGATGTCATAGCAGCTCTGTTATGCATGCATGAAGGAAGTGACATCAGGTAGGTTTCCACTGCTACTTCCTAGTCCTCAAGGCTCTACCTACAACCTTTTGGTGGGTGATGAAAATCGCTAGGCACAAAATAATGCATTTTGTAAATTAATTGAAAACCAGCTTCAGAATATTGGCATCTGTATAGAATTTTAGTTTATCAACGTCTTATGCAAAGGAAACACCTAAAATTTGAATTAATTTGCTTATATTATAACTTTGGAAAACCGTTGTGGCCATCAGGAAGGATATTATGTAAGCTGTGTTTTGATATATGAAAACATGCGCTAATATGTGGGGCTGCTATTGAACAGTGTATTTTTGTCAACCCCTTTTGTGTGTACATGTGTATACAGCTATTACTTAACTATATGATTATATTTATGTCGAAATCTGTACTTCATATTGAAAAGGACACTTAAATTAAGCCTTTTTAGCTCTGCTGACCAAAGGTCACAGAGCTTATGCCACCGATCATGTCTGTCCATCCTTAAACTTTTGCTCGTTAGTGCGATACCGTCCACAGTTTTCAAGTTAGGCCAATATAACTTTCAGGACTTACAGGGGGTATGAAAATCTAGGCTGCTTTGCAATTGGTGGCACCACCTACATTGTTATGTAATATAGGGGTCAAAATGTGAAAATCTTGTGCACACTCTAGCATCTTTAATGTTTGGTGGATCTTCATGAAATTTGCTGGGATTGTGGGGGAGGTCAAAGTCTAAGCTGCTGATGATACTAGTAGCGTCACCTATATTTTGACAGAAATTATGAGCCAAAATGTGTTTTAAGATGTAAATTTACATATTTGGAAAAGTAACTGGATTAGAATTGCCAAATTTATATGATATATAGACCATGACTAAAGGTAGAATTTTATGTAATATTAGTGACCTTGACCTATTTTTGTGAGGTCACCATGCCTGTAAAGTTGAAAAGGTGATTTTGTAATATCTGGGTTTAGCTTGGACATCAATGGAAAAGAGAATTGAGCTTCCAGATCAAAATTGCACTTGATTACATAATACATAAAACTGTACTTGGTGACCTACTTTTTGGGTCACTGTGACCCAATACTTATGGAGTTTGGCGCCGGTCCAAGTTTATTGTTTTTTTTGTCATAAGCTCGAA
This sequence comes from Hermodice carunculata, assembly GCA_964020975.1. Taxonomy (NCBI): domain Eukaryota; kingdom Metazoa; phylum Annelida; class Polychaeta; order Eunicida; family Amphinomidae; genus Hermodice; species Hermodice carunculata. The sequence continues at coordinate 73,519,581 of OZ026625.1, forward strand.
AAGTTGTTACCTGATTTGAACCAACAGACTATAGGTGGAAAGCTGGATGTAGGGCGCATATTTTGAATGGAACAAATTTTTAATCCGAGTTGAAGGTTAAAGTCAGATGGCCAGTTTGAATATAGAGGTCATCTTGTGAATGCTCTGCACCCCACAGTTCTTGAGATAGGCCCATATGATGTTAGGAGTTATAAAGTGTATGAAAATCTTGTTCCACATCAATGTTGATGGCACCACCTATAGTATTATGTAATATACATGTCAAAATGTGAAAATCTTGTGACCGCAATACTGTTCACAGTTTTCAAGTTAGGCCAATATAACTTTCCGGATTTATAGACTACAATATTATGCAATATAGGGGTCAAAATATGAAAATCTTGTGAACACTCCAGCATCTTTAATTTGTATGATCTGTACCAAATTTTGTGGGATTGTGGAGGAGGTCAAAGTCTAAGATGCTAATGATACAAGTGGCGCCGCTGATAATCTGATGGAAATTATGAGCCAAAATGTGTTTTAGGATATAAAATTCCATATTTTGAAAAGTAATTGGATTAGACTTGCTACGTAAATTTATAGGATATATGGACAATAGCCAAAGCTAGAATCGTATGTAATGTCAGTGATCTTGACCTATTTTTGTGAGGTCTCCATGCCCATAAAGTTGAAATAGGTGATTTTGTAATGGCAGGGTGTAGCTTGGACTTCAATGGCAGTCAGCACAGCACGAGGCAGACTTATGGGCCTCTTGTATTACATAATCTGGGTGTCCTTGGATGTTCTGTCCCAAGATCAGAGAGGACATAAAGTTAAGGACTCACTCATTGTTGTCTTGGCACATGCAACAATATTCATCACAGGAGTTGCACAAATAAGCTATGAGTACAACATGTGGAGCGAAGTGCCATTTGGTGGACAATTTTTACATTAAATGTACATAAGCTTCATATATTCAGAAGTCACTTAAGGACTCACAACTTTGAAAGGAACAGGTGGAATATAGCCACGATGCCAGCAGAACATTAGGCCCATGGGCCCCTTGTTTCAACCTTGTAGCTTGTGACCAGAAAGACTAATATTCTGAGCAATTAGGCCTTGGTTAGGTCACTATCAATACCTATCACTTCAGGACAAAAATATCTCATAAAGAACAAAAAAACAAACATTCCAAATTAGTCACTGACTTCTTGAAGGTTAATGCATGTGTATTTCAAACCTTGTTATATGTAGAGTGTTAGTTTTCATGTGTTGCCTTAGTGTGACAGATAAGCTACCTATGGGTCAGGAGATATGCTGGGCCCCAACCAGATTTAGGATGTCATACGGGACTGAGTCACTTTCCAAATTAAACAACATAATATGGATGGGCCAGGATATGTGTCAGGCCCCTGTTTAGTGGGGTGTCTACATGACTCAGTCACCTTTCAAATTAAACAGCACAACATCCTTCGTTTTATTTGAGAAAATATTTCCTCACGAGATATACTGTTAATAGACTGTTTAAAACGGCACTAAACTGTCATTCGAAGAGACTTTGTGACACAAAAATGTGTCACAAAATTTGAGATACAAAATTGTAGCAGGTATACTTGCTGGCTTAGTGGCTCACCATCACCATTATTGGCAATATTAATATACATTTATTTCTGCATATAGCCACATTGTAGTTTACGTAACATTTGTAATATTGTCTATGGTATGGTGTGTGTGTCACCATGAGGTCATGAAGTGACAATGGGAGTACAATTGTACGTGTGGGTACGCAAGCCTTTTTAGACTGCTGTTGGGTATTGCTGTCATGTACTTGACCCATAATTCCAAGTAGCACTGACTGATCCTGCCTTTGGTTGGTCATAGTGTACACATGTTTGATTGAGCCTGGCTACTTTATGCTGTTGCTTAAACATCCACTTGTATGTGCCAACTGTGGGAGTGACTGTGGAGGTCCCTTAGTCAACAGGTCAGCCACTTCAGTACTGTGGCACTCAATTTAAAGTTGGTCAGGCCAAATTCAGAAATTTTGAAATTCTAAGCAAATTTGTCGGTATTAACATAGCTTTAATGATACTTCTGACCTTAATGTTGGTCCGACCAATCTGACCAATCAGACCCCTAGGCTATGGCCCTGCGCTTGCTCCCTTGTCTGTATACAACTTTCAGTTGTTATATCACCTGTGAAGAGAAGCAAACGATGTAAATAATGTATGCGCTACAAGCAAATTGACTCCTACGCCATTGTTTACTCATAACAAACCATGTTTTATTATACTAGAACACTGGACTTGGGCATTTTTGCAGATGCCAGTAAATAATTAACATTTTGTATCAGTACTATCTCCCATCACTTTTTGACAATAGGACCCGCCCCCCCCCCCACTCTCTCTCTCTCTCTCTCTCTCTCTCTCTCTCTCTCTCTCTCTCTCTCTCCCTCCCTCCCTCCCTCCCTCCCTCCCTCCCTCCATGAAAAAAGAACATTTTGGATCATTGAAATCCCAAGTACTTTTGGACAGAGTCCATGGAAGTTCAGTATAGAAGTCGCATGCCGAGTATACTCATAACTAATGAAAAAGCAAGTTGGTTTGTTTATAGATATGTATGTATGTATGTATGTATGTATGTATGTATGTATGTATGTATGTATGTATACATATATAATTCAAACAAATATGTCTCAAGAGACTTGTTATAATGTTTTAAATACATGTATTCACTTTGATTTCTACTTATATTTGTAGTAAACAAGATTGTCACTTTCTCACACCTGTTATTGATGGCATCACCCAAGAAGGAAGTGGTACAGAGCTAGGAGACATCTTATTTTATGATTGCAAGCATACAAAAATACAGAGCTGTTTTAAAATACCAATTTCCTGTGTATTTTGTGTAAATAAAACATTGGAAGCCAAATTTGTATATTTTGTTTCATTCCACCAAACTTCACAGAAACATTTTTGCAGCTGATTGCCTCAAATAGAAGTGGAATGTACATGTGCTGGGTGAAGTAAAGTCTACATATATAACTTCTTTTCTACAGTTTGTTGAAAGTACAGTGGTCCCCGTCTTATAAGGCCACCCCAGATGCAGCCAAAAAGTGGCCTTATAAGAGGAGTGGCCTCTCTTGAGGGGGATAATAGAATGGAGATACCATACCTTCTGCACAAGAATGCTGGCCTTTCAAGAGGCGTGGCCTCTGGTGAGAGGGGCCTTATAAGAGGGGGACCACTGTACTCCATTTCTTGTTATTCACAGTTTCATTTTGGAAAAAATGCTCAGAGCTACAAAAATGTTTATATTTGGTATATTCATTGTATGGACAGGTGACTTACTTGCTCCTTGATCATGAGTGTGAGTCACATGACTAACTGGTTCTGGAGCTCAAGTCACACAAGGTGACTCATTATGGACAGATGACTAACTTGATTCTGGGGCTCAAGTCACACAAGGTGACTCACGGACAGATGACTAACTGGTTTCTGGAGCTCAAGTCACATAAGGTGCCAGTGACACTCATATGACAGTGGGTAAGGGGTTTCCCGTAGTGGCGTAGTGGGGCTTTTTATTTACCGTACTGGTGTACTGGAAGCCCTCTTATTTTACGTACTTCGTACTATCCAAATTTCTTTAAGATTTTTATTTTACGTACTGCGTACTCTAGAAAAATTACCTGTGCCAGCATACTGAAACCCCCTTACCCCCCTTCTCATATGCACTTACACAGGTACTGAGTGGCCCATTTGTTAATTCAGTCTGAGTGAATCCTATAGGTTTGTTTTAAAAAAGGTGACTACACCTGTGTACTTCTGTAAAAACTGAAAGTGGACAGTTAAATGGAACGTTCATTAGACAAATACATGTAAGTGGTGTATTTCTTTAAGTGAGAAAACCTCCAGTTGACGCACTTTCGGTCTGGGGCCTCCTTCATGGTTGAGGAGGTTTCCCAATTTTATTAAGAAACATGTTGCCATAATGATGACTTCAGAATTACTTTTCTGTTCTGGAGGGTACACTTGTGTGGTATTGAATGGTAAATAAAAGTTCTTGAAATTTGAAGTACTGTCTGCGGAATGTTTATCAATCTGTTAGTTTGACTGTGAAATGTGTTAACTTTGTTATCACTATATTATGTACTAAAATAGATCGTGTTTCTTGACATATATTTTATAAACTGTTCAACTTTTGTTAATTTAGGGATGGTCCAACATTATCATCTCTTTTGAATTAGTACTTAATAGGGTACTTATTTTCATGACCCGCCTCCGTCCCCAAAAATTAGTGCTTTAAAAATTATGATTTTCCCAAAAAATCATAGGAAAATTGCACAAAACAGGCCAAAAATTGACCATCATTTTCCGTATTCTGTGAAAGTGTACAGACCCATTTAACCCCCTCCCTCTTGTGTGCTGAAAGTACTAATTAAGAAATGATGAAAATGTTGAACCATCCCTCACCAAATTCAAATTTGGTGAGGTAAAGAGGGGAGTATTCCTTTTTCTTTAAAAGAATATGTACATGTATTGCTTCCCCACACCATGCACCACATGTACATCATGTCAAAATACCTTGAGGACCCCAGGGGGCAGCACTTTATGGTGTTATTTGCATGTGTTCGTTTGAAGTTTCTTGTGCGAAAGTGAAACTTTTTGCAGATATATGCTCAAGTGCTGCCATTTGATGTCTTAAATTCTGTTTTGAACATTTTTAAAGACACTAAATTCAAAGTAAAAGATAATGACAACTGATGTATATGTAAGGCATTGGTTGGTGATTTTTACATTGCTTGGTACTGCTAAAACCTTGACTGAAGACTCATTGTGTTGGTACTTGATTTTAATGAGAAATTTGAAAATACAAATTCTTATTCGATTTAAAACAAATGGAATAGGGTTTGCAAAGTACTTTTATCTTCTTTGTACCTTTTTTTTTAATGTTGTTCCAAGGAGTGGTCTCTCTATACATGTACAGGTTTTTGTGTACATGAATGTGGACATGCAGTCAGGGGAGCAACCATTGCAGCAGATAGCCTTGTGAACCTTGCAATTTTTCCTGTATATCATTTTACTTTTGTTACAGATGTATGTTGGCAGTCTTGGGAGCATTCATTGCAGCAGGCACTCTGTATGATATTTTGGTCCACCAGCGAACAGTTCAAAAGGCAGTGCAGACCTTCCTTCATGGGGAGGGTTCAGCAGATGGCATGACGAAAGGTGCTGTGATAGAGAGGCTACGTGTGAATCAGTACGCTCCCTTGGTAACAGAGCAAAATGAGACACCAGAAACAACGCAGAATTTAACCGAAGCAGTCCACAATGAACAACGTGAGTACGACCTTCAATTTGAAAAGTGTATTTGACCAGTATAGTATTCTTTTTTAATTTAGGAAACTGTGTATTTTGGGATGGAAATCTGTGCATAAATAACTTTTAAATTTTCTATTTTTAAATTGAATTGAATTTACCAGCTTTCTAATAGACTGAAAGTATAGAGTCATGCCCAATTGTTGGACACACCCAATTCATGGAAATCATGATAATTTGGCCATTCATTGACAAGATGTGTAAAAAAAGATTAATTGATTAAATGAGCCCAGAAATGAGAGACTGATGTGAGATCAAAGGCAAGTTGACCATTTTTAAAATTTGTATATTTTTAGACACAATGTCAGCTTTTAACTAGAAAATATCCATCATAGTCAGCAAGTGTTATTCAGCACCCATGCAACAGAGTTTGCAAAATAAAGTTGTAGAATTAACCTAATCTGTGTATTAAAATACAGAGGTTCTCACCTCAAGGGCTGCAATATAATTTCCAGCTAGAAGGTGAACAAAATACCTTCCCATGTCCGACATTTAGGCACACCTGACTTTCTGCTCATGGCAGGATTTTCTCTTCTCATCTCTAACTTGGAAAATGTGTGTTCATTTGCAATCTAAAGTTTGTGATTTGACAATGAACATACACCAACAATATACAGTGCTTGGTGTTTTCTGTGGCACTGCCATACTACATCAGTAAAATTAATTTCATTTTCAGCTTGGCAATGAATGCAACCTAGCACTTAGCTGACTGACAATTGGGCATCCCAGTACAGGCTTAAAGTTTGATGTACCGTCAGTTGCTTTATTTGAGCGTGTTTAAAATTTCATGGTTTTTATATTTTCAGTAGTTTTAATTCCAATGTTTTGGACAGTTCATACAGTGTTAAAAAACTATTTCACTTTTTTTTTGTTTGTTTTCACAGTCATGTGCCATCACAAAATTAGCAAAAATAAGAATACAGTGAAAATAAGGCAATTTACAGTATAATAATTTGAGCTGATGCGTATGTGTTTTTAGTTATAATGCAATTCATAGGCTTTTTCAGCATAAATTCTTGTCACAATGTCATGTCATACCAAGTATCATGAGCAGTGCACAGTGTGTTTTGTCACAATTAATATCTGTGTGTTATTTATGTTTCAAGATGTTACTGATATAGTTTGAAGCATTTGTATGCATGACTTGGTAGAATAACTTTCTAAACACAGTGTCTGAAAATAAGACAAATTCAGTGATTTTCGTATTTTTCGAAAGATGCATGTTTATTGAATATTAGTTTTGGGTGAGGCTATTTATTGCTGTGCCCACCTACTTACACAGTAGTGTAATAAGTGGATATGAAACCTGTCCAAAACCATATTACCCTCTTCACATAAATTATCTTTTGTAATTGTTTTTGTAGCTTGTTTCAAAATATGAGTTTCTTACAAATTTGAAATAACTGGAACCAATGTAAATACTGTGAGTAGATTTATTTTGAAGGGCGTGTATTTTCACTGTTTTTGCATTCTGGACCTTTCACTGAGACTTGAAATTCACTATTTTAGTTTTAGTTCTAATCAATGCTGTGTTAAAAACTTTTGTGTTCCTTATTTCAAGGTTTGAAGCATCAGTGAAATAAGCAAAAATAAGAACTCAGCAAAATTAAATGAATTCACAGTATATTTAATGCATAGTTTGTGTTTTAATGGCTCTGCAATCAAGCTACCACCATGGTGTATATAGAGATACGGTTCCCTGGTAAAGCATCACTGTTCAAAGGACGTCTGGTGTAACGCATAGCCTAGATAAGTGTCGATCAGTTATTTACAACTCACAGTAACTAAAGATATTCAACCAGTATAGTATGGTCTGTATTTGCTATTGTGTGAATAAATTTTTTCTCTCTTTTTTTTTTTTTTTTTGCACAAGAACATTAGTTCTTAGCTCCATTGACCCGAAAATAGAAGCAGCTTGGGCAGGGCATTTTCACCCAACTACATAGCCTTATTTCAAGTCAAGATGAGTCTTATTTTAGTTGAAAAGGGATGAAGTTGTTTTCAACTGTTGTCACAGCTGTCAATTCCATTTATCATTTGTTATGATAAATTTGACATCATCAAATACACCCTATTTCATTTTTTTCAGTTCAGAATATTTAAAATCTTGTCAAGAAGAAACTAGAACAGGTCAGTTTTATGTTGTTCACAAAAGTCAGCCAGTGCTAGACACTGACCTACCTCTTGGGAAGTATGGAATGGAGAGGTTATCATGCTTTGAAGGTTGAGCTGCTGGATTACTCATGGTGCAGAGTTGCAAGAATTGATTCATTTCAGCAGGTTATATTTCAGTCTGTATTAGAAAGAACATAATTGAAAACAATCGGGCAGAGTAGAAAACTGTTGTGTTTCTGGTTGTGCGACTGACCCCACAAAAAGTTGCTGGCCGTAATTTATTATGTCTCCCGGTAGAAGCTGGGGGACATATTGTTTTAGTGCCGGTTTCTTCGGCTTCTTCTGCTTGTTGTTGTTGTTGTTGTTCAGGTTCTTCAACACTTCGTTTCCGTGCCATAAGTCTTGAAGGACATGACAGAATTTGATGAAACTTGGTAGGATGATGTATCTTGGCAAGACCTTGGTTGAGATTGTATTTGGATGACCTTGAGCGAATTCTCAAGGTCACAGGGTCACTTATGTGAAATTGGTTTCCGTGCGATAAGTCTTGAAGAACTTGATGGAATTTGATGAAACTGGGTACTATTATGTATCTTGACAAGACCTAAGTTTGGATTGTATTTGGCTGACCTTGACTTAATTTTCAAGGTCACAGAGTCACTTATATGAAATTGGTTTCCTTGCAATAAGTCTTGAAGAACTTGATGGAATTTGATGAAACTTGGAAGGATAATGCATCAAGGTAAGATCCACAATTGGATCGTAGTTGGGTGACCTTGACCTAATTTTCAAGGTCACAGGGTCATTTATTTGAAATTGGTTTCTCTGCAATAAGTCTTGGAAGAACTTGATGAAAATTGCTAGAGTAATGTATCTAGGTGAGAGCTAAAATAGGATTGTAATTTTCAAGCAAACTTGGTCATTTGTAATTTGTTATCACCTGTAGCTTATTCAGAGACGTAAGTGTTCCACCGGGAGACATTTGATTTTCTGTTGGAAAATCAGTCTGTTCTAGTTTCTGCTGAAAAAGAAAAATCTATTTTCATCCCATTTAAATGACTTTGAGAGTCGCTGATTTTTGTTGGTTCATCCTGGTTCTCATGATCAAAATTGACCGATCATAGGGATTGTTGCTTGGAAACTTGCAGAGAGACTTGTTTGTGAACATGGATGGGGCATGAGAGATTTAGGTTCATGAAACTTGGTGGATACGTTCCTTGTGGAAGGGTCAAACAAGTTGTTCCATAGGTGACACTGCTGTGGATTCCTGATTTTTAACAAATTTTTCAATTGGGGTATACTTGGCGGAAAATGTAGCTTTCCTATTGTTTACCATGTAAGTCAATGGGCATTCTAATGCAGATGCACATTTTCGACTTTTTCGTGGAAACCATGGACCAGATTGACTTCAAACTCGGTGGCAATGTACTTCTGTGGGGGGGTCTACCAGGTTTGTTCAAATGGTCATGTTCCATTGATTTGTGGATTTTTCATGAATTTTTTTGTTCTTTTTTGGGGGCAAGTCTTCTTCAAAACCATTCGCCTTATTGCTTTGATGTGACACAGGAGAGGCTTCTTGTTCTTAATTTTTTCACCAGGTGATGCTGCATTTTAAAAATTTTTTAATGATTTTTTGTGTGTTTTTCCAAATTTTGACTTCTCCAGAATCGCCACTGACATTAAGCTGAAACTCAGTAGATATATTCTTTGCGAAAGGGACAAACAAAGGTGGTCACTAGGTGGCACTGCTGTGGATTCCTGATTTTTAACGATTTTTTCAATTTGGGTACTTATCTATAAATGCACCTTTCATATTGATTACTGTGCAAGTGAATCAATAGGCATTCTTATTAACATTTTTGACTTCTGCTCCAAAACTGTCTTCCAGATTGACTTCAAACTTGGTGGCAATGTACCTTTGGTGGGTCTCGTCCAGATTTGTACAAATGGCTGTGCTCCATAGCTTTTTGGATTTTTAATGAATTTCTTGGTTCTTTTTGGGGGAAAATCCTAAAAAATGACACAGGTATATGTACATGTCACCTGAGCACAGGACTACCTCAGTTCACTTGTTTTACCTTCGTCCGAAATCCTCATCCCCTGGACCAGAGTGGGACTCACCAGATATATGGGTTGAATGTGAATGTCAGCTTAGGATCAGCTCTTCAGATAGCGCTCTTGTTTGGAGATACAGTGGTAATTTCACAGAACACATGTCAATCTTTAGTTTGAATTTGATTTCTTCGGGTCTCTTGTACTAAATTTTGATTTACTTTTTCAAAGGTCATTGTAATTATTGTATAGTGACTCTGTGCACATTCTGAATACAGACACAAAGGAAGAGTTTGGGTCGCCACAGGAAAGTACGAGTAAGTAAACGATGAGGGGAAGCCGGGTTCTGTGTTCAGCATGTGCACCTTGTACCATTGCTGAGGCTATGCTTCACAGTATACAGTGGAATCTCCCTATTAAGACCACCTAAAGGACTGAAAAATGTGGTCTTAATAGGGGAGTGGTCTTAATGGGGATATAAGTTAATTAAGGAAAAACAAAATACTCCTACTTGTTTTTAAATGCCTGCAAGGAAATGCCCCCCAATATCTAAAGGACTGCCTAATTTCATACAGACCATGTCGAGTTCTGAGGTCACAATCACATAATTTACTGTCACAACCTATCTGCATGACCCACTCCTTTGGGGACAGAGCCTTTTCAGTTGTGGCCCCCAAACTGTGGAACAGCTTACCAATTCATATCAGATCCTCCGTGTCACTCGATGTTTTTAAACGACAATTGAAAACTCACCTTTTTAAGCAAGCTTTTAATGACTAAGTGGACATTCTATCGTGATTTTAATGCACATTCAACATCGTCATTTATTCTTTTAACATGTATTGTCAATTGTGCGATGGATTCATACTATTATAAAGCGCGTATGAGCATACTGTGTATGGAATAAGCGCTCTAAAATTGAGTTTTATTATTATTATTATTATTATTATTTATTTATTATTATTATTATTATTTTTTATTAAACAAAAATGGGTCAGTACATCATTGGTCTTAATATAGAAGCGGTCTCATTATGGAGGTGGTCTTAATTGGAGATTCTACTGTACACCACATTTGCAATGTTAGTATGCAAGGAGATAATACTGTTTTGCAGTTTTGGTTTGCCAGCCAGATCTTTGGTGAATGGTGAATGGTGGATTCAACACATTTTTGACTAAGGCCTGTTGATGACCGCTGTTTTTACTTCAAATTGGTGGGGTTTTTTTGTGGCACAGCAGAGCGTTTGTTACTGCTATTTGCCTGGTATCCGCAGTCTCTATTTTCAACTTTATGTTCTTACAAACAGCTGGATAGACCCGCTTGAGACCCAGTTCAGAAAACACCTTCATTTATAAAATGTGTTCAGCAAGTGGTGTTGCAATAAATTTGTCAGGTTTCTTTTGAGAATTTTATAAATCATTCAAAAGTTTTTCTACTTCTCTTTTCATAGAATAGTGTTTTGGCATCTAGAAACTCATCTATCATGACATTTTGTGTATGCTATGAGATCTACCAAAAGTTCTTCTGTCAGCATTATCAGTTTCTAATGTTGGGAGTCATGTCTTGTGATATAGCTTTATAGTGACCCTTTGGTTGCAAAATCGGAAACGTTCAGGCAGCCCAGAAACCTAGAGTGAAGCTCTGGGCTCCTGGGCCGCTGCCCGATTGATTTCTTTTCTGCAACCTTGCAAAACCAAAAAGGGTCACCTTAAGGCTTATCCTGAAATGCTGCTGTGTAAAAGTCTTTCAATATTCCCCACAAAACCACTAATATTTCCACAAAATCCTGGAAGTGTTGTCCATGTCTTGCTGCTCGTTCAGCTGTTCTGAAAATTGAGCACATGCTCACATGTGTTGCAGAGCCATCTTGTGGTTATGAACGCAAACTAACCAGTAGGTCTTTTGGGTGATTTCATTGGGAAAGTGTAAGACTGCATGGACACTGTCAGTATGGTCAGTCAAAGAGAAGACAACAGCAAGGTGCTACATAGCAGGCCTATAATGATATTCAATCAAAGAGGACAGTTTGTGCCTCCTGACTGTTATAATAGCCAATCAAGAAGAATAGTTGTGCTTATACTAACCCTACTCTTGACACTTTAATGTGCTCTATTGCGGTTTTGTACACTTTAAATAGTAGACAGCTAAAGAATGTTATAAGTGCACTGTGACATAATCCTTGGCTCCTATATAAACTGTCAAGTAAGATGATAAACAAGAAACCCATTGCCGATGACTGCTTTGATTTATTGATTGTTGTCGGCTTTTCATGTCCTGCTGGGGGTAGATAGTGGAAGAGGTTTGTAGCATAGACTGTGACAACGTACACTTGAACAAAATTTATGATTTTGCTCAAGAAAAATGTTCTTAAGTTACAAAGATGGCTTTCATTTTACATCTAATTCTTGTGGAATACGTTCCTGATATGTCACCTTTTGGCCTTTTGGTGGAGCATCAAATATAAAATATAGTTCAGTTTATGTTTGCATACTTATGTTCAAATCACCATGCTTTGAAACCCTATGAAGCACAGCAGAACTTGACATAGAGCAGATGTGCACAGAAATTATTCTTCACAGGATATGTGCAACCAAAGACATTTAGTTTCTGAAAACTAAAAAAACAAAAACAATGATAATAAAATTGACCCAAACAAAGGAAAATTAAAGACAAGGAATTTATTCACAGTCATCTCTCTTTTAGGTCATAGATGGTACTAAGACACTAACTTTGCACACATGGTAAACAATGTCATCAAAGTTAATTTTTCAGGAAGATTTTTTTTCCAGTTTTGGAAGACATCTTGTGCATGTGGAACCGTACCCAGTGAAATGGCGAAACCTATTTCTGTGCTGACCATCTCAGTATTTATTACTTTTGATCACTTTGTGCAATATGCATGCCTTGTCACTTAACTCTTTCAGTGCCAATCACGTCTGAAGTTGATTTACTTACGTCAGACTAATCTGAATTATCATTAGGATCCCATATTCGTATTCCTTGTAAAAAGACCTTTCATTCAAGTGCCAGCATGTCTATAGTTCCAGAGAGAATGTCCCAGGTCAGCGGCTTTTCTCGGCATGCATTAAGCGCAATGCACCAAATGCATGCCGAGGAAAGCTGTTGAATCAGTAAAAAATTTGGCACCTAAAGTGTTAATTTCATATTGAACTGATGCCTTTATTGCTTGCATGTTTACTCTTTCAGCTTGTAGGAGAAATAAGTGGTGCCACCTACAGGTGAAATAGTAATACAACTAATAACATGACCATTGTGTATGTTACAGGTCATGTACTATGTTATAGTTATAATGTTGCCACCTTGTGGCATTGTTTGCTTACAAATGGTTAGTGATTAAGATAGTTTTGTTATACATGTACATGTACAGCCAGTCATGTTTTATGAAGTTATGACATTTTGCCAAAATTATGATCACACTTTCATGACAAGGATAATCATGGTTTATGCTGTCATGACCGTCATAATCATGGTTTAAGCTATTATAACAATCGTAATCATGGTTTATACTGTTATTACTATTTTATACATATTCACGGTTTATGCTGTCATATGATATGATAACCATGGTTTATGCTGTTAAGACAAGTGTAATCATGGTTTATGCTGTTATTACAATTTTATACATAATCACGGTTTATGCTGTCATATATGATAACCATGGTTTATGCTGTTAAGACAAGTGCAATAATGGTTTATGCTGTCATGACATGATGATCATGGCTTATGCTGTTAAGACAGTCCTAATCATGGTTTATGCTGTTATTACAGTTTTATGCATAATCATAGTTTATGCTGTCATATGATATGATAACCATGGTTTATGCTGTTAAGACAAGTGTAATAAAGGTTTATGCTGTTATTACGATTGTATACATAATCATGATTTATGCTGTCATGACATAATGACCATGGTTTATGCTGTTAAGACAATCATAATCATGGATTATGTTGTTATTAAAATTGCATACATGATCATGGTTTATGCTGGCATGACATAATCATGGTTTATGCTGTTCAGACAATTGTAATCATGGTTTATGCTGTTATTACAATTGCATACATAATCATGGTTTATGCTGTCATGACAATGACAGCCATGGTTTATGCTGTCATGACAATGACAATCATGGTTTATGCTGTTCCAATAGTTACAATCATGATTAAAGCATAGTGACATTCAAAATCAGGTACATGAATAACATGTGAAGTCATGGGAATCCCATTCTGCATCATGACAATCGCTATCAAGCATTAAATCTCAGGACAAAGAGTGTCATGATTAATGCAAACATAATCATGAGCATATACACTGAACTGGTGCCCCCTTGAATTAACACTCAGTCAGCAGCTTTCCTTGAAGTGGGTTGTGGGCCATAGGTACCCAACCCACTTGAGGAAAGCTGTTTACTTTTGTCATGGATCTCGACAATCTACAATCCGTACTCAAATTACAGTCCTTTACTGTTGAAATTAGTAAAATACAGTAAAGCAGACAACATTTTCCTCCTGCTGGTTGTGGATGGTTAACTTGGGAAAGGTTACATCTCTCACACTTCTGCATTTTTATGACAGGTGCCTGGCAGAAGCTTTTATTGGCTGGGTCTGTATACTCCAATGCTGCCAAACTACTGAGCACTACCTCCTCAGGCCGGGACTTGAGGGCTGTCCATGGAATACGCTTCCTAAGCATGACCTGGGTCATACTAGGCCACACCTTTGCATTTGTTTTCCCATTTATATGTGAGTACAAAGGTCATATGTACAGAGAAACTGTAGATAGTACCATTATTTTCCCTTATTTTCATCACAGGTTGGTGGCAAAAAGTTTTGCTGGCAGGCTCTGTATATTCAAATGGTGCCAAACTGCTAAGTGCAGCTTCTTCTGGTCGTGAGTTGAGGGCTGTTCATGGAATACGTTTCTTTAGCATGACTTGGGTCATCCTGGGACATACGTTTTACTTTGGTGTGACCAATATATGTGAGTACCATCGGCCAGTGGTCCATTTGCTGAGTGTACACCGTGTGTAGCTTTGAATGCATATCACAGCAGACTGCTACTGCAATCTTCTTTTTCTTGCATTTATATTCAGGTTGGTGGGTGAAAGTTTTGTTAGCAGGATCATTGTATTCAAATGCTGCAAAAGTGCTTAGTACGACATCCTCAGGTCGTGAGCTGCGGGCAGTTCATGGGGTACGTTTCCTGAGTATGACTTGGGTAATACTTGGACATACGTGGGGATTTTGCGGTCAATTTCTAAGTGAGTACCACATGCACATGTGTTAACTCATTCCATACCAGTTCCTGATTTTTGCTTATATTTACAGTAAAACCTCCACTATCAAACATTTCAGACCGGTAAACACCTCTCACTTTTAAACACTATTTTTCAGTCCCAAATGTTTACTTGTTATTTAACACCTAGCACGCCGTCGGCGGTCATACCCGACATGTATCTGAACATCGTTTGTGGCCGTAGGCGGTTATACTGGCCAACACAGCACACTGACCGTCGACAGCCTCCCACCGGCCCGTAATGTTTATTTACCGGCAAGTGTGTGCATTTTGTCGTAGACAAACTTCAATGTTTACAGATGGCTATTTGGATTTTGCGGTAAAAAGAAATATATTTTTATTATATGGATAAAAATGAAACAACTATCTGTCTTTCGCGACATTTTGAATGATACAACTCCCAAAATTTACGCTAAAACTTCTTAACTTTGCCCCTTTGCCGCCAGGATGTTTTGCGTCGTCTGTGGTTGTGTTTTATACTGCTGGAATCCTCAGAATTTTGTCTCTTCATGTAACAAGCTCTCTTATTGGCTAAGAAAAAAATATTCCACGGGTATCCCTCCAAAAATAGCCCAAAATGAGAATTGAAATGTCATTGTACCTCATTATAAATGCGCTGGGTCATTTCCAGGTTTCTCATTGGATGGATTTGGTCACGTGCAAGTCACCGTCCAGTCAAACTCGTTGTTTGCAATGTGCTTGAGTCAAATTCGATTTGTTGTGCAGGTGAACATGTTGTATTCATGCAAAGATTAGAGGACCAAGATGCGAAATTTTGACATCATACTTTCACAAAATGACTTGGATGGAACAGATCTAGACACAGATAAAGGCAGGAATGAAAATTCCATACGCAAGACAAGGCAAGGAAAATACAGATATTCCGTCACCGCATGGTGACGAAGCTAAACCTGATTGAGATTTGCGGAAACACGAATGATAGGAGATGGATTAGATGGGATTGATGGAGGTGATAGAGACCAAAACAGGAATGGTAGGAGGCTGCTTAGCTTCTCTAGGGAGTTTGGGCTACGGATTTTGAATAGGGACATGCAGTGTAAAGGAAAGTGGACATGGGATGCAGGTGACAGGAGGTCAATCACAGACTATGTGCTGGTAGATGAAAGAATGTTCAGGGATATTGAGACATGTAGCATTGATGAGGAAGGGCATATGGATATTGGAAGTGACCATAATTGGATAGTTGTGAATCTTAGGTGTGTGAAGAAAGTGAAGAAACAAGGGGGAGTCAAATGGGTGTGGTGTGTTGGTAAGGATACTGACTGGGACGCATACAGACAAAGACTACATGATGAGCTGAGTGGGTGGGAGGAACGGTGGGTGGAGAGTGAATCAGTTGATATTCAGGGAATGGCAGATGACACGAGGAGAGTAATATTCGAGGTTGCAAAGGACGTAATAGGAAGGAAAAGAGTACCAGTAGAGAAGAAAGGGTATAGCATAGATGCAGAGATAAAGATTGCAATTAAAAATAGGAAGGTTAAGAATAAAGCTTGGAGGTTTGCTAGGAAATACAGACAGCAGAATGAAATAGCTAAGGCTGAGGAGGAGTACAAGGAGGCAAGAATGATCGTACAGGAGATGAAGACACAGAGAAGGATAAAGAGGAATGATGAGATGACGAAAAAGGTTCTGTCAAGTGGAGGTGACTCATCGGCAGTTTTTTGGAAACAGGTGTTAAGAAGGAAGAGAGTAGGAATTGACAAGCTTAAACATAAAGGAAAGGTAGTAGAGGAGGAGAAGGATATAGAAGCTGGGATGAAATTAATGACCCACAGTGGGGGGCGGGGCAGCCACCTAGTGGTAGAGTAGAAGCAGGACCTGACAGGTGGGAACAGGAACTATGCAAGAGAATTGAGAGAATAGAAATTGAAATAGCAGTGGACAGATTGAAAGTAGGAAAATCCCCAGGGCCAGATGGGGTACTAAATGAGTTTATAAAGAAAGGTCCGGAAAAATTGTGGGAGAGTATGAAATTTCTGTTTAATTTGGTTATTGAAAGAAAGGAAGCCCCAAGAGAATGGAGGGAGCTGAAGATAGCATACATCCCAAAGAAAGGATCAGTGGATAGCCTAGATCAGTGCAGAGGGATAGCATTAGCCTCAAATATAGGAAAGATTTTTGCACGTGAGACTGGGGAGAGTTGTGGAGAGGGAGGGTTTCTTAGGAGAGATTCAGAATGGTTTCAGACCAGGCAGGAGGGTTGTCGATCATGTGTTTACATTATCACAGGTGCTAGAGATAGCAAGGAAAAGGAAAAGAAAGGTGTACATGGCCTTCCTTGATGTGTGGAAAGCTTACGACAGGGTTTGGAGAAATGCACTGTGGACTAAAATGGAAGGGCTAGGCTTTGGAGGTGGCTTTCTGGAAGTTTTAAAAGCTCTGTATGCAGATATAAATTGTAGTCTCAGTATAGGAGATGTGGAAACTCATGGGGCAAGGTTAGACATCGGGCTAAAACAAGGTTGTGTGTTATCACCGATTTTGTTTGCCATATACATGAGAGAACTGGGAACTGAGCTGATAGAGAGCAATAAAGGAGTAACAATAGGAGGAGAAAAGATACCAGGGTTGTTCTTTGCTGATGACATTGTGTTAATGGCAGATACAGGTAGAGAGTTACAGGATCTTTTGAGGATAGCAGGAGACTATGGAGAAAAGTGGAGATTAGAGTTTAGTGAGAAGAAAAGTCAGGTCATGGTCTTGGGGCAGAAGAGAAGGCAGGAGGAGAAATGGATGGTAGGGAAGTTTAGGATACCAGAGGGTCAAGAGAAAGTCATCAGAATTGGAGAGGGTGAGGAGTACGAATATTTAGGGGTGATCATTAAGGTCACAGGACAGGGAATGTTTAAGTACCATGTTGAGAAAATCAGACAGAAGGTGAACAGAGCAAAAGGTATGATAAAGGTCACAGCAGGGAACAGCTTCAATAGATCATTCACAGGAAGGGTGCTGTGGGAACGTGTAGCCATACCTGGGATGTTGTATGGGATAGATGTAATAGCCGTTAGTGAGAAGGATATTGAATGGATGGAGAAGGCACAGAGGGAGATGGGGAAATGGGTGCTTGGGGCACCACCGTGTGTAGCAACAGAGGCAGTGTTGGGAGAGTTGGGATGGCTACCAATAAGAGATAGAATAGCTAAGGCTAGGCTAGGCTACTGGGGATATTTGCAACAGGTGAATGAAGAAAGATGGTGTAGGAAGGCGTACATTGAGGCTGTCAGTGAAAAGACAAAATGGGTTCTAGAAATAGACAAGTTAGCTGAGAAATATGAGCTGAAAGGGCCAGATGAAATTGAAGTGGCGTGGAAATCCTATATAGGAAAGGTGATCCAAGAGAAACATGTGGAGCAGTGGAAAAGAGGGGTTGAGGAAAAAAGCACATTGGAAGCATATAGAGCTGTAGACAAGCCAGTGAAGACTAAATGTTGGGATGGTAGCAAGGGTTCTAGACTGTTGTTTCAGGGCAGAGCAGGAGTGATCAATCTGGAGATTCTGAAGAGGAAACAGAAGTGGACAAATGGGAGTGATGGGAAGTGCAGGGTGTGTAGGGAGGATGTGGATGAGACCATTGATCATATGATGACATGGTGGACAAATGGGAGTGATGGGAAGTGCAGGGT
The DNA here is from genome assembly GCA_964020975.1 of Hermodice carunculata. Taxonomy (NCBI): domain Eukaryota; kingdom Metazoa; phylum Annelida; class Polychaeta; order Eunicida; family Amphinomidae; genus Hermodice; species Hermodice carunculata. Next base: position 73,538,066 of record OZ026625.1, read on the forward strand.
GTGTAGGGAGGATGTGGATGAGACCATTGATCATATGATGACATGGTGTACAGGTTATAGAGCGCTTAGAGACCAGCTGTTTTTACAATGGAGAACAAGAGATGGGCAGTGTAAAAGCTTAGAGCAAGTAAGGGACATGGCAGAGAATGATAGATTAGCATGGATACTAGGATTGAAGGGCGATTTTCCAGGAAGTAGAGTTGGTTTAGAGTCAGTGAAAGGCTTCTTGATGCAGTGCTGGGAGAGTAGGAATAATATCTCAGGATTAATCACGGAAGAGAATAGAGGACAAACCTAGCAAGGGAAGGGAGAAGGTAGCCCTTATTAGGGCTCCCATGACCCTGCCAGGTGGCATCATCAGCAGGGGCTGTGGGCATGCCGAGCGCAAAGTTGCGACAGTGGGATAGGGCTTGCTTGCTTGCTTGTTTGCTTTTTTTTTTTTTTTTAGGCCACCTGACTAGCTACTAAGCTAGCCAGGACCACAGCAGATAAGCGGAGTGCCACAGAATATTTTTATGATGTGTTGTCGATCGCTGTCTGAGATACGTCACGTCCAAAGTTTGTTGTTTTAATTTGATTAAAATGTCTGAAAGGATAAAAATCTGTATAAAAGAACAAATGAGGGATGAAATTTATGACCGAAGGCCGGGAAAAATATACGCACATAATGGAAAACCATGGCCGGACTCATGGCTGTTCACACTCGATTGTGTTGCACGGCCCGTGACCATGTTTGTTGGTTAAAGAAAAAAAAGGTGACCAGATGCTTGACATCCCATAAAGCATAAACAATTTTAGGTAAATTGAAATAAAGAATGCACAGTATTGTACCTTATGTAATTTCTGACCGACTTTGTGTTGATCACTAGGATTGAATTGCAAAACTCACAGAGCCCAGGCACGTTCAATCCAGCATGTCCTCTCTTGCACAGGCGATTAGAAAACTGCCCAGTGGCACACTGTGTGCGATACCAGATACTGGCAGAGTGCTAGGGGTTAATAGGCACCTGGGTGTTCCTGGATGGTCATAAACTCTCACTACCAAACACCTCTCACTTCTGAACACGGAACACCTTTTTTAGTCCCAAAGTCACAAATGAACCTGCCACTACCAAACATGTGATTTCTCTTTCAGCCAAAAGCTGGCATATTGTATGCATGCTGGGCCAACACAGGAAGGCTGATAAGACATGCCTTTCTTATGCTCTGCTTTCCGCCCTGTCTCCGTGGTCAACAGATCACACCTTGGTTGGTACAATTAATCCAGATTATTGTCCAGTCTTCTGTGAAAGAATGTCTTCGCTCAGAATTGAATTTGGTTGGTACATTTGCTGACCAATCAGCCATCAAAACCAACATCCCATTGAGTAAGCTGAGCAGGCAAGAGAGAACCCTGAATGCTGGCATTGTCTCCAAATACAGCAGAAACTATATTGTTTTCATAGCATTTTGGTGTGATATTCCACCTTGCTCTAGAGTGTATGTTATCTTATCAACAGTTACACATTGTCTGAATAAGTTGACATATTTGAGCGAAACTGGTTGTGACTGAAACAATTTGATGTTTTGAAAGCAAAAAGTGGGACAGTACAGATTTGTATTTATGTCTTTTTGCCCAAAACCACTTCCTAGTAGTCATTACCCTATTCCGCAGTCCGAACTCTTTACTCTCCATAAGCTAACCTGTCTCTGTCTAACCTATATACGTATGGAAGTACTTTTGTCCATATTGGACATGTTCCTCTGTAAAATTTTGACATAGGCTGTATTAGCCCAAATAAATTAAAGGGTCTTCAGCGGGTAACTACTCAACATGTTTCGGAGCCCTTACCCGTACATGTCTCCCTGAGTAGCGGCTCATTGTCTAAGCTAAATGTTCAGCAAAGACAACCCACATAATAATGAATAAATATGAATGTGGCAAATGATGAATTAGCTAAATAGGTGAAGTTTTGCTTATAAATGCAGAGCTTTATTATGAAAGAAAAATACCTGTCAAACAAACCATAATTACTAAATTTGTATAGTACAGGTTCAGATAAGAACAACTTGACTTACCCCTGAACCAATATGTACCCTTTCTAGCTGGATAGCTTATCCTAGCTAAACCACCCGCCAGTGTTTAACTAAAGTGGAAACAAGCTGGGGCATTATATTCAGTCCCAGTGATTGTAAAATAAATGGTTGCAGCTAGACCACCTGTACAAACCAAGGGAAATCCGAAAAAGGACTGTAACGATGGACATCCTGCACCATAAATGTTAAACAAACTCCATGATGACACCTACTCCTCAAACAATTGAGCTCTATTTCACTGCCAACCCTGAGTCAATGTATCTTGTCAGGTAAAACCATGGTTTAATACTAAGACAACCAGGTATCCAGGTGTGGCAGCAAATTAATATGCATGTCTGGTATTGGTACATGCATGCCTGCTAAACAGTCATTACAAAAGAAACCAGTTCCATACCTGTCAAGTCTCCCCCCATAAGGTGGGAGTCTCCCACTTTTTCAGCCAGATTTTTTTTATTTACATCCATAATTTTGCAATTTTGGCAGACTCTCCCACTTGAAAATTTGGTATTTTCTATTATTAAGATTCTTTGTTAAAATACAAATCTGCCCCATGGATTTTTCAAATTTACAAAAATCTCCCTATTTTGACGTGTGGAATGTTGACAGGTATGCAGTTCCTGTGTCCAAAGTCACACCCATCTGAACAAAGGTAGTACTTATATGTCATATATATGAACTTTTTTGTACACCACCATTACCTCATAATACTTTATTCACCCACACAGCCACAACAAGATAAGTATAATGTATATCTATCTGAAGGACCAGCCTCGCTCAATTATACATAAGCCAAACGCTGTCAATTAATCCTGCAAATACATTTCATATTTGCAAGAGTGAATGTCTTTAAGTTAACAGTTCAAAGTATGTGGTGTCCTGCAAGTATTATGGCTCTTTTGACTGAAAATGCAATGCTATATATCAACACTACAACAATTTCATGTTAAATGAATGTGAAAAGACTAGCTATGTTCCTTTAAAAAATCTGATATCAAAGGCTCCCAGTGTCCATTGTCTGTGGTCTCTCGAAACAGGTGGTCTCGCAAGGCAAAATCCGTTAGAAAATAGTCCACTGTAGCCTTATTGACCCTTTATGTTCATCCTCCTCTACCAACAAAATATGGTAGATATATATCAACCCTTTGTGTTCACCCTCAGTACTTCTAGAGTATAGTAAATATATACATCAACCCTTTGTGTTCACCCTCAACTACTTCTAGGATATGGTAAATATATTCATTAACCCTTTGTGTTCACCCTCAACTACTTCTAGGATATGGTAAATATATTCATTAACCCTTTGTGTTCACCCTCAACTACTTGTAGAATATGGTTAAAAAAAACAACCGTTTGTGTTCATCCTCAACTGCAACTAGCTTATGGTACTAAATACACATCAAATCTTTGTGTTCATCCTCCACTACCACCAGAATATGGTAAATATACGTCAACCCTTTGTGTTCATCCTCAACTGCTTCTAGAATATGGTAAATATACAATTGATAAATACAGTGCATCAACATGGCTAAGTGTTTGAGCACTATAATTGTGAGTAACAACAACAAATACCTGCTTGTGACATTTAGGAGCTGCACCATAACACGTCACTTTTTTTATGCTACAAAATAGCATGTAGCAACCCATGCTATGTTCGTGTATATATATAAATGTTATTAGCAGCCGTTAAAATTTCAATGCTTGGTGAGACCTACCTAGGGTTGAAACCGGTCACGCTTCTCGCCTTATAGTGCCAATATACCTTTGCTTTGTTTTAACGTTAAATATACAATTGGGGCATACACATCAAGGTGTCTGACATATAAGGTAAGTACTTTACTGTGCATCCAGTGTTTCTCTTGAGTCAGTTGCCACTCTCTGGTGCATACCAATCTCGGTAGAGTTGGGACGTATTCATGTATATAAACTTCAATGTCAAGGTCATTGTAGCCCTCTTGGGTAAAATGTCTGCCCAGTGGTTGGGTGGTCACTTTGTTATTAGTGTTCTCTTAGCCTGTCTTTGAATGGACATTGTGTTTGTCCAACATACTGTTTCAGGCAGACCTTGCATGTGAGGAGGTAAACTAAGTTGGAACTTTGGCAACAACGTCCTTTTGGGACAGCATGTGTTCTTTTGGTTTCTGTGCTAGTTACTCGTCCTGATGTGTTCAGGCGAGTGCAATATTTACATTTGTTACGATTACATTCCTTCCTGGTTTCCTACCTGAAATGACAGGATTGGTGACACCAGGGTCACGATGACTGATTCTGGAGCAAATCAGTGTGTTGCTTAGGTTTCTGGGGCACTTGAAACCAATGACCACTTTTGTGTTGGTCTGTACTTCAGCACTTCGTGAAGCTTCTATTGTTTTATGTGTCCCAGAATCTTTCTTGGAGGGCAAAAGTCTTTTGTCCCAGTGTCACAGTAGGGGGTTAATGACCACCAAGAACATCATGTAGCAGGCAGATCATTTTCAATTGGCAATGCAATGGCAATTCCATGGAAAGAGCAGGCATGATTTAGCAGGCAGCCTATTTGATGAAGGTACCTGTATGACAGGACACCTGGCCTCACTGGCAACAGCAACGTGGGCTCACATCAGTCGGTATCTCAGCAATGTGCATTCAGAAATGATAATACAATATAATACTATGTTCGACATTGTTTGGCTAGCTTTTCAAGTAGAAGTATATCTAGAAAGATTAAAAATATTTTTCTTCGTTAATCTGAGCATCTTTCCACATGCACCATACTTCCAATAAAAAGTGCTGCTGTTCAAATTTACGACTGATGTTCACATATTGTTCCCATGTGCATTCATAGAAAAATGAACTTCTCTAAATGTTTCCTTAATTCTTCTAATGCTAAAGGAAATGCCAAATGCAAATACTTCTAAATTGGATTACAAATAGCCTGCCAAGTTGCCTTTGACATAGAGCAGTGGGTGTAGTGTCCAAATGTCTGTACTTTCAATAAAAAGTGCTGCTCTTCAAATTTATGACTGATATCCACCTGTCCTCCCCATAATAGAGTATTTAGCAGGTCCCATGGTAGGTTCCTGTCCACTTGGCTCTTTGTGTTGGCAATCCATAATGGAAATCCTTCCATTTAAGGTCAACTCGATCGTAGATACCTGTATCTGTATGTGTCTAATTACCTCGACTATTCTTCCATAGGTGATGGTCATTATAAAACTGTACCCTGATGGTTCCTGTACGTTCTGCATTGTAGACCAGTTTCTGGCAGCACCTGGTCCCTTTGTACAAAGATTTGGTGCGACTTGGAGCAATTATCAGATTTTTAAATGTACTTCAGCAGAAATATTTACCATTAAGGGAAATTGGAAAGTCGCACTTAAGCAAGTTAAATGTACATGAGGAATGTAGAATTTTGTTGCATTAAAAATAAGATGTAAATGAAATATATCATTTGTAGCTTGTCAGTCAGCTGAGGTTTTAGGAGGCTCAGTCATCCATCGTCCGTCCACTATTCACTTTTTTTTTCTGCAAAAATGTCAGGCCAGATTTACACCAAACTTGGTGAGGTGTACCTTGGGTGGGTATCTACCAAATTTGTTCAAATGGTCATGCTCCAGTGATTTTTGGATTAAAAAAAAAAATTTTGGTCCTTTTTTTGGGTAAATCTTAGAAAATCTTCTTCTCTGAAACTGCCCATCCAATTGCTTTCATATCACACAGGAACACTCCTAAGGACTCCTAGTTCTTAATTTGTTCACCAGGTGGCACTGCAATTTTTTTTTGCTAATTTTTTATGATTTTTTGCTAATTTTGACTTCTCTCCAGAACCATCACTCAGATATTCACCAGATGGCTCTGCAATATTTTTGCTAATTCTTTTATATTTTTTGTTTGTTTTTTTTTGCTGTTTGTGACTTCTGCCAATTTATGATTTTTAATGTATTTTTCAATTTGGGTACTTATGGGTAAATGCACCTTTTCTATTGATTACTGTGCAAATTAATGGGCATTCTAATGCCAATTTACATTTTTGACTTCTTTGAAGAAATTGTCAGTCAGATTGACTTCAAACTTGGTGGCAATGTACCTTGGGTGAGTCTCTACCAAGTTTGTTTTAATTGTTATGCTCCAGTGATTTTGGATTTTTTAATGATTTTTTTTCTTTTCAAATCTTAAAAATAGTTTTAATAGGAAATTTTAACATGGAAATTTCTTGTAATGGTTTTAACTTCAATAATTTTGGCCAGATTTGTGCCAAACGTGGTGGGGATGTACTTTTTATAAATGTCTACTTATTTGTGCAAATGGTCATACTTCACCTTGATCCTATCCCAAGTTCACAGAGCCACAAGTGTGATAAATGTCTAGGTCAGCTGAGCATGGGCTGTTAACACAGCCCTCTTGTTATACTTTTTTCTCATGGTAACTTTATAATGTGGTCTTTTTAATGGCACACATACATGTAATCCTGACTATTTTGACTGCTGTCACATGAAGGTCACTCAATGGTATATTCCATTTAAAGTCACACTAGAAGTATGAAAAGTGCATGATGAAAATATCTAATTTATGTATAGGCTGTTTGTAAGGAAGTGTTTTGGGACGGTGGGTCTTGCTGGGACTAGTATATTCTAGCTGTAGAGTAAAACCTACCAAGCTGAACATGTCTATAAGCAGAATGACTTTTCTCAGTCCCAGTTTTCGTAATGTTTGTATGAACCTGTCTCAGGGAACACCTGTAAGCTGAACACTTGTCTTCAGTCCTTACTGGTGTTTTTTTATTTTCTTTTTGTTAATTTTTTGGGGGTGGAGGGGGCGGGATTTCATCCATGGAAGATGATCATTTGTTTTAACTCCTTGCAGGTAACCTGATGGATTTTGGCGAATATCTTAAGAGATGGACATTCCAAGCAATTCTCAATGCTACTGTATCTGTAGACACCTTCTTTGTGCTGAGGTGAGTTCTACAGTATCATTTCATATTTTTTAATGTTTTGACAATATAACAGCTGGATTTTCAAAGAGCAGTCTTGGAGACCTACATGTATCATCTGGCTAAAAATGGGAAATGTACATATGCACATCCCCATTGTTCAAAAAGAAGAATACTGTATTTACTCACGTAAAAGTCGCCGGGTATATTTTGAGATAAAAAATCTGATCCCCAGTACAAACCTGGCGTAAAAGTGGCACCCCCTGATCAATAAATTAAAGTCAAAATGCCGTAAAAAAGTATTTAACCCTTAGCACGCTGGGCAGTTTTGGGATCTGGCATAGCCAGTCACCGGGCTGTTGGAGTGTTGCGCAACATGTGACATGCTGGCCTGAAAGTGCTGCAACTTGTTTATTTTTGCAATTCATGCAAAATGATCTCCATGATTTTTGTTCAGTATGACCTTCTCTACATATTCTATGTTGTTTCTTTGTCAATTTAAACAAAAACTTGCGCCCTATACCCTAATAAAATGACTATATCGATCTCAAACAAGACTTGATCAAAATGGTCAAGCCTGTGTGAATACAATTGCATGGGTACCGGTCCGCGCATTTTCCTCGGTTAGCGTCATGGGCAATAGTTGCTCTGTAATTTTCTCTAAATATCGATTGTGTGTCACAATTGTCATTAAATTATAGAGGTCGAGTTTGTCTGTTGCTGTGGTAAATAGTCGATAAACTCACTTTATCGCAGTCACTGATAAACTGTCAAGATGATCAACACAAGTGGCAATAAGGCCTTAAAAGTAAGACTATTATGTGGATAAATACGGTCATTGAGTGAGGGCAGATACATGTGAATGCCACATTTTGGACAAAAAGAACAGGTGTTTTGAGTACAATATCCAAAATGATTTCAAACTACATGAACCCTAAACAACATAGATGGATCTAAGATAAGAGATGAGTGTATTAAACTTAAGTTTATTCCCAATACATGGTTTCAGCAATCAGATTTAAACTTTGTATCTATGTAACAAAGGTTGAATCTGATATGTTTAGTTAGGGATCTGCACAGATCTCTGAGAATCTTATTTACAAGGGCGCTATCTGGTGTATTTGGACAGAAGACAGAATAAATATTCAATACTGATGATGCTGTAAAACACTTTAGTTTTGCTTATATACATTTCACATTTGTTGATGAATTGGCAAATTTACATTTTCGTAAAATTTGCAGTTTTATGTGGTCTAGGTATTGGCTCAATGACCTTTTCAACTTCTTGTAGTAATATATATTTGCAGATGTAAAAAAAAAAACGATTAAAAGCAGAAAGTTATGAATATTGTGGAAACAAAGTATTCTACAGTTAAGCACCCCATATGTGTATTTTATAGTGGACTGTGTATATATTTACAGTGGGCTGTGTATATTTACTGTGAGCTGGGTGTTATTTACAGTGGACTGTGGGTATATATTTGCAGTGGACTAAGGGTATATTTACAGTGGAGTGTTTGTACATGTATATTTACAGTGCACTGTGGGTATATTTACAGTGCACTGTGTGTATATTTACAATGAACTATGCTGTGTGTATAAGTTTACAATGGACTGTGACTATATTTACAGTGGACTATGTGTATATTTACAGTGGGCTGTGGGTAAATTTACAGTGCACTGTAGGTATATTTACAGTGCGCCGGGTGTATAATTACATTGGACTGGGTATATATTTACATTGGGCTGGGGGTTATTTAGAGTGGACTCTGGGTATATATTTTCAGTGGACTAAGGGTAAATTTACCGTGGTGTTTTTGTACATGTATATTTGCAGTGCATTGTGGGTATATTTGCAGTGGACTATATTTACAGTGCACTGTGGGTATATTTACAGTGCACTGTGTGTATATTTACAATGAACTGCTGTGTGTATAAGTTTACAGTGGACTGTGACTATATTTACAGTGGACTTTGTGTATATTTACAGTGGGCTGTGGGTAAATTTACAGTGCACTGTGGATATATTTACAGTGCACCGGGTGTATATTTACAGTGGACTGGGTGTATATTTACATTGGGCTGTGTGTATATTTACAGTGGGCTGCTGATGACTTACTTGGTGCTGACAGAAATGAAGAAGAACAATGGACGGCTCAACTGGGCACTCTTTTATTTCCACAGATTTTGGAGGTGAGTGAGCCTCGCTAATTGATACATGTGCCCAATATATGTAGACTGTAAGTCCTTTTTACACTCCTGATAATGGAACTTTCAAGTTCTGATGGGAAAAAAATACATGGAAGCAAATCTATGTTGTGTTTATTATATTCATTACGACAGATTTGACCAACTCCAACAGTCTTTTTTGGAAACAAGTACTTTCTGTCAGCACTTGCTGTTCATACCACTGACAAAGCCGGAGGCGACTTGCCAGTCAGGCATGAATTACCAAAACATCCTACGGTAACCATGTTTTAATATAGTCCCTGCCCCTAATGTCTGAATCAGAATTCTTTCATGGTTCAAAAGTGCTGCCAACCAAATTGCCTTGCTATCAGCAGGGCTTTTCCAGTTAAATTTACACGGGATTGGGGGGGGGGGGACGCTTGACTTTCAAAACTCATTTATTTTAGCCAATCAATACAATGATGTTCTCAATTTTGAGATACATGTACATAATGATATAAATTGATGTGGCTAGAGGGACTCCTACTAAGACAAATATATGTTGCTCTCATAGGAGCCACTTTTAAGCCTTAAACATTTGAAACAATATAGATGGCAGTTACTTAAACAATAAATGCGAAATAAACTTTAAGATATAATACAGTTTACACACACAACATGGGAGGGAAAATATAATTGTTAATTTTTTTGACAAGCATAGCAGTAATATATATATTACAACTCTGTTCATAATAATTATTCAAAAAAATATTTTTAATATACAAGGAAAAACCTTGTAAACTGACATGTTTTAGGGTGCCACCTAGAGAAAAAAAAATGAATAGAACAATAGAGATATGGCCAGGTACATGTGTTTTCACTGAGGGGGGACCAACATATTAGAAATAGATGTGGGTTCAAGGTACCTTATAAAGGTTAATTGGAATCAGTAGATCTGAGGGTCATTGGCCCCTTGTTTATCTCGATTTGATCAACATGCCACAGATGTCTATTAATCTCATTTCACTACAGTTTAAAATGTGTGGGCAGATTTTGCTCAAATGTGGCAGAAAGTGCCTAAAATATCAACTTGAGCTCATCAGATTTTTGGCTCATCGTGACTTAGTCTTGTCCAACAATAATATTATTTCACAACAGCATTCATCTTGCAAAGGACTAGGATGTGGGTTTCTACTGACCAGATGATTTGGGCCCTGTCTTTCTTACTATGTACACAGTGTTAAAAATTCTATTTTAAACTAAAATGCAAGGAAAATAGCAAACTGAGCACATTGAGGAAGGAGAGGTACCTGTCAACATTTTCTAACAAACAAAACAAAACGGAGAGATTTTTTGTTCCTGTGGGGTAGATTTTATGTTCGGTGAAGCAGTTAATGTATTTTAGTGGGGTCAATTGTCCCAAATAGGCAAAATTTCTATCGGAAAGTACAAAAAACAAAGGCAAAGAGTGTGAGACTTCCACCGAAGTGGGGGAGACTTGACAAATATGTAACCTTTCAGGTGTCTTTTCCTCTTTTACGTCAACATGATCAATGTTGCCCATTCACCCACATCCCAATGGAGATGCTTTAATTTTGTTAAGCCATTATGAAATCTCAAAAGTGTTCTGTCAGATGTGACATAGAGGTACGTGTTACTGCTGGGATGAACTGAAAAAAATTATCAGGTCACTGTCTGGTACAAGTATACATGTCCATTATTGAGACCAAAAGATACTGTAATGCAAGATGCAATGCTTAATCTTCCAGCCATGTTTATTACCAAAATATCTCGAAACCACCTCAGTGTATTTAGTAGTACAATGTAGCCGCAAAAGTACACATTGTTAACATGAAAAGATTGCATTTCTGGGTTATGGGGACCTATTTATCAAGTAATACACCCCATTTACTAAGTGTCACACATCATACAATGCACATTTTGACATTTTACTGCCACAAGATGCAAGACATGTCAGAAATGTTCAAGCAAAGTTTGGTCTAACTGGATGCAAAAGTACCTTAACTCATTCCATACCAGTCCCTGATTTTTCTGTATATTTACCTTGATTTAAGACGACAATTGCATATTCATTGTTCATACAAGTGCTGTAATTACCCCATTCCCCTTTGAAACAAGACTGATTCTATAGCTCTGCTTTAGATGGGATGGGTGTTTACTACCCAACCCACCCACAGGATATCTGTTGATATGGGGCGGGCTCTGCAGAGAGGACTTGTCTCTAATTCACAATCAACTTGTTTACTATCAACCCTTAAAGTGCTAATCACTGCTATAGTCAATTTTTCATTACTGTTAAACATAGAATGGTTAAAAGATTCGAATTCCTCATGAAGATACCTTTTATTCAAATACCAGCAAGCCTAGTCTAAAGCAAAAAGTAGTCTTAGTCAACAGCTTTCCTGGGGGCACTTTGCGCACAATGCGTGCAAAGTGCCCCCAGGAAAGCTGTTGACTCAATCTAAATCAGCACTTTAAGGGTTAACACTGAAATTGATAAAAGTCACTGAGGCAAACAACATGTGACCATCAATTATTAACATGTAACCACTGGCTTTTTAGACTGACGCCTCCTTACATGCTCGTCCTGGGAGTTCATACTGCTCTCTTCAAGTACTGGGGCAGTGGGGCAATGTGGTCACCTACAGGTATTGAACCTTTCTGCTCCAAGTACTGGTGGACCAACCTCCTCTACATCAACAATATCGTCGACCAAAAGAAAATGGTACGGATGCTTCAACATTTTCATTATTTCAATTACTTCAATTACTGCCTTTTAAACTCCCTGGGTGTTTAGGAAAGGTAATTGAAATAAACTCCAATTTTACACTTCAATTTGGAACATTTTAGCTGTATCGATTGGTAAATCATCATTGTGTGTGTGTGTGTGTGTGTGTGTGTGTGTGTGTGTGTGTGTGTGGGTTGGTGTGTGGGTGTGGGTGTGTGGGTGTGGGTGTGGGTGTCAGGCCCTTGCCTGGTTTTATTCATTTTCATAAAATATATATAACCTTCCAATATTTCAAAACTTTTGTACCAGAAAAATGGGGGGGGGGGGGCACTTATGTGGGCAGGGGTTTTTGAAAGGGATAATATGGTAGTACGCCTACATAGCCCCATAAGGGCACAAGTCAACAACTTTCCTTGGCACACTCTGGGGACCATGTGTGAAAGCTGCACTGGAGAAAGTTCTTAGCTAAGTGAAGTTATCATTCTTTTTGAAAACAGGGGTGGGATTTTTCTGTCTGTAGATTGATTTCTGTCTTGAAAGTTCAGGCAAAAAAGGGTTTCTTTGATCAGAGTGTAGTTGACACAGTGTATCGACTTGATTACCGGGTCACATTCCAATTGATAGAGTGTAATATGCAGCCTAAATGACTGCAGTAAACACAAATATCTTTCTTTTGTTTTGTTTTTTATAGCACTTTGTCCAATGTTTACCTGTGTGTGTGTGTGTGTGTGTGTGTGTGTGTGCGTGTGTGCGTGTGTTTTCCAGGTATTCTGATGCAATTTTGAAACTGTTTGGGTTTTTTATCTGCATATAATTTGTTTTTAGCAATTTTTACTGTATGGAATAAGCATTTGACTTCTATGTGGACAATTAATCTTTTAACACTCTCTGATCATATTCTTACTAAAAACATAGTTGAGGTGGATGCAAGCATTTTGCCCAGCCAGTGTTTGCTTGAATGGTGATGAAGCTGCAGTGAAAAGTTAGTCTTCAGAAAAAGTTTAGGTCCCATTCTTGCGTTAAAAGGAAGAGAAACAGACATTTTTTATTTGGACAAAGTTGCATGCCAAATACCTCAGTGCCAGGTCCCTTAAGGATAAGAACTAAATTATAAACCTTGCCTCCCCCTCCCCACCAGAAAACAAAGTGCTTGGAAAATAATAATTTGGTTGGAAATCATTCAAAAATGACATAACATTTTCCAATCATTAACATTATGTGGACCCACTTGCCCCCTTTGTACAGGCCCATTTATTCCTTTTATATACAGACTCAATCACCCCCTTTACCCCAGTCCTGCCTATATATACATACTGTAATGTGACTCAATAATAATAATACGGTGGCTCTTTGCTTGTCTGCCGCGGTCCTGTGTCACTCCTGTGTCACTCTGTGACACAGGTGGCCTAGGAAAAAAAAAAAAAAAGAAATCCATCCCTCTCATACCCTATCCCCGCCTCTAAGGCTCAGGCTTTTCCCATGGGAACCCCCATGGGAGCCCTTATAAGGGCTACCACCATTCCCATTCCTTCCCCTCCCTGTACTCTGGGATTCTAATTTAACCTGTTGCCTTCTAACTCTATTATTTCATTCCTTTTCTCCCAGCATCCTACCAGGTAGTCCTGTACATTTTTATTACCTTTCCTGCCTCCCAGAAAGCCACCTTTCATACCTAAAATCCATGCTATAAGTTCCTCTTCCTCTAAACCCTGAACCTCTTCTAAACCTTTGTAATTGTAATCTTCTCTGTGCAACTTTCTGAAAAAATCTTCCCTTATCTCTCTATATGCATCACACCACAACAGCCAATGGTCTGTGAACAGTATAAATGTAATCACCCATAGTTGGCTACAGTTACAGTGCTGTAAGACAAGATGTGAGTGGGGGAGAAGATGCAGACGTGTAAATATGTCTCATTGAATCAGAGAAAGGTCTGTATAAAGCCTGCTTTGTCACAATTGGAATGCAACATAATGAATTCATATGAATGGAATTTTATTTTGCTGATGCATTTTAGAAATCAGTGTGTTTCTGGCATCTTTCAGTTTTTGCTAGGTTAGTAAGACCAAAGGGAATTTAAAAAGCAAAATCCAAGTGTTCATACAATCTGCTGTTTCACATATGTGCAAATGTAATTTAACCACAATGTTTCCCTACATATCTCTAGCAGCTATCTACACATACATCAAAATACAAACAAAGTAAAGTCATTGCCAGTTTTGGTGCGGACATTACAACTGAGTATGTCTTGATTGGGCACCTCCATTGGCAAGATTTTCCTATAGGCCATTTTGATTGGCTGTTGAATGGTTCCATCTGAATGCAGCACCACCTCTGGCATGACAATAAAAGCATTCTCATTAACCCTTAAAGTGCTGATTTAAGATTTAGTCAACAGCTTTCCTCGGGACACTTTGCGCGCAATGCGCGCAGTGTCCCGAGGAAAGCTGTTGACTAAGACTACTTTTTGCTTCAGACAAGGCTTGCTGGTATTTAAATGAAAGGTATCTTCATGAGGAATTTGACTCTTTTAACCAATATATGCTTAATGGTAATGAAAAAGCAACAATAGCAGTGATTAGCACTTTAAGGGTTAAGATTCGAGTATGAGGTTCAAGAAAGCAAGTAGGAGGCCACTACTTGGAATTGAGACACATTTTTACTTACAAAAGATATACAACCCCTCCCCCCCCCCCCCCCCCCCCCCCGAAGTGGAAGGCCAAAGTATGGCAAGCAATAGCTATAGGCTATTTGATCCTCCCATTTCCTGCTTATGAGAATTAAAAGCTGGAATAATATTATAGAAGCAATTTTGATTGGCTGTTTAATGGCCCCATCACACCAGCTGACCAGTAGGAAAGCCTAGAGATCCTGTTGACTCAAATTGCAATAGGATGTTATATTTCTGCCCCCCTCTCACCGGAGAAGGGGCATATAGTAATTGCTTTTTGTGTGCGTCTGTCCATCCATTCCATAAACTTAACACACAGGTGCATCTGGATAAAATGGTGTGTCAGGTACCAAAAGTTGGTATCTAGGTCAAGAATCTGGGTCACATTCTTGGAAAATTGTGTCCGGGCTCTAATTCCTTGATTGTGTAACTTAGATTAATGAAACTTTACACACAGAAGTGTCTGCACGTAAGGGTGTGTCGTACTAAAAGTAAGTCAGTAGGTCAAGTATCTGGGTTATAGTGACATATTCTTATAAAGATGTGTCATGAAACAAAAATAGGTCACAAGGTCAAGTATCTGGGTCCGGGTGATACAATCATATAAAACTACATCACACTTCATGTCTGGGCTGTAATTCTGTTGTCCTTCAAGTTAGATTGATGAAACTTTACACACAGGTGCATCTGGACATAAGTGTCATAAACCAAAATTAGGTTGCTATGTCAAGTACTGGGTCAGAGTGACATATCCTTATGAAATCATGATCGGGCTATAATTCCTTTACTCTTTAACTTAGTTTCACAAAACCTCACACGTCTTGACCATAAGGTGTGTCATGAAACAAAAGTGGGGTATTAGGTCAGGTGCCTGGGTCATGGCGATACATTCTTGAAAGTAAAACTACATTACACTTTATGTCCTGGCTGTAATTCTGTTGTCTTTTGACTTAGAATCATGACACTTTATCTGGACACAAGAGTGTGTCATGCATAAATGTAGGTCACTAGGTCAAGTATATGTGTCAAAGCCTATGTTTTTTTTTACTACATTCATTCCAGGATGACCTATGATTAGCAAGGTTATAAATGAGGAGAAGGGCACATGGATCCAGTATTCCCTGATTGCTTTTTAATTAATATTCTGTGTTTTTTTTTACAGTGTATGGGCTGGTCCTGGTATTTGGCCAATGACATGCAGTTTTTTGTCATCAGTCCTCTAATCCTCATACCACTTTACAAGTAAGTAATCTGGCAGAAAATTTTTCTACCAAGATTTTGTCATGATATATTTCCCAGATTAAAATGAGTCGTTAGTAATTATCAAAGTTAAATTATTATTATTTTCTTCTGCATCAGGTTTAGTTTTTTGCTGATTTGCTAAGTTCTTTACATTGCTACAAGTTACTGACAGGAGCTTGTCATGTACGTTGATACAAAGTTACTGTTTAGTAAATAGATCAAAACAATCAATCAGTGATCAATTATAGTTGGGTGGCCAAGTCTTATATTTTTTGCTGTTAATTCTTGGGTCATGCTGGTGTGAATAGAAGTGCTAGCCATACAATGTGTAGTTTGTTGTTTTTACCTCAGCTGACTTGTCAGTCAGCTGAGGTTTTTTGAGGGTCTGTCGTCCGTCGTCCGTCCGTCGTCCGTGGTCCACAATTCACCTTTTCGACTTCTTCTCAAAAACCGTCAGCCAGAATCACTTCAAACTTGGTGGAGATGTGCCTTGGGTGGGTGTCTACCAAGTTTGTTCAAATGGTCACGGTCCGGTAATTTTTGGATTTTTAATGAATTTTTTTGTTCTTTGTTGGGTAAATCTTAAAAAATCTTCTTCTCCGAAACCGCTCACCCAGTTGCTTTGATATCACACAGGAACACTCCCTGGGACTCCTAGTTCTTAATTTGTTCACCTGGTGGCGCTGCAATTTTTACCTAATTTTTTATGAATTTTTGTGTGTTGTACCTATTTTCGACTTCTTCTCCAGAACCGTCACTCAGATTAAGCTGAAACATGGTGGATGTGTTCCTTGTAGAAGGGTCAAACAAAGTTGTACACTATGTGGGAATGCTGGGGATTCCTGATTTTTAACGATTTTTTCAATTCTGGTACTTGTCGGTCAATGCAGCTTTCCTATTGATTACTATGGAAGTCAATGGGCATTCTAATGCTAATTCACATTTTTGACCTCTTCTCCAAAACCGTCATCCAGATTAACTTCAAACTTGTGGCAATGTACGTTGGGTGGGTTTCTACCAATTTTGTTCAAATGTTCATGCTCCAGTGATTTTTTTTATTTTAATGAATTTTTTTGTTCTTTTTTTTTGACAAATCTTAAAAGATCTTGTAAGTCAGTGGGCATTCTAATGCCAATTCACAGGACAACTGACATGAAATTTACTGTTTACTTGATAACTTGAGATCTGTTTTGAGTTAGCTACACATGTTAATTATTGTGTATGAAGGTCATGCTGAGACAGTACATGAATGACCTTGACCTCGTTTGTGGGGTCACAGTGCAACATACATGAATTTTACTCTTCATTATAACTTGAGAACTACTTGAACTTTGATGTTGCACATGTAAGTGTTCTATAAAGTTCAGACTTACTCAGAACATGGTGTCCTTGATCCTTTCCCATGTTCATAGAGCTGCAAGTGTGATGAATGTGAAGATCAGCTGAGGCACGGGCTGTTCACACAGCCCTCTTGTTTCTGTAAATTACAGTGTTCTTGTCTTGAAGTAATACCTTTAGGGATCACCAAATTGTGGTCTATCAAAACAGGTGGTCTTTGCAAATAGGTATAACTTTCATAGAAATTGCAAAGCAAATGATCAAAGAGAGGTGGTTTTTCAAGATAGATCATTGCTGGTTTGAGTGGTCTCACAAAAGTGACTTAAGCATATCTGAATTAAGTTAAATGATTCCAGACTAGCATTATTTGTCAAACAGAACACTTCCATGTAGTACCAATGTGTTTGAAATACCCTAGAAGATACTAAAGGGTTGATTCAAGTCAGAATTTATGAAGTTTATTTCAACTGGGTGCTAAAAGGGTGAAATTCCATTTAGAATTTATGCAGTTTATTTTACATATGAGCATGATCACTGCACTCTGAATAACCAGAAAAGCTGGTGCTTCCACTGTATAATTATCTTCAGTAGTATGGTAGAAAGTGAATTTGAACCACCAGTTCTTTTCCTTTCCTTTCTCCCCCCCCCCCCCCCCACACACACACATTAAAAATATAGGAATAAAATGGAGACTCAATCTAGTGTTAATTTTTAAGCATCTGCGGCCCTGAAATTGTAGGAATGTGGTAGTTGCCTTTGCCATGGATAGATAAACCTTCCACGTAAACTGTTTCCTTATTAACTGTACTTGAGCATTCCCTGGGTATACATGTACAGTCTGGGGTGACTTTTTTATGGATTTTGAAAAAAAAAAGACCTGCCACTGTGTATTAAAAATAATATACCATAAGAAAACAGCTTTGTGTGTATCCATAGGGAGATGAGGAAAGCTGGTGATGCAGCCTGAAGATGGTTAATGTAAAAAGTGAAAGAGAAACAGCTTTGAGCATGACCAGCCTCAAGAGGGTAAATTTAAAAAGTGAAAGAGAAACAACTTTGAGTATGACCCAGCCTCAAGAGGGTAAATTTAAAAAGTGAAAGAGAAACAACTTTGGGTATGAAGTCAATTAGTATAAATGCCATCATTACCATGTGCATGTTGTGTTATTTGTTGTTGGTGGCCAGTGGTGGGCAATATCATCATGGGGTTACTCATACTGGCCTGTTTTATTTGTTGTAGGTGGCCATTGATGGGCTATATCATCATGTAGTTACTCATTCTGGCCTGTTTTATTTGTTGTAGGTCTCCAGTGGTGGGCTATATCGTCATGTGGTTACTGATTCTGGCCTGTTTTATTTGTTGTAGGTGGCCATTGGTGGGCTATAACCTCATGGGGTTACTTATGCTGGCCTGTTTTATTTGTTGTAGGTGGCCAGTGGTGGGCGATATCATCATGGGGCTACTCATGCTGGCCTGTTTTATTGTTGTAGGTGGTCAGTGGTGGGTTATATCATCATGGGGTTACTCATGCAGGCCTGTTTTGTTTGTCGTAGGTGGCCAGTCCAGTGGTGGGCTATATCATCATGTGGTTACTCATGCTGGCCTGTTTTATTTGTTGTAGGTGGCCAGTGGTTGGTCAAATCATCATGTAGTTGCTCATGCTGCCAGTTTTGTTTGTTGTAGGTGGCCATTGGTGGGCACAATCATCATGTGGTTACTCATTCTGGCCTGTTTTATTTGTTGTAGGTGGCCAGCGGTGGGCAGTATCATCACGGGGTTACTCAGGCTGTCCTGTTTTATTTGTTGTAGGTGGCCAGTGGTGGGCTATATCATCATGGGGTTACTCATTCTGGCCTGTTATATTTGTTGTAGGTGGCCAGTGGTGGGCTATATCATCATGTGGTTACTCATTCTGGCCTGTTATATTTGTTGTAGGTGGCCAGTGGTGGGCTATATCATCATGTGGTTACTCATTCTGGCCTGTTATATTTGTTGTAGGTGGCCAGTGGTGGGCTATATCATCATGGGGTTACTCATGCTGGCCTGCTGGATCAGCAGTGGAGTTATTTCTACTGTAAATAAGTACGGGGTAGGAATACTGCAAGGGTAAGTGCTTCATGGAGTTAGTTCTGACTGTAATTAAGTACTGTACATCAGTATAGGGCAAGAATAATACAAGGGTAAGTACAGCATGGAATAGGAAGATCTGGGTTAGTTCTAAATTCGCCTTAAGGTGGTGCTGCCCATCCTGTTCATGGTTGACCGCTCACATCTTGTGGCCACTTTCAATGACCCTCATTGTTTCTCCTGAGATGAACATGGGAAATTAGCACATAATTATAGATTTAACCTCTCTTCATGTTGTCAAATGAGCATTAAACATTCATTTTATCACACCTGGGTGCATTGAAAGATAACAATATGTACTTCAGGTAGATTAGAAGATGAAAATTCCAAAAATTGTTCTCATATGCAAGGTGAAACTTTCAGGTCTCGCTGTAATGCAATGTTGCTTGGTGTCACAAACCTGGACCTATTTTTGTGAGGTTACCATGCCTGTAAAGTTGAAAGAGGTGATTTTGTAATGTCAGGGTATAGCATGGACTTCAATGGCAATGTCAGCACAGCACCAGGTAGGCCTATGGGCCTCTTGTATTACATAATCTGGGTGTCCTTAATCTTCTGTCCCAAGGTCACTGGGGACAAAGTTAATGACTTGCTCAATGTTGTCTTGGCACATGCAACAATTTTCATCACAGGTGTTGCAC
>OZ026625.1:73558188-73783188 GCA_964020975.1 Hermodice carunculata
GTGGTGGCGGTAATTTGGCTCAGAATATTTTTGTTACAAAAGGCGATACAAGTGTTACATAAATTCACCTGGCAACAAAGATAAATAACGAATATGGGCACTACATAAAACACTAAATATAATGATAAAACATAATTATGATAGTAATAGTGATAGAAATGATAACGATGGTTCTTACAACAGTAATAATGATAATTATCCAAGATATACTAATAAATATGTTTTTATAGCATGAAACATAAATTGAGTGCATGTTACCAAGACTAGTCCCTGAAAAGCATGGGTAGCCCCAAGCGTTGTTACAACTGAGTTGGAACAAAGAACAGCCTGAATAAGGTGATGCATGCACGTTTTCTTTTTGAATAAGTGTCAATGTCGGTCACCGGGATAGTAACAAGTTGCTGAATATTGAAGTTGGCCCCAACCTCTCCGGGAACTGCTCTGCTGTTGACGTGTTGGAGGTGTCCCCAGGTGATAATCAATTTCACGCACAATACAATGAGTAAGTGAATGTGTCGGCCCTCTATTGTAAGCTGATATTTTAATACTGAGCTGAAAGCCTGACAAATTAACCACATTGTAAAATGGACAGTATTTGCACGTTCAGAGGGTCTAGTCAATGTCCTGCCAACTAAATATAAATATGCATATATATATAAATAAATGTAAATACACAGACACACACACACACAGACACACACACACACACACACACACACACACACACACATATATATTATATATATATATATATATATATATATATTTATATATATATATATAGATATATATTTATATGTAAATATATGTGCGTGTTGCGGGAGGGTCAAATTTAATAATGATATTGCTGCATCTATCATACCATGTCCTTGACTTGAAACTGATTGACTTTTTTATATTTTGTGTGGGAAAATTAAAGAATAATCTGTCTACTTTTCAGAGGCCATAAAGTAAAAATTGCAACTCAATCGCACATCTGCATGAGAATAGCATGTCCATTTCCTTTTTGCTTTTTTGAATGGTATTTTATGTAGCGACCTTATGTTGACATCAGGATGCATGTCTACATCCGTCAATTACATGTCACTCAAAGTGAAATCTACATGTAACCTGCTTTTATATTTCATTAACAAGGATTACCGATAACAAGCCACTGTTTCTCCAACTGTTGTTCTGGTTGGTTTAAACATACTTTATTGGCAAAAACAATTGGCCGACTGGCTCACCAGCCTATATGAGGGCCCCTTGTTCATTTATAACAAGACTAAAATGAGCTTGCAAGCACCAATACACAGACAGGTCACGCGCAGGACCACAAATAGGAAGAGCTAAAAAAAAAAAAAAAATTCCAATAATAAAAATATAAAGGGGAGGCGGAGGGGAGGGAATTTCTGTGTAAGCAAAAATACAAGTAAAAAAAGTTGTACAAGGTTACCAGATTTGAATCACGTTCTAAATCTACCAGATAATTTAAAATACTTACGGATAGCCTAAAAATTGTTCACATGTTGACCTTTTGAAATTCCTATTCCTTCTATTCCGAACAATAAAGTTTTCAAATTAAAATTACCAAGAGTTATTATTTTACATTGCACTTCGTTCCTTTGAATTGCATACTTATCACATTCGAAGAAAAACTGATTGGTAGGTTCCCGATTAGCTCCAGATGAGGAGACTCTACAACGCCAAATTTGTATAGATCATTGTTCAGCTGGTACAGTCCATCCTCATTCTTGAATGTATTATGCCAATTTCCTGTCTCCAAAGTTATGCAACTCGCTGCGTTTTGGACCGTTCCTGTTGTTCAGGTTGTTGGTTTGTATTCGGATGTACCGTCGTATGTGAAACACAAGCAATCAGTTTTGATATACAAAAGATAAGTTTGAAAAGGAACCGTCGGTCACATGTGTGACTTTTTCTCTACAATTTACAGGTACAATCGTCTAAATATTCCTCAATTTCAAACGACATCCTCCAAAGCACGGGCTGCAAGACTTGCCCGCCTGAAGAGGCCGACAAATACACAGGACATAACGGCAATACTTGGTAAATACACATAGAACTTCAATTAATTCGACTGAGGAGTGAGCTCTGCTTGGTGACAAAAATGAAAGCACAAATTCCTCGTACCAAGTTGTGGTAATTAGTGCATTTGAAAGGCGACGGGAGCACCTTTTGAAGTCGGCAATACTAGGTAAAAATAATGCTAAAATCTGGGTCTTGCTTTATCCAGCTACAGGTTTTCCATTGAGTTTTTGAGGATTGGGGTGATGAATGTAATATAACCAACATGATTATTTAAGGGAATTTCTAATCAAAGTTCCATCCACGGGCATCGATGGCGGGTTGTTTCAAGCAACTGTCGACTATATGTGCAAAAGACTAGGTCATCATGAAGACTGATCAGTTGATGTTGTTCTCCATATGGAAAAAACAGTCTGTCAAGAAAGCTTGCCAATGATCAGGAATATACGAACGTACGAAGAGACAGATATTGAGCCAAATTTTTACTCTGCAACTAAGTTTTTCAGAAGCGTAGATTTTAATTGTGCTGAATTTCACTTCAGTATTTTAAATTTATACCCGAAACTCATAAATAACGTATGGCGGTACTGATGCATGGGTTTAAATCACCACAGTCGTAATTCTTTCATTTAACTTTCGTCTTCTTTAAATTGCTTTAATCATTGTTTCGCTTCATCAGGAGACGAGGATGGCGACACATATCGTTTTTACAGAAATAACCAGCCACGTGACGATACTGTAACTATCAGCACAGGTATTTACCCTTTCTTGCTTAGCCTGAGTTTACACACAGTGCCAAAAACGTTATCGATTTGCGAAATGTTATCATGCTGATTTTTTCGACAATGCTCGTACAAAGTGTTTTCTATTAATGAGGAATTTAAGTTAAAGCATATATGAGCCGACAATTCAACTATGCATTTAGCCCACGACTAGAAAAGTGTGTATAAGTGTAATATATTGTGCAACTGTACATATTGTAAACGCGTACAAAGCTTCATTGTCGGCGCACGATGAATATATAATTGCAGTGTAGCTTATTAATGGGACATTTAAAATAAGGTGCCATTTGTACAAATGTTAAATTGGCAAGCAGAATATTTAACAAACGCGACTCTCTTTTTAGCGTTGTTTGATATGAAGAAAGAAACCTTGGCATTGTGGCGAGATCATCCAGTTCGATCCAAGCCAATCGTTACTCTCCCATTGTCTGTGCTGCGGGACTAACTCAACACAAGTATCAAAACTGGAAAAAATCAGGACCTTTTCACCGCCATACATGAGTGGATTCAACACCTGGAGCATTGTCGTCCAGTGTAACATATAATCATTTCACTTCGTCGTATCTTACACATCACGTATTGTTTAGAGTAGCTGACCTACTTAGAAATAAATTTGGCTGCATTTAAAAAAAAAGGCAACCAATATCGGCGGGAACAGATGTTGTTTTCAAAAATATGCATTGCTTCCACGCAATGATCTGAAACTTGAGCCACGCTTTTTTAGCATTCTTTCTTTAGAGGTTTAAGTGTGTATTTTTATTTTATTCACAAAATTTAAAGTGAAATTGTGCAGGCTAATTAATACAATCTTTCAATTCTTTACCATTTGGTTGTATTCGATACAATTTAGTGCGATCCAGTGAAGAGTCTCATGATACAAACGTATGCCCATTACGAGTTTGTCGTTTTCTGGCAGAAATTTCTGGTTTATATAATATTGTCTGTTTCTCCGTCTAACGAAAACATAGGTATATAGCTACTTGGTGCGAAATCAACATAACGATGCGTCGCTGTGTCCAATCAGACACGTACTTGGCCAGTATAATGAATTGAAAGTTTGTTCTACTTCACCATTTTTACATAGGGAAGCAAGTAAAGCTTATGTGACCACTTAATCGAGTAAAATAAATGCATAAAAGATGAAGACTAGACTTGAAAGCATTGGAGAACTCATGTTATCGGTAGTGGTTCTGCTGATTGAAAAAATTCCGTTTTCAGTGTTTCCATTCATTTTCACATGATGTTCCACCCATAGACATTTTGCTATCTAGGACAGTAGCAGTCACGATAGGTCGACGGGCAAGGCACGTCGACAAAAACAGACTAGGATTACATGCTGATCGTTTTGGTAATATTGCCAGACGTTTATTTATTGATGACGGAATGAAATTTCTTATGACATTTTGAGTAGTTTACCCTAAGCGCAATTCGCGGCGTGGAACGTCTCGATATCTAATCTGTGTAAGACTCACTGTATACTGCAGATAACATATTTTTAGAATAAATCCAGGTAACTGGTGCTGAATATATCGGGAATGACAACATTTAAAGTAATATATTTGCAGTGAGAGACTCGTGTACTTTTAACAATTCAAGAAAAAAAACTATTAGAGAGGCTAGTATTTGTCAGAGAGAGAGAGAGAGAGTGAAAGAGAGAGAGAGAGAGAGAGAGAGAGAGAGAGAGAGAGAAAGAAAGAAAGAGAGAGGTAACAATTCCGTACAATCAGCATAAAGAAAAAAACACTATATTTTTGGGAAGCAGGATGACTGTCATTGATATAAATTACGAAAAGAAGCATTCTTTCTCAAATTCTACGTATCATAAACCAGTAGTTAGATAACTGCTATTCCAATCTGAAGTATCCTATGAATGCTGTAATACGTTTTTCACTGATATAGGACCCAGCGTATCAAACTTACGATCCTTTACGGCCTATCTAACGAGTCTCGTTGCTGTATAGCTATGGTCTTTGGTGTTTAACTTGTAACCATACTGTAAGGAACCGCTTCCCGATTTTTGCCGATTTTAGCTATCAGTGGACATTATTATTATCCTAGCCTTCCAGTGGATGTACAGCTGACTTTATTGCATGGTGTGTCTTCCGTCTTCCGTCCATCCCTCCACAATTCACATTTTTGACTTCTCCAAAATGTTTGCCACACCCACTTCAATCGTACTGGGGATGTTCCTTGAGTACGTCTTTACCAGGTTTCTTCAAATGGTCAAGCTCCAGATATATTTGTTTTTTTTTTTGTTTTGGGTTCATTTTTTGACCAAATCCTTAAAGATCTCCAAAACCACTTAGGCGGTTGCTTTGCACCTTTTGGGATCATTGGACCCTAATTTGTTCAACAATTGGGGCCGTGATGTTTTTTTATATTTTTGAAAGATTTTTGCTTTGGTTGTTTCTGCCATTTTCGAATTCGTATCGGAAACGATTATTCAGATTGTGCTGACACTTGGTGAAATGAAGCTTGTGGAAGGGTAAAACATATTTACTTGGTGGTATTACTCCTTATTCCTGAGTTTTGTTGATTTAAGTAGTTCGGTTGCTTGCCACTTAATACATACATGCTTATTGATTACCATGTAAGTCAATGGAGATTGCAAAGGTAATTCACAGTTTATTGTTCAAAACAGTTAAAAAGATTCACTTCAAACTTGGCGGGGATGTACGTTGTGTACATGTAGGTTTCTATCAAGTTTGCTCCTCATGGTGACAGCCCAATTTTTTTTTTGATGGTTTTTTTTTTTTTGGGGGGGGGGGGCAAAAGCGTAAGGATACTTTCAACCCTGAACTGGCCGTCCAAATTGCTTTGACATTGCACAGGTCCATTTCTGGTGACCGCTAGACCTTAATTTGTTCACCGGCTTAGGTTTTTTTGTTTAAATATTGCATTTTCATGTGCGTTTTCGCTTTGTTAGCATCTGCTCCCGAACTGTAAATCGGATTTTCTTCAAACCCATTAACAAACTGTCAAAATCATGGAAATCAATAAGCGGACACTTACATGTATGCAAGCATTAAAATGGGTATAGCAGGTAATCTGACATATTGGATTTTATCTTAGTAATGACAGATCCCATGCCCATGCTTACTATTTAACGCTTACAGGAAATTACATATGGTGTTTCTTTTGATGTTGTAAATTTTGAAGTTGAGTGAGCTTAAAAGGTCAGACTGACATATTGGCATACATATCAGCAATGGTAGATCATAGGCCCACGTTTATAACTAAGCACTTTTCTAAATTTTTCTAAATGTTTTTAAAATTAAATTCTAAACCTTTCTTGCTATTGTTAATTTAGACGTTGATAGGTCAAACTAACATTTTGTAATGTGTCTCGATAAATGTTGTTCCTAGGAACATGGTTACTAAAATTGTAGGAATATTATTATGGGGGTTTGTTGACGTTAATTTTGACCTTGGGAGACATTGAAAGGTCAGCTTAATTCATATTTGCTTATATCTTAGTAAAAGTGGATACAGTCATTTATCAATTAAAAAAGTGATGCCTCCTGAACTACATGAGTCGAGACTGATACTGCAAACAGTGATGATGGTTTTAAACAAAGATGACAAAAACACGATATCATTCCGAGGGCCACTTGACCAGTACACTTTGTGCATCCCCAGTTAAATAAGCACATTACTGCAACAGTCTACTTGATGTTTAATAAATGCCTGTCATGGTGTATTGTTACGTTTCTATGTAACACGTCAAATCAGTTGATTGTGGTTCTAGTTTGACTCTTGAGTCTGAGTCTATTCTAAGCTTTTGCTTCGATTTGTACTCTTGCATTGCGCGTACTGCCATCCCAATTTGATGTGTAATGTTTGAAAGAGGTTCAGGGTGAAGGCATATACACAGGGGGATATGTTGGCAAATGATAATGAGACACCGCAAATAGGAGCCGTTCTTGTGTGAGAGTTTTTTTTTTTATTAATTCTGACACAAGAACCAACAGACACCAGTAGCATCTCCTTTTTAGACTATGCTGTTGGTACATGGTTTTCATGTAATACCCTTTCATAACGTGACGTTCTCCCGCAAATTTTAACCATACGAACTTCGTAAGAAGTATGGAGAATTCCACCTCAGATAATAAAATGCGGCTGAGTATAATCAGTACAGAGTAGCCTATAACGGTGTGATTTCTGACCATATCTTTGCATCATGAAAATAGTGTCCAATTGTCGTGGCACAAGCATTGGACTCCAAAAATGATGCTCAACTATTTGGTAAAAATGGTATTTCGAACGGAAAGCAATTATCTTTTCTCCAGGTGGTTTGTGAATCGGAGCAATGATACCCAAAAAACATTTAGGGGTATTGAATTGCCAAACCTACCAAAAATGACATATGAGCTAAATAAATGTCGTAAAATTGGGTGGCCAACCACATACCAAATTCTTCGAGTTAGTTATCATGTAATATTCAGTCAGCTGAGCTGTCAGCGAAGATTGCAACTTGAATGGCTTTTTCTAAAAATGTGAATATAAGCATAACTGGTATATTTTTTTGCACTTCTCCCCGCCTCAATATAAATTGTTTACGCACAAAGAATAAATCTTTGTTTAAAAATAAAACTTCCTTTGTTTGTTTTCTTTTTTCTCTTTTCTTGCCCTTTCTCTCTATCAATTACACAGAAAATCCTTACAATGCACAAGTACTGATTCATTTTATCCAATTGTAAAGATATGGACATCAAGCCTGCAGCAAACCTATGAACAGCGGCGGATCAAAACAGCCTGTCTCGGATTTTTACCTAATCTCACTTCTCACGTTATGTAAGGGGTGTTTTGTCCGCTGTCCCTCCATCCTTCCTCTCCAAAACCGTTGGTGGGATCTTCTTCAAACTTACTAGCTGTTTCGCTTGGGTAAGTCTCCACCAAAATTATTGAAAATGACTGCCTTGTTCCAGTGATTTGCGTGTATTTGTGGCAGAATCGTAGAATTTTCATCCGAAATCACCTGGCCGTTTGCTTTGAAATTGCATAGGGGTACTTCTGGGGACCCCCCCACACCTATAACTTGTATAGTTTTAAAATTTTGTTTTCAACTGCTTCTCTAAAATGGTCTCTGAGATTGTGCTGAAATGTGGTGAAGGTATACCATGTGGAAGTCTCAAACAAACTGGTTCCCACGGTGGAGATGATGTATATCCCTGATGTCTAATAACTTTTTTAATTTAGGTACTTGTTGCTTAATTCCTAATCCTATTAAATATATAGTAAGTCAATGATGATTGCAATGGTAATGCGTATTTCTGACTTCCGCTCCAAAACCACCAAACAAATACGTTTCAAACTTTCAGGGGATTTACCCTGTGTATGTCTCTACCATGTTTCTTTAAAAGGTCACCCTCCAGTGATTGTTTGATTTTAGGAAATTTTTTGTTCATTTTTTGAAATATCTTAAAACCGTCTTCCCCCTAACCGCTCGACCAATAGGATTTACATACCACAGGGACACTTCTCGGACCGCGATATCTTGGTTGGTCAATACATAGCACTACAATTTTTTTTCTCTTCTCTTATGATTTTTTGCGTGTTTTTGCAATTGTGAACTTTGCTTCAGTCATTCAGTTTCTGCAGAAATTTTGTGGAAATGTATCTTGGGAAAGGATCCAGCACATTTGTTTACTAGATGGTAATGCTCTGAATCCCTGGTCTTAAACAATTTATCATTTCGGGTACATGTCAATCAATGCATACAGTCTTCTTGATTAAAATGTAAGTCAATGGAGACAGAAGTGGTCGGTCACATTTTCAACTTCACCAAAACTGTGAGCCATATCGACTGCTAATGGTAGGGGTGTTTTTAGGTGACTGTCTACTGAGTGTGTTTAAATGGTCACACTTCGATGAGTTTAAATTGTTGTGAAGTCTTAAAAATCTTTTGTAGAAGCTTATTGCCAATTCCTTTCAAATTGCTCAGAAACGCATCTGGTTACTTTTTGGACCAGGGTAGCACTTAAGTATGAATCAAACCTCTTTTTGTTATTTTTTGTCATTTTATTACGGCAGTCAGTTAAAGATACCTTTTCTTTTTGAGTCATCGATCCAACTTAACACACCTGCATCTCACAAACAACGGAAAATTTATAAAAAAAAGTTTTTTTTCGTGAATTTGCAATGTGTTCTTTACTTTGGAAAAATTATATACCGAATTTTTTAAAATTTCTATAGTTTGCATAATTTGTTCGACATTTTGTTCGAAGACTATTATACGCAGAAACTTGGTAGCCCAAGTCTGACTTTTTTATAAAAAGGGTTGAGAATTTTAAAAACATATATGAAAATTACTGCAATTTAAACATTCAAACCTTCAATATCTTCAAACTATTATAGGTAGATGTTATTCCAACTTTATGTCATGGTTTTGTGCGGTATTCGCATCTAATGAGTTGCAAACAAAAGTTGCCGAAT
Source organism: Hermodice carunculata (assembly GCA_964020975.1). Taxonomy (NCBI): domain Eukaryota; kingdom Metazoa; phylum Annelida; class Polychaeta; order Eunicida; family Amphinomidae; genus Hermodice; species Hermodice carunculata. The sequence continues at coordinate 73,567,431 of OZ026625.1, forward strand.
TTTAGGTTGTGCTAATTAGGGGCACTTGAAAAGTTCGAATGTTGAGTATGTTCAAAAGTACTACAAGTACAGGGGTCATTCTAACTGTAATTCATTAGTTTGATCTAAGGGCGCATCCAGTGATCCATAAACAAAAGTTTTAGAATTTGATTTTATACCTCTTTGGGTAAACTGGTAAAATCTACATGTTGAGTATCTATCTTCAAAACTAATATGCTTAGATGTGCTATTTTGACTTCATATACCGGACTCGTCCGTCAGCAATTTTGTCGAGAGCTCAACTCTCTGACAACTTGAATCTCCAAACAGTGCGTCGCCCAATCAGTGAAGATGAAATAATGCAATCAGAAACGTCAATAGCAGACCTTTGTATATTTTGTGAGACACTAGATACACACAAGGCCATGATCTGTCATCAGGAGTCAATTACTTGTATGTGTACATCACAAGGATGCGTTATTTACACTTGTGTTAGATGAGACACTATTATGCTGCCATCTGGTGACAATTTGGTCATCAGAACACGATGAAGTGTCTACGGTGATCCATAAATGAATCAAAGTTGAAAATCGTGAACTAGAACTAGCGACAGTTTCTCATTACATGACCAAATCTTATCTATTTTCTGAAACTTTACCATTCTGTTTTATGAAGTATTCTTTCTTTCTGTCTACTATTTCCTTTATACTCGCAAGGTTTCATGCCAAGAGTCTTGTTTTGATAGTTTTCATAAATTTTCTCTCTTGTAACCTTTACAATTGCAATCGGAATAAACAAGACAATAATATTCTTTCTAGGCAGACAGATTTGCGTAAAAGCAAATCTTCTTTTCAAGTTTTTTTATATGATAGTTGTATGGTATCTGCCAAATTGCTCTGCAAGAAACTGATGCAAGGTAAGTGCACCTAGCGTTAATTGTAACAATTGTTATAAGTACAAATACAATTTAAATGCCTCATTTGATAATTTTGGAGCATAGAGAGCACAATAATGCCATAGTGACAACAGCCTAAATGTAGGCCAAATATCAAACACGATTGTACTAGTGACCTCACAGAAGGGACACAATACAGGCTAACAGAAAAAGTGTAGTAGTAGATAGTTAAACGTTGCATTGCTGTGGCTGAGCAGCTTGTTTAAGTAACTTTAACATCTAATCTTTCAGTACAAAAAGACTCAAGCTTTAGCCCAATCATGGCCAGCTGTCAGATGCTTTTCGTCACTGGTACAAACTATGATCTTGGTTTCCAAATTGTAAGTATACGAAATATATCATTTGTCATTTGTAACGTACCATTTTGCTGTTTATGATGATCTTAAGATACAATACCATCCGCTGTTATAGAGGTAGTTGAAAAAATACACTCCCGAATGCTATCAAGTGCATGATAGTTATTAATAGGTCATGTCACGACCCATAAAAACTCGTTTTGTGAGGCATACATTGATAGAAAGAAAGGCTTGAAAACCAGCACAGTACGCGGTTTGACCTCAGAAGAAGGCAGCAATACACAACTCGGATTATGTATGAGCAACTATATGATTTATGTTCATAAGTCACAACCAAAGTAGTAAGATGGATTGGCTACAAACTGTCACGCAGTCATAAAGGTTGCATGCATAGACTCAAAAAGTCCCCCAAAATTTCCCTTTTGCATTTACACAATAGGCTAAACTTGACTACTGAAACTTTTAATGATCATGTTTAATTTAAAATGAACTATCTTTGTTAAATAGACATACGCTCAGTACAAAACGTGTGCAGTATAAACCCAAGGTATGTGTATTGCGAATGAACATATACATTTCGAACACAGGCTACAAATCTCGCAAATCTTTCCTTGTTCATTTATTTTGTGCAGACGTGCTAGCAGTTCTAGCAATGTCTTCAACATTTGCAACATTCTGAATCTGAAATAAAAATAGTAGTAATAGTAGTAGTAGTAATTTTAATGATAATAACATTATTATTTCAATCATTATCATTATTATTACTGCCAAATAAATGCGTTCAGAAACTAATTAACAATACCAGCTTGCCGGAACAGTTCCTTTAAAAGCTATGCTTATCTTAATGAATTTAACTATAACCCATGAAGCACTGTGAATCAAGTCACATTTTGTCGAGAGAAAGTGCCAAAAAGTGATTTGTCCCAGTTAGACACTAGGCAAACTTAATTTAAACATATATTCATTTCAGATGGATTTCCTAAATAGTTACAAAGAACTTATCTGGAGGCTGTCCACAACAAGCATGACGCCCATAGTATTTACAATACCCACAGGACAAACAATCTTTAAATTGGCAAGTGGTCCGACATATATAGTCGGTACAATTGAAACAAAAACAAATTTGAAACGGTGAAAGCTGGAAAATAATATAACATATTAATAGAATACACTAGAAGTGGCTCAAAATTGAAAGCATCTCGTTTTCACGATGTAGGCCGGCACAGCTTCAAATATTTGGTAATTAACATCATCACTGACTCCTGAGTTGCCTTGTGTGAAGCATTGTATGAGTATGTCACTAGCTAAAGGAACTAACAGATTTGGATGCACAGCAGGTGCTATGATGTGACACACCGTATCAAGCAAAGCTTGCCTAAGCACAAAGAAAAGGATAGGACAAGAAAAAGTGATAAATGTCTTCAATATGGTTGGAGCATGAGCAGGCAGGTGATTCGACTATATTTGATTTGTGGAGATGGAAGTTGAGCTGAGAAAAACCAAGGCGCAACTGAGTGTGACAGATATTTGGAAAGCGCTTACTGTATGAAAAGGCAGAAGCAGTGTTCTTTACTAGAGTGTTTCTTTTATTATCAGGTCTAGAAGTTGAACGAGTTTATAGGGATCGCAAAATCTTTACAAACTGTTCAGGTTCGAACTAAAACACATGCAGGCGAGCGTTGGTTCTGAAATCAAAGTGGGGTAGGGGTAAGGGTTATCTTGGGGTGGGAGCTTATATTGGTTAGCAAAATAGGTGTTAAAGATTTCGCACTTTTCAATGCAGTTGGATATGACCTTCCCATTGTCAATGAGTGGAGGAACTGATTGGTGGAGTTTGTTACCAAGTATTGATTTACCTAGGTTCCACCACTTTTTATGATTTATCTTTTGTGAATCAAGCTCAGAACATTTTTTTTTTTTCAAGATACAAACAGATTTCATTCTTTATTGTGTTAACAGTTGTGTTGCATTTACATTTATAAGATTGGAAGAAGCGTTCAATTTTGTCAGCAAAGGGAAAGGTACAGGGATGGGGTTGAAGTGTGAGCCATTTGTATCTTTTCCATGTATGGTTGCGCTGTCTCGTGAATCTCTTGATGTTATTAATCCAGCGTTTGTCTTTAGGTCTGATAGTTATTTCACGGGATCGGATAAACTCCTTACAAGTATCTATGAAAAGGTCAGACCAATAGGATGCAACGTCATCGATGGAGTCAGAGACCACGAAAATGTGTGTCCCAAGGTGCATATTGTAGGTGCCTTTAGGTCATCAAAGTTTGCACGCTTGTAGTCCCATATAGTACGTTTAAAGGGTGGATCTCTATGGCTTAGCATGGAGAAGGAGCAATAGCTTACAGCATGATCAGAGGTGGAGATACATGGGAGTATGCCAGAATTCAGAATAAAGCCATTGAAGTTGCTATCATAAGATCAAGTAAATTTTCTAAGTATTCAGAAACACATGTAGGTCGTGATATCAACTGGTGGAAGTTATTCTGTGCAACAAGTTCAAATAGGTGCTGGCCAAGTTAGCTGTCATTATGAGTGGAGTCCCAAGAATTACATCGATCATTGATGTCACCAGTCAGAATCAAAATCTGTGGATTGAGTTTAAGTGCAGTTGAAATAGAGATAGCTACGTGATCCATAGATAAGTCTCTGTCCTCTGCAGATTGGCCAAGCGGACGATAATAAACCCCAAGGGGTACTTTGCCATTTGTCATGGTAATTTCAATCCAGATACACTCACTTGGGGACGGGGGTCAAGTTCAGGACGTCTGGAAAAGGGTAAATGGTTTCTGACATAAACTGCAACTCGACCCCCGGAACCAGATGCACGATCTTTACAAAGTGTTGGTTGAAATCCATCTAAAGACAATAATTCATCAGGGAAACTACTATCAAGCCAGGTTTCAAAAAGTGTAACTAAATCGAAGTTTTCTGCCTCAGCCAGGATATAAACTTCGTCGAGTTTGCCTTTGGTTTTGTTACTGCAAACATTAACATGACAGACAGAGAAGGTTCTCTGCAAATCTTCCATTGGTGGCCCTGGGTTTTGATGTGTGTTTAAAGAGAGGGCTTTACACAAGGATGTAATGATATGGAATATACTTCAAGAACTAATATGATGGACAGTAGTGTAAGGAAGCTGTATAAGGAGACTACTTGGTCGTGACACAAAAGTTGGGGAGGTGTATGTATACTTTGAGAAGACCATGTGTATTGTTAAATAATCCCATCACAGCTCTATAATGTTGTATGGTAATATCCATTGTGGTGGTACAGGATAAAGATAACTTTCACTGGATACTGTGTGGCAGGAACATGTATAATACCAGCTACAACATATCGGAACACTTTGTGACCGATGGAACTGGTGACTTGATACATGCACAATTCGCAGATAATCAATCTAAAACAAGTACGAAAAGACCAAAAACGTCAAGCTGGTAGTATAGAGGAAAAGGTGTTACCATGCAGCTGTTACTAGCAGGCATGCAAAGGTAGCTCTGGGCCTTAAAGTACAATAATAAAACCAGCCAGGTGGAGCATACGAGTTACCAAACCGAGTGCTTCCATGAGGCCAGTCTGTGTGACGAGTATGCTTTATGTGACTGGTTTAACTTTTATCCATTAACTGGTGTGCTAATGTGCTTTTCCAATGGTCATACCACAGCAGCACCAGAGGAACCAGGCTATCTTGACCTTTGACATTGGAACTACGAGGATATGGACAACTTTATCATCCAGTTTGTATTGTCCACTTTTTGTAGGTGATACAGCTGCAGTTGTAGGATAAAGTCCTGGAAAGTACCGCCTTTCCATGTGCGGTTTTGTTGAATGTTTGACCAATGGTTGTGCGTGGGCAAAAGTAGCAGCATCCCTCCAAAGACTGTGTAGGCTATAATCCTTGAGGTAGTGTAAATGTCACGGGGACTCCGAGTTTGTAAGGTACAATAGTAAAGGCATATAACCAAGTTGAGAAGCTGGTACTGCTGCCAGCATATCATAATACGCTTGAACTGGGCAAAGTATACAGTTCTTACTTTCTGCTAAGGCCACCAAGTTAGGCTGTGAGCCAGCTTGTACAGATTTGGTCCATTTGAGAATCACCTTAAGCCCCGGCTGATGGAAGTAGATGTCTCTTGGCACATAAGTCAACGTGCAGGAAAGGTGGAGATATTTGGAGGGGTTCGGATGGGCTGGTGTAAGGAAAATTACCATTGTTTAAAAAAAAAAATTAATACAACTTGTGTGGTGCTCATATGCTGACAAATATGACACGTAAGCCATGAAGTGATTTTATTGACATATACTGACGTTAATTACCGGAGTTAATCAGATATGTTTATCACATGATGACCCATGGTACATAAAAATAATGACAACTTGAACGAATACAAGATATGGGCCTCCATTTCAGCGTGTATACACGATAATTTTACTCTGTTGATGTGCTTCCCTATGGATTGTAATACATTAAAACGTTTTATCCCATAGTTACCCATGTGTAAACACAACCCCTCGCAACATATGTGTGGAACGGTTTTACGACCGAAATTAAATAGAACAGAGAATCCTATTAGTTGTTGTTCTATTTGTCAGCCAATCAGATAACTAAAGATAGGAACGAGTAACTAAAAGTTCTTTCTTGAGTGACGTACCTTAGCCACGCAATGTTAAAAGTGAACAAAATGGAGTTGAAACGGCTGCAGCAACAACGCTAAATCAAGTAATAATAAAACTTATATTTTTATTGCTTAAATGAAAAAAAATGTGGATCCACGGTAATGCATTGGTGCACTCGTTGGTGCATAACTTTGGTGACAAATTCAAGACAACTTTGACCAATGCAATATCTCTCAAAAGTGTCAATCTAGAGCAAATTTGTGCCTCAGTCGTGTCAGATGCATAGTGTAAAGTCCCGACAGACTTGCAAAAACTAAAACTCGTTTACAGATCTGAGCAGAAATTTGTTTCTGATGTTCCCATTTGAGAATTCAGCTGCTGCATCGATATTGTAGCATAACAGCTGAAGTTGGTGTTCCAGTTTTTTTGCACCAGAATTTCAGGGGCTATGACAAACATTAAGTAATCCATCTGCAAGGTAATTGTCTACTTTTACAGTCATATCTGATCGGGATGGGTTAATCGAATGTGTTCCGTTGCATCGTGACAGGGACAGAATAAACCAATTGACATCATTTGTAAATTGGTATCCAAGTGGGAGGTCCCGTTGTCTAGCCGTGCACAAAATGTGTTGATCATTCTGTTTAAAAACAATCTGATACTGTAAGATGTTTAGTTGAGATGAAAGAGACGCCTTTAAACTTTGGGATATCAGTGCATATAACTCATAACTAGTGACTACAAGTGTTTGACATAATTATCGTCAATTTTTTCCTGTTTCATCTGAATCTGCATGGCGGTGGCAAGGAATACCTCAGTCACATTACCATCCCTGTTGAACAAAATTTAATCTCCTGGAAGTGCTATTAGTCTTGTAACTTGTATCCTTTAAATATTTGGATAAAGGGGCGAGGTCAGAGGAGCCATAGCCTCTTACGACAAAATAGTGATCGCCTTTTATCGAAGTCACTCTATAGAAAGTTCACTTTGTGAAGGCAATACCTGAAATAAGTCATAGAACGGCCTGCATAGCATGATTTTGGTCTGCCTCATCAGGCTCTTCGGGTCAGATATGATCAGGTCAGACATAAAATTTTTAATGTCATTGTCTGCAAGAATCTTCACCCCTAAAAGAAAATAAAAGTGACCTATGGCAGACAGCACCCTCTTTGGCTGTGATTCTGGGCTTTCTCCCTTGTCTCTAATGGGACATATACATGACGAAACAGCACTAGATATAAGCATACCACTATGTGGTCTTTGCACTCGATATGACTTTTCACTACACTTCTGAACTGACCATGTTCCAAATTAAGCTTTCTCACTCCCATTTTCTGTAATTGTTGAAACCACATCTGAGTTTGGCTATTTTGGGGTTAACACTGGTTGTTGGCCATACACCCTATCGTTTGACATTGTCCACTAACCGGTCTAAGAGCCTAGGCATTTTCGAAGTTATTCTCTGTGGACCAGTCTTCTTGTGCCAGAGCATCCACACCATGTGTAAACGATCTCAAAAGAGACTGTTGTATTTTAGAATATCAGTTGTTGTCATAGACGAAAATCGATCTATTGTGTGAGGACCCTAGCGTCTGACTAAATAATTGAATAGATTTGGATGCACTTTACATTCGTGCTAGGAGGTGTAGACTGGGGAAAATCTAGTTTGCAAGAAATGTTTGCTTTGGAAATGCCGTCTTTAATACATTAAGGAAGAAACGAGAACAAGGGACAAGTTTGTGAAGCAAACGAAGCCTGGTCATTGCCGCCACTGGCAAACCACGTTCTAAAATTGGCGCTATCTGTCCGGCTTATTAAAAAATGCCAGTGACTTCATCAAAATCCTCGATTTGAATTCAGGGCTTTCCCTCACAGGTGGATCACTGTGCGCATTGATTTTCCCATCTCCAATGCCTAGAGAAAGCCCATTTGCTGGGGTAAGACTACTTGATTGTATGGTTTTAATATAGGCACTTGCCACAGAGCAAAGTTTACATGGTAAAATAACATGATTATCTCAGCTGAACAAGGTTAGATATGGAAAGAAAATGGCCTCAAAACTATTAAGAAACCTTTCAGAAAATGTGGAACTTATAACACAAGATAAAGACTATTGTAGGGCAAGAAAATTTGCCTAATGGGTGAAGTGTCTGCCATAACTGAAGCAATGACGTTTTACCCTTTAAACACCACACCTGTATGGATGGTTATATCTAACAGAGCCATATGCTGTGGCATCATGAGCACATGCTGTCAAAATGTACTCAGTTTTAGTGGTTTTACGAACGACTCTGGTGATTAACCCCATAGGTGTCAGATACCAATTGACACCTATGCATGTGTGGTGTTCAGTGCACAGGTACTGTATGTCTCATTAATTTTGCCTGTAAAAAGGTTTCTAACATCTTCAAATTAAAAATGCCATGTATAATACCAATGTTGACAGACAAACTAACAAATAAATTTAACAATTAGGTTAATCTTCCTATGATTGACCTCAAATTTACTTTGAAGATTGGTACTTTTGACATATTTTACTCTAGGCCCACAAGTGTCCACCTATGCGATGCCCTCTCCAGGTAGCTGGATGTGAGAAAATTCTATGCTTTGCTGGTTCTGTGAAAGGAGTCAATTGAGATGTTTTGTTTGTGCCTCCAATATGGCCATGTAACAATTATAACCTAACTCTTCATCGCTGGCACCTCCTGTCACTCAGTGGAACTTGAACCAGAGTTGCCAGAAGGCCTGTTTGGTTAGGTAGCTTCTTGATAATGTCTGGGTGTTAGTTCCACATTTTAAAGTTCACAAATAGGCCAAATGTATGACCTTGATCTAAAACACAGTCTCTGTGTGCAAAAACATTGTTTTTAAAACCATACAAAAACCGGTCATCAATATCAAACAATGCATTAAGGTAACCATGGCAAAGCCCTGCGTTTCGCCAAGTGCTGTCTCCAACCACTCCTCCCACTCTAACTTATATTTTTTGACCCATAAAATTATGTATACTCTTGTTGGTATGGGTGTGTAGATTAAACATAAATCCCCCCAAAATGGGTAAATTGTTATTGTTGTAAGCATAATAGGCTGTGGTGCAATGGTCGAAATTGTAAATTTTTTCACAGATAGCTGGTTTAACATTTAGCATATAAGGTTGCACGTTTGTAATATAAAGGTTCAGGATACATCTAGGTATGTTTTCCTCACTTTTTCTACAAATGCAATAGGAAAATTTCAATTGAGGGTTGCATGCAACTCTCATGAAGACAATCCATTATTAACCTTTATGGACCACAACAGCCAAAATTGAGTTACACCTGATGTTCCACAACATTTTTTATTTTGTGAAAATCGATCCATCAGTTTTTGGAAAATGCTGATCAAAATCTGACAATTTCGGTGCAAAAATAGCTTTGTCCGAGCCATGTTTACATCAATAGACCGTAAATGTTTAATGATAGGTTGTAAGACCTTACATAAGACAGACGGGCTGGAATTCAGGCCAAAGTAAACGGACTTTCCATTTGCAGAAGATACCGAACCTTTGAATGTAAAATGAGCTTGATATTTCTCTGGAAGTGGAATATTATAGAACCCCTTTTGAATATCTATTGTTGGCATTCCATAAAGGGATTATACTATGGGAAGAACATCTTTTAAATCTTTGTACACAAACGTATGAGGTTATGAATGAACATTAATATTCCTCAACAGAATAACTGATCTATATTTATACTTACCTTTCCCGGGCACCTCTGCCAATGCTTATATACCTTTAGGATAATAACAAATGTAGGAATAGTCCCAGATCCAGTAGATCTTTAATGTCTGCATCCTCCAAAGCTGTCTCTCATCCATTTTGCATTAAATTTCTATTATTGCCCCAAAATTGAGCTGGTTCTGAAAAAAGAGGTATTGTGGCACTATTATTAGCCAGTCAACCATAGTGTCTGTGGCACATGTTTTTGTCGCACTTCATCTTTTTCATCCTACATTTTTTACACATCACCAAATATACCCAATAGTGTAAAGTAGAACAAGTACAACAGTAAATTGCTAAAATACAGGACAAATCGATATGATGTCAGATCTAAGAGCAGTGGGACTATACTATTATGTTATTAATTAGTAGTTTTCATATTGGCCCAGCTACAGGTCCATGATCAGCCATATCGGCCTAAGGCCGCCAAAGGCCAATGTGGCTTGGATGAGGGCCTGTAACTGGGCCAATGTGAAATCTACTGATTTATGATAATTCTATTAATTGACTATGAATAATAAGACAACACATGACACTAACGTTAAATTGCTAAAATGTCTGACAAGAGAACTGACCGTATTTGCTCCATTTCTCGGTCGTGTGTTGCGTGGCAGCTAAAATTTAAAAAAAGGCTATTTTTCAGTTTTCACAGTTTTCGTTCAACCGAAGAAAACAACTGGCTGGATTTGGTATCAATCAAAAGCCAAGAACCTGAAGTGTAAAGCTAGTTAGTGTAGGGTGTACTATCAATTTCATGGTCAATTTTTATTTATTTTGGACACCATAGGAACGGAATTAAGTTTGCAAAATGTGAAGTGTAAAACACCTTATAAGCCATAATTTTAAACATATAGAATGTACCATCTCGCCTGTCGGTGATGCTGTACTCTACAATCAGATAAAGCCTGTAGGGTTATTTTTTGCCTGACTGGTTTTGCCACACTCTGGGCTCATCAGAGGTTAACCCGAGACTGCCGCATTTATTTTTGCCTTGGCGTGTTAACAGACCCTGGTAATGTTTTGGTACACAATAGGACCAACGTAAAAGGGCTTTTTTAACGTAAGATGGACCAACGGCCAGGTTGATGTTGAGCAGTCTGGTTAGGTCCATGTGCATCTTGCACGTAATTGTGTTTCCAACATCCTGTACCCAAGAAGATAGTAGCTCCCCCTGGTGGTGATTCCCGTGGGTGCAGGTCAGTCCTACTATGAATCTATGTTTATGTTTCAATACAGGGGAGGATTGTCTTCACCAAGGTGTATTTGAATTCATGACTCTTAGTAATTAAATGTTAAGTCTTAATGAGTAATGTACGCCACTTTATTTCATTAATGGGCAATTCATAGGGACAGAATATATTTTTGATTTCTGCCTGCTAGAATATTATAAAAATTTTATTAGCTAAGGGCAATAGAAATTTAAACCAGTCAGGCTTACTAATCTTGACGTGTGAAGATTGGTTGATTCAGTCCCCTGGTGGTCATGGACAAAACAAGTATGGCCACATAAAGATGACTCCAGACTACCATGTATATGGCAAGAATGATATGGCCTATATTTTTCAAGTTGCGTTGGGACCTGCACCGAAAATTATTGAAAATTTGTCACTGCTTTATGCCTGACAATACAGGGAGCCTGGTTCATGACTGATATTTACAGGTGTAGATCTTCACAGGGACTTTTAGTGTGAAGTGATGTGTAATATGTAAGTCCCTGTAGAGATGTCCCCGTTTAATTGATGGTGTTTGTCAAATAGACCATGTATGACATATGAGATGAGAGGTCTCTTACATGGTATAAAGCTTACCATAGGGACCTTTCTTATCTAAGACACTTGTATTTTTCAATCACAATATCTGTTTACTCTAGTTCATATTTTGTTAAGGCGGGACATCTGAGGGACAGATTTTGCATTTATTTTATATTTCACATGGGTAATGGCAATTGATGTAAAATTCTATGGTTTGCTATTTTACTAAACAGGTAAAGTGCTATGAAAAGTCATTCCATTATTGGAAGGGCAAAATAGTCTCTCCATAGCGTATGGTAGGTGTTCTACCATGTTTTACCTTCTGTTAGCAGGTGCTTTCTTTTACATGTAAGCTGACATCAACAATATGAGTTGAAATTGCATTTCATGTGATACATGCATGGAACTGTTTATCTTCCACTAAGGATACAGAGTGAACAAAAACCGCATCAATTGCATGGCCATTTTTGTTGAGGTAATCGGAAATGCCGATAAACTTATGTATTGTGAAATGTGTTGAGCATGCTTGGAATGCACAAGGCTCTATTGAAAATCCCATTATGGTAGTACATATATGACTGTAGTATTTAGACATGCAGCTATTAATGTAAGGATGTGTATAGGATAAAATAAGGAGCCGGCCATACTTCCAAACTTATGTCTGAACAGTGATGTACATATGCAACCCTTTTCAGGGCTATACAGGGAGGTGGCTAGTCTTTCTTCTACCTGTGCTAATGGAGTATGAGGTAGATCTAGTCTCAAACAGTCATATTATTTATCTTAGGGTACATGGGGATATGACAGATTTAATTAATTATTTACATTTTCCAAATGTGAATTGCTGCCTTGCAAGGTTGAACAGTTATATGCTCCATATTGTCTTTGAACATTGCTAAGTGCGACAGAATTATATCTCTATACATGTTATACAAGTGCCTGTGGACTGGGCAAAGTAAAGACAAAATAAAGAGAGGTCTAATTATTGGTTCTTATGAGCAAGGTGGCTTGAAACATATTAAATCTAAAAATGAAGCATTAAAATTAGGTTGGATCAAAAGAATTTAGTGTAATGAAAGCAATGGAAATTCGAAAAAGAGCTGGTCCTCAGACAGCTGCCAAACTATGAAAGCATATGGAAATGTAATATTTGGTATAAGGATTTTAATATTATCTTCGGTAGGGTTAAAAGTACCTTTTGGAAGGAAGTAATAATACCGTGGTGTTCATTCACCTTTTTTGCACAAAAAAAAAAAAAAAACTTTCCAGCCATTGTACATCAACATCTGTAGCATAATTCTTGGATCAGAATTGAGAACAAACCTGTGTATTACAAAGCCTGGCAGCAAGAAAGAATCAATAAAGTACTCGATCTACTTAATAAAAGAGGTCAAACTCTATCATATCATAATTTTTTGTAAAATACCCAAATGGTAGATTAAATTATTTGAGGTATCAAAGTTTACTATCTGCAATACCAAGAAGTTGGAAAATTATAATAAATGATGGTTGGACTCAAAATGTGGACAGCTATGTATACAATGTAGACAAAGTAATGAAAGCTGAAAAAGCTTCATGATATTTAAATTCTTCATTGATTGAAAATAATTTCATCAGTCTACAAGTTACTTCTAAAAAGTGGAGTCGGGATTTGGAAAGAGAAATTGATGAAGAATACTGGGAGCATTGTTTTACCCAAATATATAAGAGGACTATCTCATCTGAGTTCACAGCCTTTCAGTGCATTCATAGAATAATATTTATAAATTGAAGACTATTTAAATGTGGTTTAAAAGAATGTGAAGGTTGTTCTTTGTGTAATGAAGAGGAAGAAACATTGATACATTACTATTATGACTGTGAAGTAACTCAACAATTTTGGCGACAGATTCTTAAGTGGACAAAAGAACAATGTTCGATTGATATTAACTTATCAAAACAGAAATTTTACTTGGTGTTGAATTTGAAGGAATGGAATTGTGGTCGTTTGTATTTTTGATTGCAAAGTACTATTCATTCCTCTTTCATGACATAGATTGGCCTAATTTGGAAAACTTTAAGAACATGTTACAAGAAATAAAGGCAACAGAATACAGTATAGCAAAGAAAAATAAAAAACTTTCCAAACATTACAAAAATGGAGATATATAAAGATTATTTGGTTTGGTGAAAAAAGGAAAGCTGAGGGGTGCTTTTTCACATGACCGGAGGGAGAGATAACCGCATGGGGATCTTGGTCACAGTCACTACTCTGACAGTGGCAATATCAGGGAGTGATATGTGTTTCCGCTGTGGCCGAGAGCTCAGTTTGTCAGGATAGGCACAGCTATGTGGGGCTCTCCCACTATGCCGCCTTGTCGTTACCTGTTTATTACTTTTGTATAACTGTATATTTGATATACCAGATTGCTTTCTCGGTTGTCTAAAATGTACAGATAGTGTGATCTTTACCTGGTAATAGGCTGGATAAACTGGTACTTGGAGATTTTGAGTGTGCTATCTTAAAGTAAGTCTTGTGGCCAATAACAAATCAGTTGACATAAGATTCTATTTGTATACCGAATATGTACTGCAACCACAACGATGCATGTTTTTGCTAATGTACCATCTGTATATTATATAATATATACACCATTTATTACGGAATAAAAAGTCACTCAAAAAAAAAAAAAAAAAAAAAAAAAAAAAAAAAACAGGTACCACCTCACAACTTTACATCAGCACACCCACAATACAGGTGTTTCATAAGAAACTAGTCGGAGATAGTAAGTGTCAACGGTTGGTTGCCCAGGCAACAGAATTGTAAAAAAAATATTTAAATTTGCAATTAACATTGGAAACATGCTTACAGCTTCAAACATCAGGAACAATTTTTTATCACATTTCATATTAAAATGTAAAGATATTTTTTCTGCACTAGCAGGGAGGTCAATTGAGTGACGTAAGAGTGTTATGGGGTCACATAGCAACGTTTGTTCGAATGTTTAGATTACTCAAAATGAGCAGATTTTTGTTTATATGCCAATTTGTCGCATGGCCAGTGCTGTGCATAGCTGAAAATGATACATATGATAATATTGCCGGTAATTCTTTCCTGACCCCCCCCCCCCCAAAATAACTTGCTCAATTTGGTATTAATTGGAAAACAAGAACCTGAAGTTAAACGTGAAGTGGACTGTATCGTCAATTTAATGTGTAATATATGTTTTTATTGATTACCATGGAAACAAAATGTAATTTATGAGTAATCGAAGAAAAAAGACATTTTAACCACTACTTTATTAAGATACGAGTTATCACTTCTCAACGTTACACTAACATAGGTAATATAGAAGCACTTCATACAAAACCAATATGACGATACAGATGTTAACAATTGGTTGCCTTGGCAACAAAAAGTTAAGTATAGAACCTGAATTTACATGGACACTGGAAACCCGTTTCTTGCTATACATATTTTATGCACAATTTTCATCCCAAATCATGTTAACTTGCGAAAAAATAAGATTATGGGCAATTAGTCAAATAAAATTGTTGATAGAAGGCTAGAAATATTCTCTGAAATATTCAGATCACACAAAATTTGCATATTTTGGTTGATACTGGTGATTCATCATGGCCAGTGCTGTGCATTGGGGGAAATTATATGTGTGCATGTGGCAATACTAGTAAAAGATTTTGGCACATACTTTACAACCCCCCCCCAACTGAAGTTGGTATCAATTAAAAGATACGTTCCTGAAGTTTAGGGTTAGGTAGAGTGTATTATCTATTTCATAGGTAATATGTGTTTTTATTTATAACCATGGTAACGCAAATTCAGTTTGGAGGAATCACTAGGAAAAAACACTTTGAACCGTTACCATGATAACTTTCTGTACATAAAAGTTGGCACTTTAAATCAACATATCTACTGAAAAGGGCCTTCATAATAATGCAATTGATGTGGTCAGTGTTAACAATTCGATGCCATGGTTACAGAATTTAGCTTAAGTTTGCTATTCGACATTAGACCCTTGACTGTAGCTTTAAGTGGTATGAATCATTTTATCAAATGTCATATTAGAATGTTAAAAAAAATGTTGCCTCTCTACCTACCATTGTCGACAATAAGGGCAAAAAAGCCATTGTTTTATGCTTACTGGACAACATTTTTAGCGGAATCTTGTTGATATAGTCTGTTATTATACTCAATACCACTGGAATGGAAGTAAAAACATGAACTTGAATTGTAAAAAGTTAATTTACCCAGAAGAGTTTCATTCATGTAACATGCAACATATCTTTAATAGAACACAAGTTCCATGCAGAGATGATGTATTTGTTACGTATTGTTGCCTTTCCACCACCATTGCCAAGACAAAATTATAACATTCCTAATTATAGCGGTATGAAGGGTGCCTTACATGGTTGCTAGGCAACTATTTTTCAAATTGGCACATTTATCAAATACGCAATGACTTAATTCGATGATTTGCTTCAACTTTTTGTGCTGGAATACCTTATTTATGGCTTACTGTTAAGTCTGATGATTGATAATATATCATATCTTTTGCACTGGAAAGAAGCTTCTAATACAGTGTATGATTTTTGTTTGTAAGATTGGTATTCTGTCTGTTGCCATGGCAACCAAGTGTTGAGAAATGTTATCTCAAATGGGTATTTTGTGAAATGTCTTCACATCATGCATATTTTATATAAAGTTTTTATGTGATAATTTGATACTGATTAAGTTACAATGGTGTTATTGTCCTGATAACACAAAAATTCAAATCCGTCGCCATGGGAACCAATATAAACATATTTTGACACTTTAATTGATGGAACACTCTACCTTACTTTGAACGTCAAGTAATTATGTTTTGATTGATACCAAATTTAGCTAGGTGTTTCTAAGTTTAAATAAAGATCTACTGTAAGTATTACAACATGTATCATTTCTCAGCAGCGTGCAACATGTTGATAATACATGATCAATGTCAACAAAAATCTCATTTGAATAATCTTGACATTTAACAGAACGTTGTTAGGTGACCATAAACCACTCCCACTTGACTTAATCTACCTCAAATGTAGTGGAGAAAGAGTCTCTTTACATGTTAACGCCACATTTTGAAATTTTGGCCTAATATTTGAAGCTGTAAGCAAGTTTATAATGTTTGAATTCAATTTTAGGTGATTTTTGTGGACTTTCCATTGCCATGACAACCAACTGTTGACACTTACTATCTCAAACTGATTTCCAATGAAATGCCTGTATAGCAAGTATGCTGATGTAAAGTTTTCAAGTGGTACCTTGTATGTGCATTAAGTTATGAACAATAAGCTGTTTTGCACATCAATTCTTGGAAACTTAATTTCGTTGGCATGGTAAGCGAAATAAATAAAAATTAACCATGAAATTGATAGTACACCCTAACTGACTTTAAACTTCAGGTTCGTATCTTTTGATTGGTACCAAATCCAGCAGGGTATTTTTCCGGTTGAACGGTTTCAGTTTTTTGATGGACTCTCTACTGTGCTAATTGTGCAGGCCTTTGAGACAAATGCCTGGTTTGCATCAAATGCTTTGAAATAATATTAATATCTTCACCTGTGGCATTTGATGAGGGAATGAAAGCTACCCACCTCACCGCACTTTCTGTCTGCTGAGCACACATAGACACTACCTTGATACATCTTTTGAGTCTTGTTAAATTGCAATTTGTGAATCAAAAACTTTCAAATTGTTTGGCAAGTGTTGTTTTTTTACCTTTTTCGGAGTTTCTCAAAGCCCCTGTGCACATCCGATCGAAGTGCTATATGTATCTGCATTTCCCTGGTATTCTGGAGCAGCAGCGGGACCGACGGAGTCATCTTGATATTGTCAATCAAGCCCAAAGGGCAAACTTTTAAACAGTTCTGTACCTGTAATTTTTCTACCTTGTGGATTCTAATTTTGATATCCTCTTGCGTCCAGCTTGGTAATGCAAGCAATTTGGCCAAAATATTGTCCAAAGCTGACTTTCCGCTTCCGGAATCAGAAATCGCCTGTCGCGTCCAGGTTTGAAGGTGCACAAAACAAAGACAATACGTCCACCTAATAAGTCTTATAAGTGCGCGGGGGAATGTATTTAACTTACAAATTCCGTGGGGTTAAGTCTGATGAGCAGTAAACGTCGTGGAAAGCTTCCGCCATGGAAGTGGTGAGGCCGTATTGAGTTTTGGCGTGTGGCGTCCATTCGCTCCTTGTTTTGTTTTTTTGTTTGTTTGTTTGTTTTTTACCTCAGCTGGCTTGTCAGCTACCAGAGCTTATGTGGTCGCTCTTCGTCCGTGGTCTGTTTACAAGTCACATTTTCGACTTCTCCAAAAAAAAAACCGTTATCAAGATAAACTTCAAAATTGGTATCAATGTACCTTTGATGAGTCTCTAGCAAGTATGTTCAAATGATGACGCTCCAGTGATTTTGGGATTTTTTAAAAAATTAATTCTTTATTCTTTTCGGTGACAAATCTCAAAAAAATCTTCTCCAAAACCTTGCATTCAATTGCTTTGATATCACACAGGAAGACTTCTAGGGACTCCTAGGTCTTAATTTGTTAACCAGATGGCGTTCCATTTTTAAATATTTTTTATGATTTTTAGTTTTGTATTCGCTATTTTTGACTTCTTCTTCAGAACTGTCACTCAAATAAGCTGAAACTTGGGGGATATGTTTCTTGTGAAAGGGCCAAACAAAGTGTTCACTTGGAGGCACTGCTGTGGATTCGTGATTTGTAACGTTTATTTTTTTCCAATTTGTTTTTTTTTCGGGAAAAGGCACCTTTCCAATCGATTACTTTGTAAATCAACGGGCGGTCTAATGCTCAATATCATGTATTTTCTTCAGGTAGCTATTTTTAAAGTTCTCTTTAAATCCTTTAAATTTCTCATGCTCCATTAAAATTTCTATTTTTAATTAACTTTTCTTTAGGCAAATGTTTGAAATACTTCTAAATGCAATATGCACTAAGCGTCTATTCAGTTACAACTTTGATTTTGTGAACAAGCTTAGGTTATCTTAGCACGGGCTATTCACACAGCTCTCGTGTGTGTGTGTGTGTGTGTGTGTGTGTGTGTGTGTGTGTTTGATGCTGATTTGCTTCGAAAATCATGTTCAGCATGGTTGAAGGAACAGTCAGCCTCTTTTAAACAATAAGCAGATATGTGCTTCACGTAATCGGGGGAGCATGTAGCGCCTTAATTCTTGCATTCTCCTGTTTGAAGTTGTACACAGTAAACTGGAACACATATGTTCGTGTTTCTTGAGTTTGGAAATCTGACCAGTGTCTTATCAGCGCGTCTGCGGATGAGCTTACGCTCCGATGCAAGTCCTCTACGCATCCCTTTTGCGTTCTCACAACAGACGCCACAGAAACATTTAACCAGCAGTGTACCATTTTCATTAGCAATAATGATGATGATGATGACGATGATGATGATGATGATGATGATGAAGAAGAAGAAGAAGATGATGATGATGATGATGATGATGATGATGATGATGATGATAATAATAATAATAATAATAATAATGGCATTTGTTGTGATTAGTACCGCACTGTTTAAGCTGCTATTGTAGTAAGCGTATCCGTGTAAATGCGAAATGTGTTAATAGCAGTGGAGACGGGTAGTCAACCCAGAAAAATGGTAACAGGTGGTGTTACACTCACATTCATGATACTATTATTTTTGTTTGACACGCTTGATGGTACCTCAGTCTATTGTGACGTAATATGTTTTCTCGGTATTAAAAAAGTGGTTTGCCTCGTGTGCATCAGCTGCTTCATATGCGTGCATTCCAACACGTTCAAGGAATTAACGCTATCATTGATCTGTACCTACCGCTGATCTGTAATCTGTCATTGATCTGTACCTTGCCATTGATCTATACCCTATCGTTAATCTCTATTCGGTCATTGATCAGTACCCTAAAATTGATCTGTACTCTATCACTTATCTGGAATCTGTCATTGATTTGTACCCTGCCATTAGTCTGGACCCTTTCGCTCATCTGCCATCTGTCATTGATGTTTACCTTGTTATTCATCTGTACCCTATTGGTGATCTATAATCTGTCATTGAGCTGCAGCTTGTCATTGAACTTTATCTTGTCATTGATCTGAACGCTATCGTTCATGTGTAATTTTTCACTCGTCTGTACCCTATTGTTGATCTGTAATCTGGCATTGATGTGCATTCTGTGCTTGATCTGTATCCTGTCCTTGATCTGTACATTGTCATTGATCTGTTCCCTATCGTTGATCTGTATTTTGTCATTGATTTGTACCCTATGATTCATCTGTACCCTATCGCTGACCTGTAATCTGTCATTTATTTTTACACTGTCATTGATCTGTATCTTGACATTGATGTATACGCTATCGTTGATCTGGCTTTTGTAACCTTCACCCAGACACAACAATATTATCCCTACACAGAGTTGAGATCTCATGCAACAATTGATACTTATCATCCACTTCGGTTGAAAACGTTTACTTAAGAAGCATGTAGCTGACGCCATTGGCAATTGTTCATGTTTGCTTTCCAGGGCAAAACTTTTAAAGAAAAGCTTGTCCAGCATTTCGAAACATACCGGCCTCTGAAAAAATGTCTGGAATACTATGCTACACCAGAAGGGCGGGCCTTCTGTCAGACTTACATAGACTTGTGCTACAAACGATTCCCACATTATATGGAAGAATTACAAGGATGTTCCGAAGCAACAGGCATTCCACTTGAAAAGGTAAGGGATTACTATTTGGTATCATGGTGTCTTTGAATCCTACGTCAGAAGCCACTGGCGGAACGTGCATGAGTGAAATTATCTTTCTTGTACATACAAAATTATGATCTGGTAAGACTCAGATGATGTATTGTGTAGACACTTTCGATATTTTGAGCCATGCGGCCAGATTCCATTTAATTGATTTTGACTATATATATATATATATATATATATATATATATATATATATATATATATATATATATATATATATATATATATATATATATATATATATATATATATATATATATATATATATATATATATATATATATATATATGATGCGTGCTTGCCAGGGTCGCGTTGCACTTTCTAAGGTTTCTCATCTGTTCAGGTTCTGGTAGCCAATCTTGAACGTGAAATAGACGTGAAGCTACGGGGAATGTCCATTGATATGTTTTATAATCCAGACGAAAAGGGATGCAGCGATCTATTACTCAATACAGGTGATGTGGTAAGTGTTTTTACATGACCGTTGTGCACATGCCTCAAGTTCAAAGTTGAATTAAAAAATTGAAATACGTTTTCATCACGTATAAAAATTAGCGGGACCATAATACACGACATACAATACGCTAAGTTGATGTCTTTGTCCTAGAGATATTTCTTTTGAACTCAATGTTTTTTTCGTTGCTTGTGATCAAACCATATGTATATAATATTCGAAAATGATTTAGAAATCATGACATTTTTAAGATTACAAGGTGGACTTTATAAATAAGCTATCATCATGTATTGGCCATGCCATCACGTTGGTTTGCATTTTGCCAATACCTGCGATGATCACAGAATTCTTACTTTTAATACAACATTCGATACAGAGCATGCGGCTCCCCGTGCTTGACTCAGTTCTTACTTTTTGCCCTTCAGCGTAATATGTGGGCGTGTTTATCATGGTATCAGGTGTTGGAATGGTAGCTTTCAATTATTGTTTTTTTGGCGAGTCGAATTGTATAAAGAAAGAAATCTTTAAACCATGTAAACTGTTGATTTTACAAGTATTCTCTGCAAAAGAATAATGGACATGTTACCATTCCAGTTGTGGTTGATATAATTTCTCATTCAGAGCAGTAATGGCAGCACCGGTAATCTACCGCTCCTGATGCAGCTACGTTTTAAGAGTTGACATTTTGGTTTCATATTACAAAGCCAGTCTATTGCTCACCACAGATTTCTGACCCGATCCATGCCACGGCATAATCTGCTGGCTCCATCGGCGTTGTTAAACAAATGCATAAATATTCCGCACCATTGGTATACGTTACAGAGAGCGTTCGGTCATAATGATGACTGGGATCCCAATACTCGTCATATGCAAGTTTTAATATGCGCGGACATAGAGCCATACGTTGCTGATGATGGAAGAACATTCCCAGCAGAAAAGTTTATAAGCTATACTTACCCCCGTAAGTCCCTTCACATTTTTACCAAAAACATACAGCAGCGGAATGAAATTTTTGACTTTAAGAAATGAAATTTAAACTCAATCTTTGTCTTTTTTAGAGTTTGAGCGAATTTCTGACAAAAATGTGTTATAAACACTGACACACACAAAACACGCACATACTCACACGAAACCTCAAAATGCTGAAATTGAAGGAAAGTTGTTCTCTTGCCACCGACATATACACAGCGATGTTCTATTTTACATTGCACACAGGCTTATGCCTGTACATGTAGCAACTTTCATACACGTAGCAAGAGTACCTTTTGGTAGAGAGGCACATCGTTGACTTCACAGAAGCAGTCGACATATATCTCCGCATGCGTCATAGAAAGCTGTATGAATCTGCTATTTGGACACACGTTCCTCAGTTCCTCAGTCACTTAATAAAATCAGTAACGTAACCCTGAATGCTACGCTGATATTATATATGAGTAATTATATATAAATACACACACACACACACACACACACACAGACACACAGACACACACACACACACACACACACACACATATATATATATATATATATATATATATATATATATATATATATATATATATATACATATGTATTAATCTTTCTCTATTTTAAGAGTACCTGACGGGGTTTTCAGTCTCCTTCAATATGCATGGATTGTGCTACTCCATTAACTATATATATCCTTCTATTGTGGATGAGAATGGATCACGTAAGTATCTAATACCTGACGGGAATTGTGCACAACCTTAAGTGCATTCTCGCTAACAGACGGCCTTGCAATTGCGAGGACATAACTGAAGGGAATACCTTTTGGCACATCTGCAATTTCCATTCTAAACTGTTTATGTGGATCAAATGTAAAGTCCAGTTACAGGACCTTAAATGTTGTCGTGTTATACGAGTGGACAGCAGACAGCTCTTCGCATTATTCGTGATGGTGACATTGATATACCGCTCCGGGAAGCATTGGTTGCTTATACGGTGTGCAGTTGAGCCTTAATCTTGTGTGACCACAATATTCATTTATTAATCAGACAGCTTAAAAAAGGGTTCACTTGTCTCCGTTTGGAATGAGTTTAACTCATTCCTGCTCAAATTGCATGAAAGCATCCCGATATAAATTGCCTTCTGCCTCAGTTATTTTACCCACACTTCATTATAATAGAAAGCATATTGTTGAGGATTGAAGACCTTGACCTTTCATGATGGCATGTTCAGATCGAGAGCCTTACTTGGTAAAGGGGAGCGGTGTGTCGAACGAGCAGTGAAGAAAGCTATTGGTACAGTCTCATTCTTGTCACGAAAGGGTTAAACAATAAACTTGGAAGAGCATACATTTTCTGAAGACTGACGCTCATGTCAATATTGGAGATTCCATCTTGAGACAGACAATTGGTATTCCATTAGGACTAACTGTGCTGCTCGTTTGGCCAATTTATATTTATTTTACTATGAGCATAGGTTTTTAAGCTCTCAAAAGGAAAGAAATTTCATGATAAATTTTTAAGTTGACATTTTGATATATTGATTACCTATTAAGCATCAATGATAAACACTTTCGAGAATATATTTCACAAATATACCCTGATGATTTGGAATTGAAAGAAACTACAGAAATTGATATGATATGTTGAGTTTTAGATATAATGATGTACAACGATAGTAGTGAAGTTAAGTATAAATCATATAACAAACGTGATGATTTCGAAGTTAACATTGTAAATTACCCCCATATGGATAGTAATATGTCTCCCAGGCCAGTTTATGGTGTCTTTGGTTCAAGCATGGTTGCCTTTGCTAGAGTATGTACTAATTTTGACAACTTTGACTCACGTAATTTACTGCTTCTTTAAAAAACTTAGTCAACAGGTATATTCAAAAATGGAATTAAAACAATCGTTTCTGAAGTTTCTGGTTAAAATGAAAATTTGTCATACATATATCCAGTGGATTTGATGTGTTATATAAATGACGTAATATATATGTAAACCCAACAGCTGTAACTGTCATTTTATAGAAACGTTTACGAGGCAAGATATTTCTTAAATGTGAAAGTTGTTATCATCGAATCGATTTGAAAAACTACTTACTTTTGTTAGTACCTGTGTCAAGTCAGGAGAGAGATGTTTTCCTTCACACTGCATTTCGCATTCGTTGACTGATATGCAAAAATATCATGCAGTTGTTGCTATGTCTGCCTTGAACTTCCGGATTTTAACCTGACTTGTTTGATGACTGAAGGTTTTTGAACATGGGTAGTTCTTGTTCACTCTGATTTTCGGTGCAGCTTCCTTTCCTAACAGTCTTGTCCGCTTCTTTTTATCATGAGAGGCATTAATTCTACATTGCCAATATGACATCTTCTCATCTTTAGATGTTCAATGAATACTGTATTCCTTAGTGACTATTGAAGTCTTGCTGTTGTGCACGATGATGTTCATGTTGACAGACGTGTCAGGATTTCGACTGTTTTATACTTTTTGTTTAATGAATACTGTATTCCTTGATGACTATTGAAGTCTTACTGTTGTGCACGATGATGTTCATGTTGACAGACGTGTCAGGATTTCGACTGTTTTAGACTTTGATCGATTTTAACAACAATATTGACACGTAATGGTTCACTATTATTTGGTATATGTAAACAATATGGTAAAATTGTTCTTAAGATTTCAAAATTTAAATCAAATTTGGTTCACACACACATACTAATGAAATACTTTGCTTTTCTGAAAGTGGGGGAATATCTACCAACAGGTGGTACCCTCTAGGTTACTTTTATACAGTGTCCCCAAGACTATAGATACGTCTTGAAGTGAACAGGAAATCTTCAGATTCAATAGCTCTGGGGAATTGGCTTGTACGTGGCACTATGTACTGGCTAGTTTACCCACAGGATTTTCCTGTCGGTGTTCTTTTTCCCAGCATTGGGTACCAATTACTTAGTGCTAAAGATTGAAAGAGACAAGCAGGCGAGGAACTCACGAAACTGCCATAGGGGTAAATAGGTAATAATGTATCTAGAATCATCCATGCTAAACCAAAATATAAATGCATTCTTTATCAGCGGAGAACTTCATTCTAAGGAGTCTGGTATCGGCAAGGAATCTGGATGAAGTGATAAGACTAACCACTGACTCAGCTGCAGGAATCAGCCGTGGAGTAAGGTATTTTTCCCTTTGTTAAATTCCTTGTGGTTTGTTCTGTTGCAGTCAAATGTATTCAAACTCATTTAAGTATCTGTGGATTCGTTACATTTACCATGTCGCCGTAACATGGTAACTTCCTACCTAATTTCCATGACATACTGTACTAATATATGTCCTTGGAACATAACTGTAAACATTGAACAAAGATGTCGACCATTAGTCAGTTTTTCGCTTATTTTACATTGTGCATCCATGTACATACAGGGCTTCCGATATTTTAAGGATAGAATTGCTGCTGCTGCTGCTGCTGGCGCTACCGCCGCCTCCACCACCACTGGTTGTGGTGGCTATAGTTTGCCATAGATTTTTTGAGACAAAAGGCGATACTAGAACAAGTCAAAGTGCAACATCAACGGACTAAATAACCGACACCAGGAATATATTAAACACTGATAATAGTTTTAGTAACAGAAACGATAATGAAAATAAAAACAAAAGCAAGAATGAAAGCACCGGAAAAAGTAAAAATAAACATGTTTTTTTTTCATAACATGAAACGGAATTGGTTGCAGGATAAGCAAAGTAGTGCCTAAAATCATGTGTGTTCCGAACTATCGACACCACTGGGCTGGAACAAAGAGCAGCTTGGATAAGGTAACATATGCATGTGAACATTTTCTTTTAAAATTAGTGTCAATGTCGGTCACCTGGATAGTGACAAGTTGCTGAATATTGAAGTTGGTCTCAACCTGTCCGGGAACGGCTCTGCTGTGGACGTGTTGGAGGTGTCACCAGATAATCAATTTCACGCACAATACAATACGTAAGTCAAAGTGTCCGCTTTCTATTATACGCTGACATATTGTAAAACCAAGCCGAAAGCCTTACAAATTAACCATATTAAAACAATGCAATAAATGCACATGAGAACACAGACACACCATATATATATATATATATATATATATATATATATATATATATATATATATATATATATATATATATATATATATATATATATATATTCAAATAGATGGTTATATTAATATTTTTGTGCGAAAATTAAAGAAGAGCCTTTTCAGTGGAAGCCTAAATTTCAGTGGTCATAAAGTTAAAATTGCAATTCAATTGCAGATCTACATAAGAGCATCATGTCTGATTGTCTTTTGCGTTGATGAATAATACTTTATGCAGCAACCTTATGTGGACATTCGGTTGCAGGTCTACATCCCTCAATTATATGTCACACTTGGCGTAATCTACATGTAGCCTACCTTTATATTATATTTATAAAAATTACCGATAGTAAACTACGGCTACTCCACTTATTCTTCGGGTTGTTGATGTGACTTTGGGTGCACTGTCATATGTAATCACAAGTCATCAAGCCTTACATACAAAAAATAAGTTTCAAACGAGATCATCGGTTACATGTGTGATTTGTCTGTACAATCGACAGGTACAATCGGTTAAAAGTTCCTGAATTCAAAACCGCATCATCCAGTGCACGGGCGGCAAGAGTAGCATTCCTGAAGAGACCGACCAATACGCAGGAAATAGCGGCAATCCTTGGTAAGTACACAAAGAACCTGAATTGATTTGACTAGTGAGGGAGCTCTGTTTAGTGCAAAAAGACATGCACAAATTCTTGAACTAAGTTGTGGTAGTTAGTTGAAACAATAACATTACCATGCCTGCTTTGGCATCCAAGTTACCAGGGCGCGCATGTATAAATGTTCACTGCGGGTATCTTAACCCTAGTAAATCGAATGATACTTTGACTTAAAAAAATATAGCAATTGACACATCAATGAATTAACAATGGACAAGATTTGAAACTAGTGTGTAACAGTTGTAAGGTTTCCGTAGGAAAGCCATCGTGCCTCACTCTAATTGGGCGATTCAAATTTGCTTGCATATTATCTCTGCGACTCTGATTAATGTTTTTTTTCATATTTCATCTGAAAAAAGATTGCAGTTAATATGAGCTGGTGTTTGGTGAACAAAAAGCACTGCTGTATCAACAATTCCGTCGCCTTGTCGTTGCTCCGATCATTAACTGCAATTTGAATTTAGGCTGCAAAGTAGGATGTGGCGAATTTCATTTTGTGGGTGGTAAATCACCTTAAAACTTGGCAATACCAGATATAGAAATCTGGCATTTTCCCCTCATGAAATTATAGTGGGGACTTATGAAATACTTTGTTGATCAGAGGAAGGTGCCCCTGTATGAAATCCACAGGATTTAATTCGTCACTGTCTGGCCTAATCTGACTTGCAGTTATTCCATGGTTTGAGCTCCGAACGTGTGGACTTATATTCTCGAACACTAACCAGTATATTTTGTCAGAACGTCCACAGGATAACAAAGAAATCTACTGCTTGAAATGTTTGCTTATCCTGACAGGTTTCTCAACCTTCCTTGATTCATTACCTGACGACAGATACACACTGTTCTGTTGGCTGATAAATATCTTTATTGAAAAGTGTCACAGCCTATGTATTATTACCATACTTAACCACCCACTAGCAAATAGCAGTTACCTTCGAGAATAAATGACCCCAGACCCAACCATTTCATCAATGTCAGAAATTGTTTAACCAAGTTCTATACTCTCCCTGTTCCAATTGTACTTTGTAATCTGTGTGCCTGATATTTTGAAAACAAATGTTCTAAAAAATGCCATACGGTAATGTATCCTTCGTTTTTTTTTTTCTGAAAATTTCATATGGGCTGCATTGCCTGTAAGGTGTTGCTCCTGTAACTGACTGTAGGCATTACTTTATCGCTTTTATTTTTTCCCTTTGGTTTTCAAACTGCAAAAGCAATTACATGTTCTTGGCTAGAAATCAAACAATATTTGTCATCAATAGATAACTATATACGATAAGAGTTAAGGAAAACAAAAACTGTATTTGTGTTGGGCATATTATGTCTCAATGTTAACAGCAAAATGTCCAATTGTTCTAAATGATCTCACGGAGTAGAACATCGTGGCCTTTTTTAGCCTTTGTCTCTTCTTGGATACGTGGCGATGTCACATCTACATCTATTCTCGCAGATGTATACCGCCTTCATTATCGCTCAGAAATTTACTTTTATACACGGATACTAAAAGCATCAGATTTGAAAGTGTTTTCTCTTGTCCCGGCACTGAAGCATTGCATTAATAACTTCACCATGAGCATGCCTTTTGAATATCCAGAATGTTGAAGTTGCCGGTACTTAGCAAGTTCATGAGGAATCTTTCCCAGCATTTCCGGTTCAGTTATCATAGAATTGGATGGTTGGTAGTGGGTCACAGATCTATATACTGTGGGTGGCAAAATTCCCTTTTTACCATTCAGGGATTTGTTTATGTTTTGTGTAAGTTTAAATAGATCACAACAGTTCTTCACAGGCCAGTAAATGTGCATTGAGATGGAAGCTGAAACAATTATTTTGTACTATTTTTCATCGTATCTGAGACGAAATACTCATGTCCCATACAGATATTGGCCAAGATCTGGCAACTCAATATGTGGGATGCAGATATACAATCCATTACATGCACCTGAGCACTTTACCTGTGCACTCAAAATATGCTCCATTAGCCTAACTTTGGTATCTTCGTTGTCGAAAAAGAGGGTCTTGCATGTGCATTCGATTTCGCCAGCATGCTGTTAATTGATGATACAGTGCCAATTAACACTGTCTGAGAGGGATCTGTGGATTTTTCTCGGTTACATAATGGTAACTGTATTCATCTGGTCCTCTCATTCAACACTGTCACCTTACTACTCATATATTTCCTAATCTGAGTAAACATTCAGTGCACTTGAATGGCGACGGGCACACCCTTTGTAGTTGGCAACACTATCTAGGTAACGATCTAATGCTAAAGTCGGGCTTTTGCTACATCCAACGGTACTTTCTTCCATTGATTTTTTGAGGATTGGGACAATGTTTTCAATCAAACAAACGTGTATTTCAGGGAATGAATTCTCACAAGCTTTCGATCCTAGGGCATCGATTGCGAGTTGTTCGAGCCCGAGTCGGCCATGCTACGCAAAAGGCCGAGTCATCCTGAATATTGAGCAATTGTGCTCCATATGGAAAAAGCTATCGGAAAGACTTGCCAAGTAACAGGAATATACGAACAGACTGACATATATCAGAAACAATAGTTTTTCACTCTGTAACTCCGTTCCTCATAAGGGTAGATTTCCATTGCAATCAATTTCAGTTTAATTTTTTTCTATTTAGACCCGAAACCCATATATAACGCATGCGGTACTAATCCATAAGTTTAAAATCACCACTCAGTTCTTCTAGTTACCTTTTTTTAAAATCTTTATTGTTTTTGGCATTGTCTTGCTTTATCAGGAGATGAGGATGGCGACAAATATCGTCTTTACAGAAATAATCAGCCACACGACTCTTTGATAACTATCAGTACAGGTATTTTACCCCTTCTTGCTCATACTTGCGTTCGATAAGCGTACAAAAACATTACTGATTAGCAAAATTCTATCATGTTAAGCTACATTTAAATGTTTTCTATTCATGTGAAATTTCAGTGATAACATTTGAGTAGACACGTTGCAGCAGGCCTCTTTCGTTAAGGAAGAGGCAGTTTAGAATTGAAGCTATTCAATTATCCCATGACTTGGGAAAATATGTAAAATGTAATTCATATATTGTGCAACTGCACATGTAGGAAACATGCACACAGCTTCGTTGTTGGTGCACGAGGACACAAAAATTGTGTAGCTTGTCATACTGATCAAACATTGCATTGTCACATCAGACATTTGGTAAACTTATGAATTGATAAACTATTGGGGAATGACAAAATGTTACTTGAAATATTTAACAAATGAGACCTGTTGTTTTTCTCTTTTTTAGCATTGTTTGATATAAAGAAAGAGACATTTACATTGTGGCAAGATCATCCAGTGCGATCTAAGCCAATCGTTACTCTCCCATTGTCTATGCTACGGGACTGATGCTACACAAGTGACAAAACTTCAAGACCTGTTCACCGATATACATGTGTGGGTTCAATAGTCAGAGTTTAGTCGGTCCAAGTGCTACACAATTATTCCACTGGCCCCGCGTCGTCGCATCTTGCACGTTATGTGTTATTCAGAGCAGCATTTCACTTATCTAAATTATTTTAATATTTATTTGAATGTTACAGTTTCGTAATGTATTTAGCAGGAACAAATTTACATATTGTGGACATAACAGGTTGGAATGGTAGAAGTGTCCGAGTATTTGCTTAAAATGAATAATTTGACATATTTAGAGAAACAAGTAGGAATGCTTGTTGATCTTTTTGGTTATATGCCAATATTATTTATGTTTGTGGCAGAATGAAATATCTAATGACGTTTTGAGTAGTTTGCACTGAGGCTCGTTCGTGGCGAGAAATGTTTCGATGTCTGGTGTATGCATGACTCACTGTTAATGCACAGAACATATTAGAAAAGAATCCACGAAACTGGAAGGACTATATCGGAAAAAAACAAATATGACCTTTTTGATGCAATATATCCGGAACTTAGTGTACTTTATGTCTTTTGAACAGTGACTCACTATGTGCATAAAATCTGGAGCCGGTTGTAACACAAATATTATTCCTACACCTTTTTATGGAACAAGAGGACCATCCCTAAAGCAAGGATAGTTTGATTTAAACGTGGTAATGAATTATAGATGGGTACACGACGCAGCATGGGCAAAAGCTTTTGTAACTTGGTTAACATGCCGCTAATGCAGGAACATGTAACCGCTATTTTGTTCATATGCACACTGCAATTGCCATTTTTATTAACCACTAGCCATAAGAAATACAATTCTTCAAATGCATGATTATATTATAAACTTTTTTGACATTAATATTTAGATTAGTGATCGGTTGAAGGAAATGAAAATTCATATATCTGGTTTTTAAAACATTGTAACGTAATTTGTTTGCTGCAAGACAGGCATGCACATTTTAAGATTCAAGATTTAAATAATCAGGGAAGCTAGCATTATCAGAGATAGGGCAAGCACTATAATTGAAAGAGCGTAGACTCAACAATTTTCGAACCATCAGTATAGAGAATTACAATAAACGTTTCACAGGTGAGATGGTCTAGAATTGACCTCTAGGGGCCACAAGTGGTTATGGGGAAGGGCTCAGAGCATTCTTCCTCAAATTCAATCGTTTGTGAATAACTTATGAACCAATTTCAAGTATTCCCATGAATACTTTACTGTGTTTTCCCAGATATAGGACCATAGCCAGCAAGCAAATTAAAGGTATCAAATATACCTCACGTTAGATCCTGTCTCGTTACAGACTACAGTTGTGATCGGTTGGTTGCGCATCCCAACAGAGATAGTCCGTAATTGTGAAAATACTGTGTTTTCAGCATGCCATAGTTTCTGTGTTAATTAAGCTAGCTAAGGTAGGTTTGATGCATTACAGAGCTGCTTCATTGGTGGTCATATAGGTGCACTGTCCACCAGGCCAGGTGAGAACTCTATGGTGACGAAACACAACGGTGTGTCACAACCCTGGCCAGAGCACAGTTCATACACCTGCATACAGCTGACATCAAGGTGTTGTTTTGTATTTCATTTGTTACCAATTAACGAGCTGGGGATTATATAACAAAAATCCATGATGTTTTTTCTGAAATTTTTATCTGCTAAATGCAGTTCAGAAAATTTTTAAAATTCTAGCATGCTGATTTTTTTGGACTGAAACATGCTGATATGAAAAACAGAAAGAAGTGTTGTCTATTGCCTTTCTAAAGAACCTTGGTATTGTATGGTCTGCCATAGCTTGTAGCCCTCAAAATTGCAGCGGATTTTATCCCTTTGTTGGGGTTATCCTGACCTTCCAGTAGATATCTGTTATACTATTAAATTATGTACTATCAGCATAGCTTAGCTGTCAGTCAGCTGAGCTTATAGGATGTTGAATCGTCCGGCTTCCATACCTCCACAATTCACATTTTTCACTTCTCCAAAAACTGATAGCCACATCCGCGTCACGCTTAGTAATAATGTAACCAGAGTAATTCTCTATCAAGTTTCAACAAATAGTCAACCTCCGGGGATTTTTTGACTCTTTATTGTTTTGTTTTTGGTGTATTTTTCGGATAAAATCTTTAAGAAATATTCCCCAAACAACTTGTTTTGAAATTTCATAGGGACACCTATGGGGACTGCCAGACCTTAAAGTTTTCAACAGTAGGCGCTGCGATATTTTTTATATTTTTTAAATGAATTTTTGCATGTTTCCCCTCTTTTCCTTCCTTCTTGAGAACGGCCACTTGTATTGCGCCGACTCTTGGCCGAAATGCAGCTTGTGAAGGGGTCCAACAACGTTATTTCCCAGGTGGTGAAACTACGGATCGTTGATTTTTAACGATTTTTTTTACAATTCGGGTACTTGTCAGTTAATGTACACATTCTTATTTTTACCATGTTAGTCTATTTAAGATGGCAAAAGGTAGTTAATTTTTTTTTCATTTCTTCTCCAAAACTGTCTGCCAGATCCACTTCAACAATGGTGGAGATGTACTTTCGTTGGCTATGTTGAGCTCTGGACTTCTACTCATAGTTATGATGTGTGTATTCACCTCCATTCTCCAAAGAGATAAATTCAGATGTACAAGCCGTATACAATAGTTACAGTTATTACAAATTATTAGATAAACACTGCGGACAAGATAGTAATCAGATTATTATAAGAATATGTTAAATTACAATGACAATATAAGTGTAGGTTATACGTCTGTCTGCTCACGTGAATTATACAATCAACATCGGCCACATGACCAGTATCAAGTCACTGGAGTCTGCAGCTAATGAAGGATATTTCAAAGGTTGAGATGACCAATTTGAAACCACCAGTAGCTTTTTATTGGAGATTGCGTGTTTCAAGTCAGGAGTGAAATTTATTTTTTCACTTTGATATTGGAAAATGAATATTGTTCTTTTGATAATTGTTAAATCTGTACCTTTGGCAGCATTTAATTTTGCTCTCGCCGTTGGGTTAAAATTTACGAATATGGGTCATTTTTTTTCTAAACTATTTAATAAATACCTGATTGGCTATGTTTTGCTGTAGGTTGTGTTCTCCGACTCATAATGACAATGAAGGTACAGCGTTTTTATGATGTTCCAGCTAAATAAATATCACTAAAATCACGCAGGCATACTTTCTTCTTTTGCTTTCAACTCAAGTCTCTGACAATTCAGAGGAACCAAAATGTGACAAGCTTACCAAGTCTTTTTTTTATCTTTGGCACAAGTGACAAATTTTTGATTTTAAATGGTTAGGCCCATATGTTTTACATAAAACTAAAGTCCGTAGTTAATGAAGAATACTTGAAAGGTTAAGAGGTCTGGTTCAAAACTATCAGTTGCTTTTAATTGGAGATTGCCTGTCACAGGTAAGGAGCCAAATATATTTCTTCACATTGATGTTGGGAGATGAATATTGATGTTTTAATATTGGCAGAATTGCCAACTGGTGTTGTATTTGACAGCTGTTCTCGTTGTTGGAATGAAAAAAATTATGAATATGAGCAATGGGCTTCCATGAAGCTTTTTTCAAATGGTCACAGTCGAATAATATTTTGGATGCTCAAGGGTGTTTTGTTTATATATTGGGCAAAGTTATGGGGGATCCTAATCTCTGACCTGGCCAGTTTTTTGACAGTTGCATACGTACGCTTCTGGTGGTGATATCGTATATTTACCCGTGGGACATTACACCCTCCCACCCCCCATATATATATATATATATATATATATATATATATATATATATATATATATATATATATATATATATATATATATATATATATATATATATGTATATTGTGAAATTGAGAGAGACAGACAGGGGGAGAGAGAGAGATGAATGTGTACATATGTATTTTATAATACTTTATTAGAATTCCCGTCAATGGGGAAAGTGATATATCAAGATACTGGGTCATCAAGACTAGGCAAAATAAGATATAAGACGTCACACTAGACACGGGTAGAGGGGCTTGTCTACCATAAAAAGAGGCTTTCCACCTAGAAATGCGTATTTCACTTCAAACAGCACGGGGAATGCCGTCAGGCAAAGTAGATCACCTTGAGCTCCCACTAATTGATGTGCCCTAGAATGACTCAGTCTGCCTCAAGGAACGCCTAGATAGCATGAATAAGAAATGTGGTTAAAGAATGTTGCGCTGATCAGGGCTTATTATGAAGAAGGAAAAAATTATGATTAGTATCTGCTTTATAGTATAATATATGTTAGGCCCGGTAAGAGATGGTAGAAGGTGGAAAATTGCATGCAGTGAAAAATCAGTGTTAATCACGCTGTCATTTCTCAGTGTTGCATCAACACACTAATTATACTTCTGCTTCCCTGTGCTTGCCCAAGAGAGTGCGATGCACTTGGTTCCTGGCCGACATTTTGTAAAGTACCACCACCACCACCACCACCACCACAGGCAGCATTAAACTTGGGAATGCTGCAGGTGGGTAGCATGAGCAATGGGAAACCCATCACAAAACCATCAAAAGGTTGACGAGCAGGCAATAAGGTCACTTTCTTGCCAATGCAACTGGAAAGACGCAGAACACGCACTGGTCCAGCTACAGGTGCAAAAAGACCATCGGCATGAGAGGCATATCTCCATCCAGATGATATGCAACAGATTAGATGCTGCTAGTTTGAAATCAATGGTTACGGTAAAGAAACCGATGCTAACTACTCCCCACAATGAAGCGAGATAAGACAAGGACAAAACATCATATCTGTCCTGATTGGGCAGGGTGGGGCCACATGTTGTTTCTCCGACGAATGTCGCCTCTCTCTGCACAGCAATGATGGGCAAACGAAGGCATAAAGAAAACTAAAGGAGAGACATACCACATCTGCAGCTTACAGTTGCATAGGGAAGTTGCATACCTGGGTGGGCATTACAGCAAATTCAAAGGCAGAGCTTTTCTTTATGAACTGTACTATGCCTGTTACATGTTTTGCTCCAGAGTTCCTGTTGGTGTCAGTCGTGAGAATTTTTACTCTGATCCAGGACAATGCAAGGCCGCATGTTGTTGCTGAAGTAATTGACTTTTGGGTGAGGGACGTTAACTAGGTTAAGGAATGGCCAGCTTGCTCCCTTAAACTTACCCCATGAAACACTCCAAATAGAAAGGGGCACCAGAAGATGGATTCTGAAGCAGATCTTGAAGACCAATAATGCTCTCTGTAAGAAAGGTAGGACAGGTAGCCCCAGAAGTTGGCCTCAAAGCTGATGCACAGCAGAAGCCTACCCAGCCCGGTTGTTGATACGCTACAAGCAGTGTTTTAACAACTATGGTGGACACACATCGTATTGATTGAAAAACACCCCGTCACAGTGTGTTTCACACACCAGTTCAGTGGGTTATTATTACCTGTTCCCCTTTAAAAACAGTGACAAAGTTTCTTTGAAGAAAATTAGTGATAACCCGTACAGAGCCCACTCAGCTCCAATTGAATGCTGGTGCTTTATGAACATTGTGGGGAACCATTGCACCAAAATTTGCGTA
Organism: Hermodice carunculata; assembly: GCA_964020975.1. Taxonomy (NCBI): domain Eukaryota; kingdom Metazoa; phylum Annelida; class Polychaeta; order Eunicida; family Amphinomidae; genus Hermodice; species Hermodice carunculata. Next base: position 73,602,778 of record OZ026625.1, read on the forward strand.
GTTATTACTACTTGTGTTGTGCATTAAAGCACACCCCATTGTTCCCAATTTGTGTTACAGATCAAATCGCAAGTGTATAGGAAAAATTAATAGATAGAGATAATAGAAATATATGCGTTGGTTTGTTTTACATGTAAACTTTTCCGAGTGTGTTTTATTTCTTTTCGTTTAGCGTGGTATAGTCTTCATGGTTATTCAGGAGGTTTGTCGGGTGCCGGGACACGTTTGGAGAAGGCACTAGTTACCAGGCAGACCACTGCTATATATATATATATATATATGCATAAATGCCCGGCTCGGGTTCGGCTTTTACAGTCGCTAACGTTCGAGTTCGGTTATCACTGTCAATGTTGGCAATATAGTTAAATAAAAAGGTCATTGAGGTTACTTTTCGTACTTGCATACACTTTAAACAATGCAACAAACGATACTTTGCAATTAAGTGTGTTGCTTGGGTTGTATTAATCGCCTTAATGACATTAATGTGAGTAAGGTAAAGTGCCTATTTCGTAATAAGAAAATGACTGCTTTTTGGAACGAATTAAAAAGATTGAAGAAGAAGAATGTTAATTCAGTATTAGAACCCCAAGACTTCGCTAACTTTTATGAAGGTGTAATGACTGATGATAATGTGGTGAATGCTGAACATACTATGACTCGTGACTTTGTATCTTCTAAGCTGAAATATATACATAATCATACTTCTAAGCAGGTTGTTGACCCTAATGCAATAATAGAACTGGTTGGGTCACTGAACTGTGGCGGGTCACCTGGTAGTGACGGCATTACAGCTGAGCACTTACGGCATGGCCTCTCCCCTGTTTTATGCAAGATTCTTGCTGATGAATAATCTTTTATATTGTCAATCTCTAGGGTCTCTGATATGTTTAAGACGTCAATTGTAATTCCTACTTTAAAAAAACTTACGCTAGACCCTGGTAGACCAGTAAATTTTAGACCTATATCCCTAAGTTCGTCACATGCTAAGATGGTTGAACTGCTGATGATGCCGAAGTATGAGGTGAGCGATAATCAATATGGATTTCGCAAAGGCCGAAGTACTTCTTTCATTACTTCTGTTATAAATGATGTAGTCACTGAGTTTAATTCTTAGGGCTCTCCTGTATATCTGTGTACGTTAGATGCTGAAAAGTGCTTCGACTGTATTTGGCACGACGGCCTTTTCTATAAATTATGGGGTGTCATTCCTGCTAACCATTGGCTACTTTTATATAAATGGTACAAATCTTCTATGGCTGTTGTGAGATGGAAGGGCGGACTTAGCTCGTCTTTTAAGGTAACAAAAGGGATGAAACAAGGTAGTGTTTTTTCACCTTCCCTGTTTAACATATTTATTGACGATTTGCTTGAGGAGCTGGAAAATGATCCTAATGGTATTCGGTTATTTGACCTTAAAAAAAACTCTTGTACATATGCTGTTGATGTAACGGTAATGAGCTCGACACGACCTGGTCTCCAAAGTTTAATTGATATATGCGTACATTATGCTGATCGATGGCGTATGAAATTTGGTATTAAAAAATCAAAATGCATCACTCTTGGTAAAGCCCTACATAAATTTGAACCCACTTGGAATTTAGGTAATAATGTTATACAAAACGCAAAGGAAGTGGAACTACTCGGTGTGACTGTTGACTCATCTGGCGGTTATGCTTAACATGTTGACGGTAGGGTAAATGCTTGCAGGCGAAGTATATTTAGTTTGACATCTGTTGGTATGACATATCCAGGTTTGGGCTCTGAAGTTAAAGCGCATTTGTGGAGCACTATAGGAGCGCCTACACTTATGTATGGACTTGACAGTGTTTATTTTAAAAAGTCAGAAATTAATTACTGTAAATCGACCCAAGGGTGCATCATTAAGAAGGTCTCGGGTTTTAATAAGGGTTCACATCTTTCTAATCTTATGCATGCTCTCCGTGTACCTGTGTTTGAAGATCTCCTGAGAACACACTCGCCTTGCATGCCAGACTTTTTAAATTTCATTCTCTCGCGGGAGACCTTCAGACCAGATTTGTGGCTTCTTACATACTTCACGGTAAACGCACAAAGGGCACTCTGATTGATCGAATCATTGAATACGGCTATTTGCCCACCGACATTCTGCTTAGTGGGCACAGTAATGTTGGTCGACAGCGCCATCTTCACGAAAATGGCGCTGTCGACTCGCTCCGCTACCTTTTGTATCATGAAAATTTTATTAAACCATGGTCCAAAGAACATATGCTCGCGGGACTGCCCACACAGGCATTTTAGTTGATAAGTTACAATTATAAACTCCTTCACGGCAGGATCGCGGACAGAGGCTTTATGGCATGCCAGGCTCTGGTCAGTGGTCTTGTCATAGATTATATGTATTTCAGGTGCTATCCGCGGGGTGTGTGGCCGGGCTTGGGCGCCGCGGCTGCTCAGCGGGTCATGGGCTGGCTCGATGCCGGCGCCTGACCCGATGGGTAGCCGGGCGCGACCGGGCCCGGTCTGCATCTCCTGCTAAAGGGGACCTGAAGGCGATGACATTTTTAAGTATTTTAATTTGGTGTTGTTTATCTTAACATACTTATGCTGGGCCGTGTGTCTTAATTTTCTTTTATTATCATGCTTATATGTATATTCTGAGTTATGTGAATTGTGATATTATTTCGATGTTCCATTGATCTGTATTTTAGATTCTCCTTTCGCGGAGGCTCAATAATAATAATAATAATAATATTATTATTATTATTATTATTATTATTATTATTATTATTATTATTATTATTATTATTATTATTATTATTATTATTATTATTATTATTATTATTATTATTATAAACAATAGTAATGCCCCAGTGCAGAAGGGTAACAGCTATAAACCCCCATCGAACGTTTTCATGTTTGAATTGCATTCAGGATCGGTTATGCGTACCGAGTACCCGGTTCGATTTCAAAATGCATTCTCGGTCAGGCTCATATATATATATATACACTTGTTTAACAGGCTGGTGAAAGTTAAGAATAAGGGGATTGTGGTGACTGGTATTTCTGTTATATGTTGTCTCCACATAAGACAGCGTATTTTTGCATTTGGGACTATGAAAGGTGTCCTTAATACACATGAGACAGGTGTCCTCATTAGGGAAGTGCCCCTTAGATAAAGATGACCCCAAAATATCTGGGACTGGGGAAATCCGTCCACATTACAGAGGTATCCACAGGGACAGATTTTACTATATATATATATATATATATATATATATATATATATATATATATATAGACGAACAGTCTGTCCTGGATGAATTGTCTGATCGTTCAGGCGAAGTAACAAGCAATTTCAAATTGGCAGAAACTGAATCAGGGTTTGATAAATACCAATCCAGTCAGTCAAACGCCAACAACAACAACTATTGTAATCCACACAAAGGACTCCAAGCCCGCAACGTTGGTGTTGGTCACTGCGGTGTACAAAATTGTGCCTATAATGACTTCAGTGAAACATACTGCAGGGAAAGCTATATCTATGTTTGTAACAGGTGCCCAAAAGTCCGTGCGTGTCGGCAGTGTTATGGTGCAGGAGCACATAAAAGACACAAAGGTCACATGAAAATTGTCAAACTGAACAGGTGATGGGAAAATTGATACATAATGAATGTCTTAAAAAACAATTATCTGAGAGATGCAATATGAACAGCTATGAAGCAGAGTTCACCTTATCATTACTATAACTTTTTTTTTCAGTGTACCATTTTGAGTACGAATAAAGATATATATATATATATATATATATATATATATATATATATATATATATATATATGTATGATATATGTAGAAAATAGTGGATATTTGCAGTTATTGACGCCTTGAGGCCCAACAAAAAATATATGGTTTTGATATCCTGTGGTGCATATCACAGGTTACGTACCACCACTCGTTGCAGTTTTACAGTATAAAGATACAGTTAATGTTATTAAATAGTTATATATCCACACCATGTGTAAAGTTTGTTTTCCGTTGCAAAAATCATCGTAACAAAAACAATAATAATGCATTTTGTCTCCCCGCTTGATGACTCCACATGGATTGTTGGTCGCTGAAACACCAAGAAAATGTACATTTGTCAGCAACTTCATGTGTGAAATATTTTCGCTGTTTGCTTTGAGCATATACTTATAACCCTTTCGTTACCATATGCGACTTAAGTCAAAGTACTTAAGATGAAGATTTAAAACATTTCATCTTGCATTGTTCTCAGTTAGAACATGTTAGACAAAGGCTATTTGATGACGTCAGCAAAATTATGCTTTCTTTTAGAGGCTTCACTGATGAACAGAAATTATTTCCTGTTTCTGGCGGACCATTTAAAGATGTGGGACATCATAGTAGAGAAAAAAAATTGAAATCTAGCTTAACGTTCAGGTGTACAAAAAGGGTTGCATCTGAAAGATCCAGGCGACATAGTCGGTTCATTGTGCACTTAGGATTTTGCTATACAAATAAATGCAATAAAGCAACAAAACTTTCTAATTTTACTGGTCCTAAGCGGTCAACTTTGCATCTTGTTATCTTACTGAGTATGGGAAAATAAGGCACATAGGAACTACATAGTAAAATCACTTACTGTTGGATAGCTCAGCTTCTATGATATTGGAAGAGTAAAAGCATTTTCTTGTGGCATTTAATGAGTCTACAAGAATAAACATGAAGCTGATTAACAAATTGTAAATATACATAAAGCAACAGGTGCAAAGTGTACCTTATCAATCCCTGTTTCCTATAAATAGAAATATACGTACTTCGCGGTATTGATCTATCACAGTAGTTTGAATGACAATAGTCTTTCCTCTTGGCAGTGGGTGGTCCATCTTCACCGTGAAGAATATTATCTATCTATCTATCTATCTATCTATCTATCTATCTATCTATCTATCTATCTATCTATCTATCTGTCTGTCTGTCTGTCTGTCTGTCTGTCAGTCTGTCTGTCAGTCTGTCTGTCTGTCTGTCTGTCTGGAGAAATCAGAAATTAAATTAGAATTTCGGAGCGTAGGCATTGTGGGGGCAGACGTGATCGACTTGCACCATTCCAGAGGATATAACTTTGCAAAGTGGACGTGGTTATGGTTTTCGGATTGTGACACCAAGGAATTCCATATACTACCTGACAACAGATTTTCAACAGATCCGTACAACAGTGTAAGCTGATCATTCCAAGACCCATATCATCTGAAGGCATGAATACTAATTTCTGGATTTCTACACTACAAATAAACTGTTGTTCTCATTGGGTCTATATCAATCATACTGAGGAACATTCAAGATACTTCTGGTACAATCATTAAGGTATGGTCACATATATAGATGTGGTATTTGGTAAAGTGAACAAATGAAACTTACGATCGTCCCATTCTTTGTAACAAGCCTGGCATGATGTCACCATGTGACGTATTGGAATATGGTAACCATATTTGGGACAAGAAGCTCCAGAACATACGAAGCAGATCAAATGACGCAATACATCCAGACTTGCAGAAGCTGTAAAATAGCAACAGAACATAGCAGTCGGTGAAAAGACTAGCCCTTGCCTGGTTAATATATTACAGGGTCAACGACTCTCTGTTAAACCGGATATAGCGCAGCTGTTGACCTGGATGATGTTTTTGTTACAGGGTTCTACATTTCTAATAAAAAATGTTCTTTATTGATGAGAAAATTGATTAAAACATATCGAAGCAGGGGCAATTTACAATCAGACCCTTTTTGGCGACTGGAGCTGTAAATGTTAATTCTGTGGTCGCTTTCCATCATGTTGTTGTGATGAGGCGCGCCAGAGAACAAAAGATAAGCGTCGTGTACATATGTCAAACCCAATTCCAGATGGGGATGCTATTGAACTGTCCCATCCAAAAATCGGACAATTGAATTGATGGACAAAATTATAAGCATCTTGATCTTATAGAATAATTCATAGCTATTGGTAAGATATTTGCTCATGGTAATTCGTTTTAAGCTTTAAGAGAGCGACCTGTGAAACCAGGGGTAAAACCGAACAGCAAACGTCTTTTGTGTGTCAATATTTTGTGCGGAATGTTTGATTTTCGCATTACTCAAATATTTGCAGCTAATGTTTGTAGAGGGGACAGGTCTAATTTGGCGTTTTCGCGAGCAACCGTGGTTTTCTCTGAGTTCTTAAGTTTCCTGCACCACAGACAAGGTAGGAAGTATTCGCTAACATCTGTGCCGTGGAGAGTGACTCGATAAGTCAATGCTTGACTTCTTTCACAATCCATGTAAAACAAATGTGTCTATACTTTTTATACTATGTTTAATTTATTAACACAGAAAAAACCCACAAAATACAAGCCCATTTGTCATTGACTCCCAACGCTATGATAATTCTATCCATGGCTTTGAAAAAAACCTGGTCGCATAAGCACATTTTCCATTTCGTCTTCTGGAAAAGTTGGATAGTGGATATTAATTTTATCAGTAGGGCCCTTATGGGGGATGCTATGTGCCATTTGGGGCCCTTTGCTATGTGCCTTGTTAAAGAAAAGCAGCTTTGCCATGTAAAATTTGTTTTCAGTGCTATGTGAAAGTCAGACTGTGCTATGTGAAATTTCAGACATAATGTAATTTGTGGCCATTTATAAATACAATCCTATATCATGTACAAACAGTCCTTTTCTAAGATATTATTACCCCTTGGGGCTAAACATAAATTGTCACAAGTTGTCTTTGAAGAAAATCCGTCTGTTAAAGGACGTACTTTTGTCAACCATGCAAATTCAGTCTTTTGTCTCATCTTTTATGACTCCATGAATCATGATCTCTTGATCATCAGACCAGCCACAACAATGCTCGAGAAAATGCTCAGAATGTTTCTCAAGATGCCAAGACAGGATGATGGGCCAAGACTGTACAAGTACGGCACAAAATAATGAACACATGATGATCTCAAATGGCCTCAAGTGCGTGAAATATTTGGCCTTTATTGTTATGAGGGTCAATTGTGATCAACAACCGTTACAATGGTTTTTTTTACTGTAATATGCTCCATATGAAGCATTTACTCAGTTTTGCCTGCTTAAACCAAAACCCAGCCCACGTGTATATTTTGGTGGTGAGCTATGAATCTGCTGCCTTTCAAGGAAATGTTATTATGGCCCTAACTTGTAGAATCCAGACACTGTTGATCAATCCGTCAGACCAGAACCTTCTGGCAAACCAGCTTATAAAAATCAATTAGTAAAATGTCAATATGAGGCCTTGTCTGCTTGGCTGGCTTTCGAATCATGTTTGTATTTGACTGGTGGCCATTGGTCCTAGTCCAAAAGGAAGAGCTCCAGGTCTGCTAAGTGGGCCACAAAGTATTATCACAGTTTTTTTTTCAAATAAATTAATTCATGTGATTTATCTGTATTCTATTAGAATTTATCTTAAATTCTACAGGATATTTTTGGATAAACCGAACTGCAACATGAAGTACATAAGATGATACAAAACAGTACTAAGCATGGTAGGCCTAACAGAGGCCCCAGTGTAGGCCTTTTTAGATTATCCACTGTATTCCTTGACAAAAATAAAATATTGAATACCATACATTAAATATTGCCTTTCAATCGCTAAATAAAAGAGGACTCTTTTATTTGCCGATTGAAAGGCAATATTAAATGTATGTATGTAATCTGACTACACTGGGGCCTCTGGTAGCGAGCAGCAGGGATCTCTTACCGTAAACACATGTGAATAGAGGACATCACAGAACCTAAAATTATCCAATCAGAAGACTACTCAGGATTTTGTCAATGGACTCGGTTTTCTTCGTTGCCCCTTATTGCGCATGCGCACATGCTGCAGTCCTTGCCTTTTTATGCATCCCCGTTTTTTTACACTGTTTTATTTACACAAAGTGTCATATTTGCCGGGCTGCAGGGAAATCATGTAAATGATTCGTGTCGGTTCAGGAAGCGTTGTAGATAAGGTGTTATAAATGATAAGGATTCACCGATATGCATTGTTGACATATCCATGAAACCTGGGCCTGGCAAACACGCTTTTGGGGCTGGAAATGTGTTTCTGCAGAATAGAACAACTTTTTAGGTGTAAGAGAAACCTAACTGAACATCGCAAAATATGTAAAATTTGTTGCGCATGTTGCGTCATACCTAAATTAATATCTGCAGTCACCCGTATTATATTCTGCAGACATCAGTAACCAGGTCAGTTCTGGAAGCGTTCCAGTTGCAACTCACGCTATGATCCTCAGAGGCGTCCATGTGCCATTTTTGGCAATGATCACTCAGCCTCAGATTTGGTGTTGTCGCGCAAGATTCCAACAGTCAGTCTCCGCATCCACTACGTCTCTGCCACAGGTTATGTCACTATTTCAATGGGGATATAGGCCTAGAGATCTTGGCACATTACTTAAACTTGTCGCACACTGTCTAACAAAAATAAAGGCAATACGACAGATGGGTTCGTTCATCTGTTCAAGGTACTATGGCCTCGCCCCTCTAGACTGATTCAGCAAATGGGCGCTAAAGGCACCTAGTGACCCGGTGCTACTGTCTGAGCCAGCGACGTCATTATAAATACCTTGTAGTGCCCTTAAATCTTAGGCAATGCCGACAACATATTAAAATGATAATTTGGGAAGAACACATTACCATTGCTCCAACGCATTGTGCAACACGGCGCCTTCCTAGCTGAGTTGCACTTCAAAGGACCAAACCTCTACTGGGCTAGCTTGTATTTTGCAGTTTGCAAGCTTCACGGTGTGGTTTGCTTTTAGCATTTCGCTTGCTCTTCGTGAGATTCCAGTGGCTGGCATGTTCCATATTAGCGACCAAAGCTAAAAAGTCCTCCCTCCCACACACACACATACAATACATCAAAAATTAATCAGTTGCTTACATTCAATAAAAAACGCAACCTAAGAAAATTGTATTCCTTATATCTTTTGAAGACATGTTCAAATATATCTTGGCCTAGATTTTTTTGTTTGCCTGGCATTTGGTCCAACCGAAACATGACACACAGTACCAGCGCTGGCAACAAGTGAAATTCAATCATCCAACAGTATTTACATTCAATCTAACTTTTGAACTTTGCAAGTATAAGAGAGAGCCTTGTGTGTTATGGAACCATAACACAAGTGTCCCGCCCAAATTCCACGCCTACCTGGGTTTCCGGAACTTAACACTTGAACATGCTCGGCAAATCAGTTTTTGATCGTTTTTCCTAATTCTATATACATTAAGGATAAAAAATGGCATACTTTGTGTATCCTTCCTTTTTTAGTTGGAATTCAGCTGATTGGTGCTTTTGTTAATGCAGGGGCCTCGGTCATGTTAACTAAATTTGCATACTTTGTCTTCAACATTTTGAGTGAGTTCTCACGGGATAAACGAATAGTTAGTAGGCCTGGTCACGTATTATTGCCTATAATGTGGCAGAAGTTAAGTTTGGTAAGCTATAGTGTTATGCTAAGAAAGGCCAATTAATTTCCAAAGTATGTCCGAGTAGAAATATACATGCATGTAGCACTGTACTAAAATCGTGGGGTTATTTTCAACTGGTCCATGACCGATGATTTCATAAATATAATATAGGCTCAGGCAGAAAACTAATAATAAGCCTCAGCTTTGATCATAAAATCAAAACTTGCACACACTGCTATAGCAAGCCATAATAAAGGTAAAGCTCAACTGAAGCATGGATTGGGACATAAACAAATGGTGCATCTTAATCAGTTATTGTTTGAGGAAGCTTATGATGTGTACAGTGGAGTTCATTATAAAGAAAAAAAACTATATCATTTCAGCCAATACTTATAAGACATTTGAGGCAAAATTTAGAAGTCCATTTAGGCAAAATAGACCCTTTTGTAAATCTATATACAGCATCTGTATTAAAGGTCTTGTGAGAACCCAAGAACATAAGTATGGTCCTTTAAATGGATTAAACATTTTTAATATATCAACAACGTCTTGGTTAGTTTTGCAACTCGGAGACACTTTTAATGCTTAACAGATCACAGAATATACCGATTTTATGTAACTTTTTAGTGTAATAAATTTTCATAAATGTGCATTTTTATTATTATTGATAAAAAAGGCCTTTGGTTGGTGTTTTGATACAACGTGTTCATTTTTAGCAAGAATGCATGATATTGTGGGTGATGCACAGAAATAAACATGTATTATGAGTGATAGGGCTATATCAAGTGACTAATTACTGTTTATCAAAACCACTTGCCATATACTCAAGGCAAATTGATCCATCATACATTTAAATCCATCTAAAATTTGATTTACATTATTTATCTCAGTTATATTAAGAAAAGAGATATGTGCTGAATAACCGATTGGATCTGTTTCATTCGTAAATCCATGCAGATCAAGCATACTTGGACAGACACAGCTTCACAGACAGAATATATGACACACCTACAGATAAGTTCAGCCTCCTTGGCATTAAAAATGTTAATGTATTTATGTAGTTCATAAAGTACAGGACAGGGTTATGTTGCGCATGATGACGTACCATAAAGTACAAACAATTCCTATAAATCAGCCCAATGTTTGAAAATTAGCACAGCTTGGAGTATTCACAATTTCCAGTTTTGAAGAAAGTTAGGGCAGAGGTAGAGAGCCTTGCCTGCTTAACATGCACAGGGCCTTTCAAATTAAGACTGCAACCCTGGGCCACCAGCAAAATGTACGAAATGTACGGACTCAGTAAATGATGGGAGAACAGCTCTCACTCCCAGTGCTTCTACATGATATATATATATAATGGCTTAGGAGCTTCGCTCGCTTTTGCAGTGTTACCAATATCATATAATATTAAATCAGATCTGTCACAGGCATAACAGCTGCGATAAGAGACACCGTCGCGGCTGTCTTCTCTGCAGCCTCTACAGGCACGTCCATGCTGCCACTGACAGAAGGTGAATGTCAAAAATGTGAGGGAGCGGGCGATTAAAATCTCAATGGGCTTTTAGGTGCAAAGGAAGGAACCGCTAGAAATTCAGAGGAGCCTGGAGATGGATGTACTGACACATCCCATGTAGATGTTTCCCATAATATTTTTGTGTGGACGAAATTGATACAAAACAAATGCTTTGGAAAATTACTGGATTATATCTATTTGAAATATAAACGCACATGCTATATGGTATATGAATTTTTTTTTTGCTATGTTAAAGTTTATTCCCTTTGCATGTGCCATGTAAAAGCCTATGAGGGCCTATCAGTTGCGCTTTATGCAGTGTACATGCAACGGGTTAAAAAAACCTGAAGTTTAAACAAATGTATATAATTCTATTCCTATCTGACTGAATCCTATATGCTGTACAATGCAGACACAGATCAGCGACCGTTGGCAGAGACCAAGGGTCAGCAGGATAGAGTGGCAGTCGACTGCAGAAGGTAACAGTGATGACTTTGAAGCTGCTCGTCGTCGACTGCCGTTCTCCACAGTCAATCCCCTAAAACGTTATTACAATAAAACCGTCTGCTTCCTGCAAGATAATGTTAGAAGTCTGAACATATATGAACATGTCGAATATCGCGGTGTTGTGATACAAAAGCTTCCAATAATAAACACACACACACACACACACGTGTATATATATATATATATATATATATATATATATATATATATATATATATATATATGTATATACATATATAAGAGTGGTGTATTTTGAGTTAGGGTGGGGGTGTATATATATATATATATATATATATATATATATATATATATATATATATATATATATATATATATATACATATATAAGAGTGGTGTATTTTGAGTTAGGCTGGGGGAGAAAGATACACGCCAATCACATATAAGATAGTTATAACACACGCGTAAGCACGGGTGCTTTGATATGTATATTTTGGACTCGCATTGTTTCAGTGAATGCTACTTTGTGCCTTGTGATGCCACAATATTTTTTCAGGCCTGAAATGTCTGAAAACATCATTGAAATGTTATCCAAACGCAGAATAACATCAGTTGGGAAAAAATAGATCCTCTTGCTCCATTATGGAGCACGTCTTTGCTCTCATATTCGTATTTTGTTCAGCAGCAGGCTAAAAAATGAGTCATCCTGATACTTAATTTATTAAATTTGTATTAACTGTTTCGCGTAGGTCTGATGGGAACTGATGGCTTTCAAATGAGGGTTTCGTGTTTTGTGTTCGTGTAAATAGTATGACATGCCAACAGATACTGGTTCACTCTGGCACGGATCCTTCTATATGGATATAAGGTTCAGCGAAAAAATGTTTGTTCGATTTGGAAATAAATAAATCGTAACAAGAGATCTGTAGACATAAAATAGCGTTTACATGATCAGCCCACTAAGAGGCTATGAGTGCTGGCCCTGGATAAGCATCGTCGTGTAGTGCTTGAAAGGGTCCGTCGGGGTGGTATTGCTATTTTCGGTGTCCTTAACGGGAAAGCAGATCTAACCTGCTGTAATCTTCCCCTATTATTATCATTATTAATATTTGCGGCAGATTTAAGGCCTGTTGCTCCTTGATGTGTTATTGTAGAGAATATTATGCAGCTCTGGTGAGATTGATAATCCTGTGGCCGTAGGCAGGCAATAAAAACGCACTTTGCTTCATCTATTTGCTCTGAGCATCCCCAGTAATGAAATTCTACTTTCTTTTCTCGCCAACATAGTTGAGTTCGAAGAAAGGGGTACGGCTATCTAATGTCAGATTGCAAATAACGAATATATATATATATATATATATATATATATATATATATATATATATATATATATATATATATATATATATATATATATATATATATATATATATATATATATATATATATATATATATATATATGAAGCGTGCAAATAAACTCAGATAACATAATCATATTGGGGATTTTTGAATAAAATTTGCAGACTTGATGTCTCTTATATAAAGCAGCAGTTGGTTGGCCAAGCCGTGGTAGGTAGTCTCATTATCGTTTTACTTTAACGTGTGCAGGCTTTAGGGGAAATGTCGTACACTACACAATTACGTGCTAATTACTCTAAACGTTCAAATAAAACTTTCTGCATTCCGAACATTGTATTTTCACATACAACAGTTACTCTTTGTGTACTTACCACTCTATACGTGCAATTACTACTTCCTGTATTTTGATCATTTTGTACGTTCCGATGATACATTTGTACCCGAATAACCCTATGCGTCCTCGTACTACTTTGTGAACACTGAGTACTGTCCACATTCACATACCACCTAGTGAATACAGTCTGCTATATACTAGTTTCGTATACTTATCACTTTAAATGTTCACATATTTCTTTTATGCATTGACCTTTGTATACCTGTATGTACTATGTTCTATATACTGATCACTTTGTGGGCACACGACGTACTTCTTGTTTACTGATTACTATTTAGATTTCACATACTGCTGCTTGAACACTGATTAACCCATACCCCCACATATTATTTTTAATATTGCTCACTATAAATGTTATGTTCACATACTACTTTTCTGCAGTTATCATCGTTGTTCTAACTGTACAAAAATACCATGAGCTTTTAACAGACCACTGTCAAATGTCAAACAGTGTGGTTATAAACTGTCCGGCATTTTGTAATATAAATCAGGTTAACAAGGGTTTATTCCCTGTGCTTTATATGAAAATTGCACTCTACGATTTATAGCAAGTTAATAGTTAACATTTCCTTGATTTTTTATTCTAGAAATTCCTTATTGACCGTACGCTTCAATGTTGATGCTGCTACAACAGAAAACAAACAAAACTGAACACCATAATATTTACCATTATGTAATTGAAATGTCTTCACATGAAATATAAGCAAAGCGAGATGCATTTTGAAGTTTAATGCCTATTCTGTTGTAGATCTGAAGTGATTATATTCAAATGCGTAGATTGATTGTACATTTGGAAGACAATATGATGAGTACCTGTGTTAATCATGTGCATGTGATGTGACCTTGTTGTACTGTAAAAGGAGAGATAGAGAGAGAGAGAGAGAGAGAGAGAGAGAGAGAGAGAGAGAGAGAGAGAGAGAGAGAGAAGCTTCTAGCCAGTATTTCCAATATACATTAATTGTGGTGACTCAGGTGGAAAGTACACTCAAAAATAAAACAGATATATATATATATATATATATATATATATATATATATATATATATATATATATATATATATATATATATATATATATATACATATATATACACATGTGTGTGCATCGAACAGGTACATAGTTTACATCTTTGTGAGACACTGTCTGCGTTTTAACCTAATTCAGGCATAGAAAGATTATGCACCAATTGAATGACGACAATATGAAGTATAATGCGTGTAAATTGTGTATTGTGTTCAAAGACCAATCAAGCAGTCGTGAAACTGTTTAAATACCATTTGAATCGCCATTGTTGCTAGGTTTGATTGGGCACGCACGATATCTGTGTAATGACACTCGGGCATAACTAGAATTACCTGATGGCCATCTTTAACAAAATGTGGACGGACTGGATGGATCGACATAAAATGTAGTTTACTGGACCTAATCGACATAATATGTAATAAACTTGCACATGCTGGAGAACGTCAAACAGATAAATTAAACACCTCACAGAACAGATCCAAGGCAATATCATGCATTAAATAGTCAGTAAAGGTAACTGGTTTAATAAAGCAAAACGCCTGACGGACCCTCACGGAACACAACAAGAGCTACAATTGTGCTCAAAGACGAGCATAAATTGCATTGCAGCTGCAGGAAGGCTCAATGAAAGATCAATATCACAGCCGGACAAACAGTCTGTGGTGAGTTCCCAGCGCACCGACCTTAGGCAAGCAGAGTTGCGACTACATCGGGAGTCGATAAATCCCATCATTAAGATTACGGGTTGCCTTTTTCAGTATTTCCCTCGTTTGTTTTATCTGCTCTGTAATTGTTTTTCTGCCTAGCATTTGCGGGTCATTATCGAAAGGTCACCTTGGTTACAATGACAAATTTGGGCACTGTTGACTGATTCCTTACAATAAATCAACACGAGCTTACTGTAGCATCAAATGTTGACAACCGAATGGTCGTTTATATTGTTGGTGAATTATTTTATGGAACTGACAATCATATTTACAAGCTATGTATATATATGGGTTTTGTTCACTGCTTCCTTACAACAAACTAACACAAGCTTAGCATAGCACCAAATTCTCAAAACGTAATTTTCGTTTATAATGTTGGTGAAGTATTTTTTTTTCATAATAGAACCGACAATTATATTTCCAAGGTTTTTATATATATATATACATATATATATATATATATATATATATATATATATATATATATATATATATATATATATGTATATATATATATATATATATATATTTGAGTGCATGTCTTAATAGATATTCGAGGTAATTACACAGGAAGTAAGCATAGGGCTAATTTTCAATACTGTGAAGGTACTACATTTGTAAATACATGAAACTTCGGTCAAAAAAGAAGAAAAAGAAAAGGAGAAAAAGCAAGGAAAGTGTGCTTCAAAGAATATATTTTGACCCAATCACATTTTAAAGAAGCGGTCACTTTATTGGAGAAAAGGAGAAAAAGAAAAGGAGAAAAAGCAAGGAAAGTGTGATTCAAAGAATACATTTTGACCCAATCACATTTTAAAGAAGCAGTCACTTTATTGGAGTAGCTAAGTACCATAATAGTATTCTAGGCTATGTGTGTTTCTCTTACCCCTAAGTGAATCCAATTTCTCCACATTCCGTTGCCTCAGCAGCAAAGATGTATCTTTATAATAACATTCTAGGACCCCGGAAACGTAGCCACTGAACAACTGGCAACAATTTTTATTCGCGTATGGCTTCCACTTCATATTCTATTTATAGTCTCCGAGTTCTTAAGTTAAGTAAGCAGCATATTTCTAGGGGCCGATTATGCTTCCAGTTATATGAAAAAAAGTGTCCATCATTTTGATAATTACACGATTGATAATTGTTAATAAAAGTTTACAACTGATTATTTACATAAAAGTCAGCATGATTAATCGAATCTAAAATAAAAAAATGAGAATGTCACAGAGTAAAACCCAAACTCTTGCACACAATTATGTCAGTTTGTGAGGTTCAAATAAGTCCACAATGGAAAGGTCATCGCATTCATAGCCAGGGTTTATGGGGCTCCTCATGCCAATTTTTGATCTTCATGTTTTATCTCATAGGTTCGTTATATATGATCAATTTGATCTTTTCGTTCAAATAAGTAATGCGCTATATAGAAGTATACACGCGGGCTCACCCAATGCTACGTAAAGTATAAACTCAGACTCTTAACTCAGATAACTTTGTTTTGACCAAATATACAATGAAACTATTGATTAACTAAATGGCACAGTTACATATGACTGAGTATCATTGCTGACATTTTTGTTAAGGTACATGATCTTATATTGAATAGGCCAAGAAGACTCCCGTTATGTTAAAAAGCCACTAGCACGGGTTGCATCTGCAAGGCTGTGTGGTAAAACTATGCATTTAGTGTAAAAAAAGTAATGTATTAGACGCAGTGTTATAAGCCGAAAACTGTGTGTAAGGGACTTTGAGCATAATTTATTAGCATCTAGCTGTTTGCCGACTAATGTATACTTGTCCTTTCTGAATTTTCAAGATTGTACATTTCCAGTTAATAAAGATTTGTATTTTCAATTTTGTTATCAATGAAGTTAACTAAATGAATGAGCCTCACAGCTAAACAATTATTACGACAAGCCAAGACTTTTCATACAGACTGTTCTGTTTGGTAAGTCTACACAGATATTTTGTCATGACGTCCTGTGTTGTCAAAAAGAAATGCATTTTCATGAGGCTGTGGTGATTGATTTTGTCTTTGAATTTCAAGTCTTAGGTCAAGATATTAAAATGATTTTAGTGAAAAGCACTTATCAGCCGGCATGGCATTATCTTAGTGACCTTATGCATTTTTAATTCAAATTGAATTGAAACACACAATAATTGAACATGCAGGGCACCATTCAACAAGTCAAGAGCCTGCATCTTCATATGTAATATCACAGCAAATCATAATTTTTTCATTTGGAGGTCCATCAAAGACACATGTAGAGGAATAGATTCCTCTTGATCACAGTTATATAACTCTTTCAGTACTGTGTTAGGTTCTTACTGATTCAATCACATTCCTGGGTGCAGTTAGGACTCATTGCACCCAAAGTATGCAGAAAAATTTGGTGATCCGAACCATTATTACCCAAAGTATGCCAAATAAATTTGGTGACCTGGACCAGGACGCTGAAGAAATGTGTCAATGCAGACCACACTAGTCAAAGTATGCTAAAACTGTGTACATTCGGACCATTCTTATGGTCTGTGCAATATTAGGCATGTTGATACTTGAATGAAAGGTCTATTTACAAAGAATATGAATCTGGTATGCTTATGTCAATTCAGGGTAAATCAACTTTTGCCATGATTGGCAATAAAGGAGTTAATGCTCAGAAACCAGTGAACGCTGGAAACCAAACATCATGGAGAACAACAGGTAGCTTCAATACTGCTTTCATTTATTTTAGATTATGTCACATTTTCCTCATGCCTCATTTTATACATATATAGAATTGAACAATGGCTTGAGTAAGAGAATAACGTTGCGCCAGACACAAGAAGTGTAAGTTTTTAGAATCTCTTGTCAATTGCATACTTTGCCACAGAGATGCTTACTAGCTGGACAGGTCTCTGCAGATATGCTTGATATGTAGATTGCAATTACAGGCACAAGATTGTTCAGATGACCAGGCAGCTGTAGTTTATTCTTGTATGATGACTCTTGTATTTTTAAGGGTGAAAACATTACCCAGTTTGAATATTGAAGTACGTATGTTCTCTATAGGAATACAGAAATTTATTTTTAATCATTTTCTGGTAAGCATTTATTTTTTTGGTGCTGATTATTATTGTATCCTCAACATAAACCTCATGTTGACATGCTTGATTTTAGTATATTGTAAACGTCCCCAACTTTCTTTCAGGAAATAGATTTTAGGATGTTTAATTGTAGGCTCACACGATGGGTTTGCATCATTATCAGTTCATGAGGGTTGAACACAACAGACCAGCACTAATTGGTGATGCAGATGGGACGTTATCAGTGACTACTTGCGATTCCCACATGCTCACACAATGGCTCCATTCGCCAAATCTTGATGGTGATGAATGATGACAAAGATGATTAGCTGTCGAGTATAGAAATAATACTATATTTGCTACAATGGAATGTTATGGTAAAGAAAAAATACTATGGCTGAATTCACCATGTAATACGCAACATAATGGTATAGGTTTCCACATTTAAAGTGTGGAATTGTATTTTTACTAATTGAAGTCAGAGGCTGACATCTGAAAGTCATTTCCTGTAAGGCTCAGTACAGATGGTGCCAGTGCTTCATACAAAGGAGTCCAACTGTTTTGGCTTTAGTCAAAGTTATAATTAACAAAAGAGAATTTTGCTTAAACATCAGGCATGTATGATAACGATTACATGCAAGCACTTATAATAAGCAGATTATGAAATCACACATTGTGGGGTGTATAGATAGAATACCCTCAGCTAGCACAGACACTTCAGTTCAGATCTGTAGGAAAAGACAAAGAGAGGAGAGGTGGCTGCAAATTTCGATGCACCAGCTATTGTAATGCTGAAGTAAGCAGCTGTACCATGGACAATAAACTGCTTACACTTGGACAAAGTCTCCAATTATGCTGTCTTGACCAAAAGCCTGAGATACCAAATGTTCAGCGAAACCTGGATAACACGCCCTACATACCTGACTTTGTAAATTGTGTTTGGGGAACCTACAGAAGTCAGATGCACCTGAGGAAATAATGCAAAAGCCCCGTGCAGCTTTACAAATTGGTGAAGTTAACAGAATCATCTTAGAACGACTGAAGAACTATGATGGTAAAAGCAGATCTCCGAGATGGCAGATGGACTACATCATTATAAGCAGTGAATAAGAGATAGAGGAAGAGGCACCAACACCCCCAGAATAGTACATTGTCATCAGCAGTGAGTCGGATGATGAATCTACATCACCAGAAGAACATAAAGTCAAAACAAAAGAAGGTTGCCAAGATCACATAGTCTTGGTGAATATAAACGAACTGGTGGCTTGCACGACAAAGAGAACAAGAATGATTAAACAAGGCTAGAGCACCACAGAGAGAGTGGGAGAGAAGAGTCTCAGACAATTGCGGAGAAAAGAGGAAGAATATGGAGAATGGACCCCAAAACCAAGACCAAAGAATCCTTACCAAGATGCCACACAGAGCCAATAGATGATGGATGCCATACAATTTGAAGCCCTAAGCAAAGGGATATATGCCATGCTGAATGATTTAAACAAAGCACTGGAGAAATGTTATTCAGACCAAAAATAATGAGAGAAGATCTGTACATTGGACAAATTCATTAGGACCTGTGAGAGAGCTGTTCCAGCAGAAGCGATAGAATGGATCGAGGAAATTGAGACGAGGATTTCACACAGCCAAGAGACTACCCCATCTAACACAGGCACAATCCAAATTGTCACATGGCCCATTTGCGGATCACCTGAGAAGGAAGTGGAAGATACCTGACAAAGAGAGACAACAGGTACTCCATCCCATGGTCGGAACTAAGGAACCAGAAAAGCATTCCTATCAGCAATCAAAGATGAATAACTCAAGAGTGAATTGTAGAAAATACAAGTCATCCTACGAAAACCTTGGGTACCTTTAACAGATGATTCCGAAGGGAGACTGTGAGTGCTGATCCCAGAGACAGGATGCCGGATGCTGAGAGGACCATCATCAAAGCATACACATATATCAGAGGATTGGACAAAGTAGACCTAGCCAACAAACTCACTGTGGAGGTGAGACCAGCAAAACTGGATGAAGCCGTTGAGTATGCAGAATACCAAAAGTTCAGACTCGAAATATTGGGAGGAATGGAGAGACCAGACTGGAAAGTATGCATGCATGTGTGGACCTCAGTGTTGGATACGTCACCAGCAAACTGGTAGGACCCCGATAGTCAACCACAACAAGATCAAACCATTGATCGAAATATAGTCCTGGATAACGCCAGACCCAGACCAGTAAGGAACTCTAACAGAACCACAATTCTTCACCCCACTGTACAGTTAGAGCTGAGCTGCTGAACTGAACAGACTTCAAAGGAGGCACCAGAAGCAGAGGAAGAGCCTTAAGGAGGAACAAATCAGCTGAGGTAAAAGCAGATGCAGAACCAATTGAAGTGAAACTAAATGCACTGAGACCAGCCACACCAGCCTTCCCAGAGTTCAACTAGTCACAATACCAGAAATATGAAAAGACAGCTGGTACAGCTGTGCTCACCTATCATGGAACCAGTTGAAGAGAAGAGACCAGGTACAGAACAAAACAGAGCAGAGCAAGCCACAGAACTTTCCACATCATATCGTTCATATTGATGCCAATAGTATGTAATGCTTACATATATCCATTACAAGATGGAGTACTGGTAAGGGGAATCAACCATCGAATATACACATTGCTGAGTAGACCATCCTAGTTACACTTGGAAAGTTCCATATGTCAAATGACTATTAAGCATATTGACATGAGACTAAACCCTCAGATGGGAGATATTCCACTGTAAACACTTATAGGATGGGGGCCTATAGTTTTTAGAACAGTACCTATTTACAGATGAGGAGTCTGGCCATGCGCCTGTGCAATTTTGATTGGTCAAAAAGGATTTGAGACACACATGCACATTCGAGCTAAGTTCCATCCATGGCTAAACCAAAGCCACAGATATAGCACTAGGGGAATACATTCACATAACATGTGGAGAATTGTATAAACTAAATGTTAAAATACCCCTGAGAAATTTGGGAAGTTAAGAGGAACATACCTAGTAACGCCAGGGGATAAGTGTACGATAAGTGGGAAAACCTTGACTTTGCAAGGCTTAGTAGAGAGGATAAGGAGAGTCTCAGTTATTGCACAAAGTCTACAAGATACACCAGCCCTTAACATTCAAAATGTAATTCCTGAGGGAGAGAGCCCTGAAAGAGTTGCTGTCTGCGAAATTTGCAGCAAGGAAGCCTGTTTGAAGAATGTTTGATAAAGCCCAGGGTGGAGCTGGATCCAGACACAGATATATGTTTGAGTGCACCTGGAGGCCACTTATCTTATGGTGTATTGATATTAATAGTGATGCTCACTGGTATTGCCATAAGCATAGGTGTGTATAAGTTCAAGTGATTCCCTTATAAAAAGTATTTCTCAAAAAGGAGATACTGATGGTAGAAACAAAAGTGAACGAAAGTGGAAGTGAACCAAGACTCTTTTTCTGTAATGATGGGCATAATCTTGATGTGCAGACAAAACAGAAGACCAAATAATACACATATAAACTGTATATATATATATATATATATATATATATATATATATATATATATATATATATATATATATATATATATATATATATATATATTTATATATATATATATATATATATATATTTATATATATATATATTTGTGTGTGTGTGGTTGTTTTGTACTCACCATTTGTGAGGCCATTCACTGTAAAGTGTTCTGATTTCATCACAGACTATTACATTTGCAGTATTGCATTATTATAGACATACTTAGCAGGTATTAATATTTCTATGTTTGAAAATAGACATGGGGTGTCAGGCTTGACTGCCCTCTAATTAATAGAAGGTAAAAACACCAATACAAATAAGTCCAAGGGCAGACCAAACTTTATATTATGTATAATTATGTTTTATTATGTAAGATTCCAAAACAAGGTAACAAAGCTGACATTAACGATATATGTTGATTGGTGGAATCTGATTTATATTTTATTCATATATTTGAAACTATTCTGTATTCATGCTTTGTATTAAAAGCTAAATGTCAGACGAGATTTTAGTTGAATAGACAGATGGCTACATATATCTTTTTAACTTAAAGAGGGGGCAAATGTAAAGTTCCAAATTTTATTTTAGGAATTAGGTTAACAGCATGTATAAATTGTAGGCTTATACAGTGAGTGTGTATCATTATCAGTTCATGGTAGTTGCACACAATAGGCCAGCACTAATTGGTGATGCAGATGGGATGTTATCACTGACTAAGTGGGATTCCCACACGCTTGTACAAGGGCTCCATTCATCAAATCTTGATGATGATGAATGATGACAAAAATGAATATTTGTGAATTATAGATATAGTACTATATTTACTACAACAGAATGTTATAGTTAAGGAAAATACTATGGCTGAATTACCCATGTGATAGGAAACATAATGATATAAGTTTCTTCATTTCAGGTGTGGAATTGTATTTGTACTGATTGAACTCAGAAGTTGACACCGGAAAGGTCATTTCCTGCAGAGTTAAAACAAAAGTATACATGGCACCAGTGCCAGGTGCAGTATGTATTGATAACAATTACGAGTAAGCACTTTCAATGAGAGGATGATAAATTAATGCATTCATGAGTATATATATATATATATATATATATATATATATATATATATATTTATATATATAGCACCCTCAGCTAGCATGGACAGGTCAGTTCAGTTTAGTAGTCTCAGACTCAAGGAGAGAACAAGAGTAGGAGAGTTGGCTGCCAATAGCTATGTATGAGCCATTGTATTGCTGAACACAGCCCTGTACAATGGACAATATACTGCTTACACTTGGATGTTATGTCCAGTTATGCTGTCTTGAGTAAAGGCCTGAGATACCAAATGCTCAGCTGGAAATGGATCACAAGCCTTACATAGCCTCTTTGTAAATTATGTTTTGTGGAACCTACGGAAGCCACATGCACCTGAAGAAATAGTGCAAGAGCCCCATACACCTTTACAATATGGTGCAATTTACCTGTATTCTTCCTTAACTCTTTTATTGATAATGCTAATAAACTTGCTGGGTCTTACATTGACACAACAAAACCAATTTTTTCTTCTTTTTAAACTGCCTTTCATTCAAATACCAGCATGCCCACATTTGGACAGATCATAGAAATTGTCCAGATTAACAATGTTCCTACAAGTGCAGATATGAAGAAGCAAATTCAAATCCATCTCACAAGAAAAGACAATATACAGAAGCAAACAAGACAGACTAGACACACAGCGCCATGACAACCACAATAACAAGGCAAACATTGGGGCAATGAGAAGTGATATTTGGTTTTGCCTAGTAATGTATCTTTGGGAGCTATAATAGAACCTAACAAAAGTTGGTTTTTCTATGGATTGACTGATGTTTTTTTCTTGGAAATGGTCAGTTTCTGAAATAAACTCATATTAACCCCCAGGGCCTATCGGTAGCAAACAGCAACTGACAATAGTTACAAGTTTGCCTAATTGGCTTTAAAATTTGGTCAAATAAAAAAACAAAATGATAACATGTTTGTGGCTTTAAAGCTAAAAAAAATATTGTTTTCTTACATGCCCAAGTCCATATTTACTCAATATCCAAAAATTACTCATATTTGACAGTATTTACTCAAATGTCACAATCGGCACCCTTTTATGTTGAAACATTGACTCAGGGTTGGCAGTAAACACAGTAAAATAGAGCTTAGAGCTTTGTTGTTTGGAGACTTTCAAAGTGAGGAGTAGGTGTCATCGTTAGGTCTGTTTTACATTTCTGGTGGACAATGTCCATTGTTGCAGCACTTGTTAGGATTTCCCTCGGTTTGTACAGGTGGTCTAGCTGCAACTGTTTACTTTACAATCAATGGGACTGGGTATAATACCCAGTTTGTTTCTACTTTAGTCACACACTGGCAGCTAGTTAAAGTGAGATATCCTGTCCAGCTAGAAAGGGTACATACTGGTTCAGGGGCAAGTCAAATTGTTCTCATCTGAACTTGTACTATACAAATTGAGTAATTATGTGTGGTTTGGCAGGTATTCTTAATTTATAATGAAGCTCTGCATTTATAAGCATAATTTCACATATTTACCTAATTTATCATTTTCCACATTCATATTTATTCATTTTAATGTGGGTTGTCTTCGCTAAAATATAGTTTAGATAAGGAGCCGCTACGTACAGAGACATGTATGAGTATAGGCTCAAAAAGATGTTCTGAGTAGTTACCCGCTCAAGACCTTTTAATGTATTTGGGTTAATGCAGCCTATGTCAAAATTCTTAAGACGAGCGTCTGCTATATAGATAATAGTACTTCTATGTGTAAATAGGTTAAACAGTGACAGGTTAGCTTATGGGGAGTAAAGAGTTTGGACTTCAAAATAGGGTAAAGACTACTAGCGAGTGGTTCTAGACAAAAAGACACAAATACAATATATTGTTGAAAAAAAAGGTGAGTTTCTTCGGGAAAATATTCAAGGCAGCAATATAATACATTTTGTGATGTAAAAGGTGAAATCTGGGAAATTATGACATGAATTGAAGATCATTGAACAGCATAGGTAAGATTAATGGCATGCATTGTTTCTAGATTAACTGCAAGAACATAAAGGCGTATCCTTCACACTGATCCCAAACAAGTGTGAATTAAATTGACAGTGCCTAGACAGACGCTGGTTTTGCTGGACTGCGAGAAAATACAACCATAATTGTACAGTTCAGGGAAATTTTAAAATGCAGACATGCGTCTGATTAATGTTGGATTTAAATGGTTTTATGGTCACAAAACGTCTGCTTTCAAGACACACTGGGGCCAAATGACCAAAAGTGGGACCTCCTGGCCCCTCGAAACTCTTGGAGATAGCTTTTTAGCAATATGAAATAGCTTTTTGGCCAGCTGAAATATCTACATGGAAAAAGTCATGGGGGTTGGATATGCACTGAAAAATGAAATTTGACCTTCATTTGACCTTGAAATCACAGTAAAGTATAAAACGTATATCTATTTTCACACCAGTCACATTTACTCATTTATGTAAACATCTTTCATAAAAATGATGACAATAATTGATAAGTTAGGAATCTCAGTAAGTTTCTGAAAAAAACGTAGCTCTTAAACTCCAAAATAGGCCACTTTCAGACATTCTACCAAATGAGATCATTTTCCTAAATACCACGATAAGTTGTCAGAAAGGCGATCAGCAATGCACACCTAGGGATGCACCTCATAGAGTATAGACGATTTTATAAAAAAGTTTTTCAACAATAATTAAATTTTAATGAAGTACTGTCGGTTTAAAAATAGGGCTTTGTTTTGAATTTTCAAAATCCAAAGATGGCTGCCTGCTTGACTGAACCGGAAGTTGACATAAATGGGCATAACTACCGTATAATTTGAGATATCGGGATCTTTTTCTTAAAGTATATCTGCTATTTGAAACTGAGCTGCTAGTTGTGATCTTATTATTCCTCATGGCGTTGCCTGGTAGTAATAATGGGATTAATATAACCGCATATCCCTCGTTTGTTGTTCCTAATATTTGGTTCAAAATCGTTTTTTTTTTCAAAATATTCTACAGAAAATTTCTTACAAATTGACTTTTTACAATTTGTTTTTATTTTGATCAACATAGTTTTCAAAAAAGGTGAATAATACCCTGAAAGTCACTTTTCTTACTTACGTTTTGTCAGTCGAGGCCATATGAAGGCCACCTTATCACCAATACACATGTGTAATTGTCATGTATCCCTACATATGTTAATTATGCACAGTACCAATGAAAGAGGCTATGTGGGACCAGTTGAACATGCACGACGTCCCACTTTTGGGCATTTGGCCATTTGGCCCCAATTTTAGAGGTAACTGTTTCCATTATCTGATAGGTAAAGAGAAACATGAGTTATCAAATAACTCAATGGGATTTCGAAAATGAGGAAGATTAAATTGCTGTCACGTATGATGCGCTAGGTAACCCACCCACAGCAGAAGCAGGGAGTATGGGGAGCAAGCTTATTTACAATTTTTTTAGAAAAGCTTAGATGTTTCTCTGCGTTTTGCAACAGTTAAACACCCGGTTTCCTCGTATAATTTAGCTCTGCTCATTCCATTTGTCACACCAGTGACAACACGCTCAGCATTCAACTTAATACTTCCCTGTCTTTATTGATCCAATAATGTGCAAACATAAAATAAATGGTTTGAAAGCGTCTGTCTATCTACCATAATTTTGAATATCTTCCAAATCTTAATTAATTTACTAGATTTGTTGCATATTTCAAAGATGTGATCGAATTATCTTAAATCTTACCGTAACATGAGCGCAAGATGTTTGTCTTAGGTAATATTTTGTAGTGCATGACCTTGACTAGATGAGCTGAACGTTAAAAAAAATCAAACATTATATAAAATGATAATTAGTCGATGGTCGTCAGCTTTCCTGGGGATCCATGACCAAGTTGATCGTTTATAAGCATCAGTACAATGCGTGGCGGCGGGGTGAGGGGGTGGGTGCGTGGGGGCGGGGGTGCGGGGAATGCTTTATTTGACACCAAAAATTGCTGCCGGATCTTTGCATACTCAGATTTACATGCACTTAAATCTTTTTGTGGTCGGTTGCCACCAACCACAGTTGGATCCATAAGCTATAGAGGAAGTAGCCATGTACAAATTATCTCTAGTGGCCATGCCATCATTTCATTCCATCCACCCACGCAATCATTCAGGAAGCATTTACTCCACATGAAAATCCGGCAAGCATAAGGTTACCACAGTTTTACTCAGTTACAAGCATCAGATTTGTATGCTGCAACATAGCCTCGACGTCTAGTTGGTGAAAATGATCACCATGCAAAATCCTTGTTAGCTCAGCTAACCTAAGGTCGCAGCTTATGCGACCACTCATGTTTGTCCATACATCTATCTATAAACTTGTCCTTGCTAGTGTGATACTATCCAATTTTTCAAAGTAAACCAGTATAATTTTAAGGAGTTATAGGGTGTATACCAATCTAGGCACCTTTCGATATTGGTGGCGACACCAACAGTATTATGTAATATATGGGTTGCAATATGAAAATCCTATGAATACTCTGGCAACTTTCATTTGTAATGAACCTTCATGAAATGTGGTTTGATAATGGAGAAGATCAAAGTCTCGGCTGCTAATGGTACTAGTGGCGCCACCTGTAATTTGACGGAAATTGTGAGCCAAAATATGTTTTAAAATATATAATTCTATATCTGGAAAAGCAATTTGACTAGACTTCCTAAGGTTACAGGCTGTATAGACCTTGCCCAGTGCTAGCATATTGTGTAATATCAGTGACATTGACCTAATTTTGTCAGGTCATCATGCCTGTAAAGTTGACACCGGTGCTTTTGTAATGACAAGGTGCAGCTTGGACATTAATGGCATGAATAATTGAGCCTCCAAGATCAAAATTGTATTTGAATACATTGTACACAAAACAGTACTTGGGGACATACTAGTCCGATCATCGTGACCCAATTATTATAGAATTTGGCCGTTGTCCAAATTTGTTGTTTTTATTCAATAACTCGAAATGTTATTACCTGATTTGAACAAACAGACCATGAATGGAAAGCTGAATGTGGGGCACATATTTTGAACATAAGAATCTTTAATCAGAATTCAAAGTCAATGTCAAATTGCCAGTCTGAATATAGTGGTTATCTTATGAATGGTCAGCACTCCATAATTTTAAGTCAGATCGATATAACGTTTAGAACTTATAAAGCGTATGAAAATCTTCGTCGACATCAATGTTGGTGTCACCACCTATAGTATTATGTAATATACAGGTTCAAATATGAAAATCTTGTAACCAGTCTGGCATTCTTGATTTCTGATGGATCTTCATGGAATTAAATGGGATTGTAGAAGAGGCCAAAATCTCGGTTGGTTGTGATAATAGTAATAAGACTGAAATAATGAGTTAAAATGTTTTGAAAGTTGCAAAATTCCATATCTCATATACACAAAACAAATTATATAAATATACATCGTGTCCAATGCTGATAAATAATGTAAGATCAGTGACTTTGACCTAATTTTGTAGGTCACTGGTCCCGTTAAGTTGGAAGAGGTGATTGTAATGGTAATATGTAGTTTGGAAATCAGTGATAAAGAGGATTGGACTTCTATATAAGACTCTGCCTGGTGACATACGTTATTGGTCAGCATGACCCAATGATAATGTGACAGACCAATTTTTAAGCTCATTTAGCGCTTCAGTAGGTGACATTCAATTCAATATGGATAAAAATTACGGCGGATGATGCCAAATGCACCACAAATGTGTATCATGTGGCAGTTTGATATTGCATAACATGGCTAGCCCTGATTAATTTTTCAAGTTCGTGGATTGAATACATTTCAGAAAATGATTTTTGGTGACGGTGGTCAGCAGAGCATTAGCCCCAATGCCCTCTTGTTCCGGTGCATAGAGACCGTATTATTATATTTTGTACGTTTTTCTTTATGTGTGCATGCTTGAGATTAAATCTGAACAAAACAAATCACGAGGATGGATTCACGCATTTAACTAAACACTTCATCGTAGCGGTCTCATCAGTCAAAGGATCAAAATAGATTGCCCTCACCAATTTTGCGCGGCCTTGAAAGTGCCATGGGCTGACTTAAAGCATGCTAAATGAGCCCGGCTAAAGAGTAAAGACTGGCTATTTTTCTATGTAATTTCAAAGCACAGTTGAAATGTGTTTCCGATTTAGTTCGATAAAGGTCTTATGAAACCGTTTGCAAGTAGCTAGAGGTATGGAAGTAATATTTGCTGTAAGCATGGACGAATACTTTAAGAATAAATGGCTTATCAGCAGCTGATGATATCGATGTTTATCGTTAAGCGTATATATCTCACAATGTCATTATGCGAGGTCACTCTTCCTTTTAGTATGGTAAGTCCATGCTGTACATGAATGTTAGTCTTGTGTCGGTAGTGTATGTTGATGGCAAGACGGGCATACACGATTGGAGGAAGGATTCACCGTATCAAAACTGAACGTTCAGCTAAACAAAAGGAATTTGCCTGTGACTTAATTTGTTGCACATCACTTTATTATCGTCTTTTCTTTTGTTTTTTTACATTATGACCAATATCTTCTTGAAATAGTCCCTTACATCTATCATAATTACAGCTGAACCCGATCTGCAATGACAATTTTTGCCTATTCGTACAGAAATATAGGGCAAACGGTATGTTACGTTTAACTTTTAGGGCTACTCTTTCTATGCATCACAGGAATTGCACAGGACTGGAGTAACTGTTAATAATATAGCTCATTGTTATAGGCCAAGTTTTACTGGTATCACTGAATGTTTATTTCAGTCATATGGCAATGCATTTGTAAATTGATTGTAAAATTTCCTCCTGCGATGTGGGCTACTGCAAAATATATCATGGACAGTGCATTCGGTCCTGCAGCACCAGATGTAGGCATAGACATGGTGAATGAGCCTGCTTTGGATTTCTAAAAGGAGTCTCTATAATGTGACTTGTTTCAAACTGTTTGTCTCGCGCTATGGAAGCCTGGTGAGCACGATCGCGGAGCCAGCGGTCAATGGAGCAACCATAAGCTGTCAATGTGTCAGGTTCGTATCCGGTACCATCGTGGCATCGGGTTTGACCAAAGCAAGGATAAACGATCCTATCATGATTATGAAATCTAGTTCTGCAGGGATATCTTGTGGATTTTTATGTTCATCTTTTGTCACGGACATCCATTTCATAAATTTAGCTGGCCATATTTTTTCTGAGGTTTTTGGTTGTAGATGATGTTGTCTGACTCTGAATATAGGCACGCAGCTCTGAAGCATCGCTGGTAGCAGCATCGTTTTAGAGCGGCAAAGCTCTGCTTCATTAAGCCTAGTGACAGAACGTGTCAAAAGTTCCATTGCGGTAGGCACAGAACACATTCCATCACGTTGGCCTTCGTGGACTTCCTCATCAAAATCCACGTTAGCCCCCCAAAATCTTCCATGTTGGGCCTAGTTGTTACCGATGAAACTGTGGGAAAGAGACGAAATTTGATCTAAATTTGATTAAAATTAATGAATGAAATGGACAATGCTCATGCATATCGTGCCATGACGTTTTAATTATGGATCACAGGCCAGCGCAATCAGCATGCTGTAACAAAAATAGTGCCGACACTAACCCAACAAAACAAAACTTACCGAACCTAACCACGGTAGGAACGTAAATAAAGACCTTCATAGCGTAATTGTAGCCAAAGTAAGAATAAAGTGACCATCATGTGCCTTTTGCAGCAGAGTCATCTCACACGGAGTATTTTATTTCAACTTGTCTGGTGTTGTGGATTTATATGGGCTAGGAGAGAAGCATAGCTGCATGGCCACGGTTGTTGAATTTGGCTTGGTTTTGAAGTTGTATGGTCCCGATGTCACTGTGTGTGTGTGGTCCCAGAATGTTTGGGTACCGATGCGTCCTGTGTGCAAACAGCACAGCCACAGCCTCGGTTGTTAGAATTTATCGGAAAAAAGACCATCATGTGCCGTTATTTTACAGTATAGTCAATTCAAACACAGTTTTATAGGCCTATTTCAACTTGTCTGGAGTGGAGGGTAACTTCGACCGGGGAAACTGCATAACTACATTATCAAGGTTGTTCGTTGCAAAAAGCATAGCCCCGCTTGTTCGGTGAACGTTATTGATATATTTCGCTGGGTTCCAGGTGTCGGTTCGCCAAGTTTCCCTGACAAACGGTCGTTAAGGTACCTTTAAAGCATGACTTACTATCTTAACATTAATCTGCCCAGTCGGTTGTGTCTGAAGTAGCTATCATCGTCAGTTTGGATATTGAAGTGAATCGAGGCCACAGCATATATCATATCATTATTGATGCTCTGAAATATTTGCAAAATATATACTTTTCTTTCATATACTAAAGCCCCTCCCCCCAAGATCGTCCAAATGCTACTATCCGTATTTACAAACCATTGGGTGGGAAATCCACCATTTTCAAGTCTGCTCTTTAAGTTTATGGGCTGGTCCCGATTCGATACTTTGAAGAGGTAGTATTCAATATATATATGTGATTAGTGGTAACGGAAAGTTAACTTGTCGAAAAATTGTTATGTAAAACATAAAAATGGACTTTTCCAGTGTGGGCATTACCTAAAAATGTAGATACAACAGCTTCAAATTATAAGTAGGTGGCGGCAGTGGGCCCTAGAGTGTGATATGTGCGTTTCCCATTTCAGCTATGCGACTGGTGCCAAACGTTGCAAGCCCGAGTCCTGCTCGTTCCGAACATAAAATGTATATTTTCGGAAACTCCTTAATGCGGGTGGATTTGTGTCCCCGATTATGGGAATAAATGCCAACTCATTACGTATTCTTCATAACCGTGTTGATATTGCACCGGCACATAACTACCTTAGTTGAGCCATTCTTTTTAAGAATGGGGATTTGGTCCTGTGGATATGTACGTTTCCCATTTCAGTTGGGGCATCTGGTGCCAAAGGTTGCATGTTCGAGTCCCGCTCGTTGCGACCATGAAATATTGTATGAGACACTGATGCCGCCACAGGCTTTTTTTTATATTTTTTTTGGTGGTAATCACTTTACACAGCTCACTCTATCAGGGGCTTTTTCTTTCTTTCTTTCTTTCTTTCTTTCTTTCTTTCTTTCTTTCTTTCTTTCTTTCTTTCTTTCTTTCTTCTTTCTTTCTTTCTTTCTTTCTTTCTTTCTTTCTTTCTTTCTTTCTTTCTTTCTTTCTTTCTTTCTTTCTTTCTTTCTTTCTTTCTTTCTTTCTTTCTTTCTTTCTTTCTTTCTTTCTTTCTTTCTTTCTTTCTTTCTTTCTTCTTCAAGTAATAGCCTTTGGTTGACCGGTACGGCCATTCCTTCAAGATGAAAATTTGTAAGGTCTGTTAGTTTTAAACCTGTTCCTCATAAGGATGCGTTCAGGTGGGCATAGAATACTTTTGAATTTTGCCTCAAGACATACCAAATTTTACAAATCTGGCATTTGCTCTAATAATGGTGTTTTTCGGATTCATTAAGTTGACTGCTATTTTTAGCTCCCGCCGTGTGCTTGGAGGATTTGACTCTCCTAAGGGTTTAATCAATTATCACGCTGATTGATACTGGATACTTAGCGGAAGACAAATGATGCAAACCTGAGACACATGAAACCACATGACCCGCCAAATGATTTTCTCTATCATAGCATACATGTGTGTCCACAGTGTGTCCATTGATTTATTCCTACGCTCCTTTGCACCAATGAACCTGATGGAGACTCATAGCATCTCATCAGCTCGCATGGTATTACATGCTGCCAAAGATTGCCCCCCAAGACGTGTTCGTATATTAGTGTTGGTCTCTAACCTGTATATCCATGTATGGTCAGGGATACGTTTCCAGAGAGTCGTCGCCCTAAACAATCAAGCAAAATGTTAGGCGGGAAACGTGAATCAGTTGCATGACAAACTTTTTTATCGGTATCTGAAACATGCTGGATTAATTTTAGGTGATGGCAGATGCAAATAGTGACAACTGGTATCAGACGCCATGTTAGTATCTTCATTTTATGTCTGTGTATTGTGTTAACCTTCGTGATGAACCTCTGTGGTGTGTCTGCGATTGGGGACACATAGGAAAAGTTCCGGTGGAATCTTTGCATTTTGAATTAAAAACTTTTTTCACGCAAAACATAATTCCTGCAGCTTTAAGCCCATGTGCTTTTATTCCAATTCATTGCATTTAATTTCTCACTGTACTATCATCGTTCCAGCTTTCATGCTTTATGCCATGCCATTTAGCTCCCTTTCTTACGAAAAAAAACAAAAACAAAAACAAAAACAAAAACAAACAAAAACAAAAAAAAAACAATAAAAAAAAAAAAAAAAAACAACAACAACAACAAAAAAACAAAAACACCCCCCCCCCCAAAAAAAACCTCCTTTCCACTTCTTTTGTCCATTCCCTTCACAAATCAGAATGTAGCCTTCAGGACATGTCATCATTCTCTCTTCTTCCCTCCTTACATGGGTCTCTACCCAGGCGACAATGTCTACATTTTCCCCTTCAATTATCCGCCCCGACACCTGCTACTTTCCCTTTGTACCCCCTACAATTAATACTTCCAATTTTCATGATGTTATTCCCTTTATTTCCTTTGCCTTTCTGCCTTTGCTTGTCTGGTTTTCCCTCCCCTCATCCTCAACCTCCTATTAATCCTACAAATCCTACTGGCCTCCCACGCACCCATCCTATACCTTGGTATTATACCCATCACCAATGGGTTGCAATTTAACTGCGCCAACCTCCCCACTGAAGCCCTGTCCCTGTCTACCACTCCCTCTGTCCCTATCACCCCCCCCCCCCCCCGGGCCTCCATCTGTCGGAGAGTTCATTGATCCCCACCTGAACAATGAACCTCGGTTTCATCCCACTGCTCCCTACTACCGCCTCTAACCTCTCCTCCACGTCCCTATTCGTAGCACTAGGCAGACACACTATGGCCCTCTATCTTCTCCACATACGATTCTATCAGTCTTTCTAACAATGCTGCTCCCCATCACAACTGAATCTCTAGCCCCCCCCCCCCCCGCCTTCCTTTACCACAGCCTCCCCTCGCCCTGGTGAAACTCCCGTTTATCTTCCACTCCCTGGTATCGTCTGTTAAAAAATACAAGTGTCAGCCAAACCATGGACCTACTATCTCAGATAGTAGGTCCATGGCCAAACTGGCATCTACCTAGGTCCCTCACACAGGACTGCGCTAAAACTGTGATGTCAGCAGCATGCAGTCTGAACTACAGATCAGTAGAGAAGTTTCATGTGGTCAGAAATTCCTGATTTTGAGAGATTCGTGCAAGGGTGCAAAATGGAGCATGGCAGTTACATGTCCGGAAGAAGTAGCATTGTGTGTGTGTGTGTGTGTGTGTGTGTGTGTGTGTGTAAGTGTGTGTGGCGAGGGCGGGGGGGGGGGATTAACCCAGGCATCAGGGAGAACAGCTAGGGTCAGGGTGAACTGTTCGTGTACAGCCCAACATTATGTGGATGAGATCTAATCAACGGTTTCTGAATGGTTCCAGGAACATTCCGTTTTAGTTTTCCAACAACGCACAACCACACATTGGCCAAATTAAAGTACAACACCGGCACTTGTGACACGAGCTTAACCGCCAAATTAGGGATGGGTTTGGCGCACCTACAACCACACTTGATTATCAGTGACAGGAGGTATTTGTATTAAACTACATTAACAACACATATGCACTGGTACCCTCGATTGTTAGGCAACAGAACAATGCCTCCACTGAGTCGAGGGTACTTGTCGTATTTATACCACTTGACCACATGAATATAACACCTTTCCTACCAAACAAAAACGTAAAGATAAAATTGTCTATTGATCCAGCTTAAAAAGTCCTTACTATGACTGCCATAATGTTTATCCTCTCCTCGCTTTTCTAGCTACATATGCCTGATGTATAATAATAATAATAATAATAATAATAATAATAATAATAATAATAATAATAATAATAATAATAATAATAATAATAATAATAATAATAATAATAATAATAATAATAATACGCTGGCTCTCCGCTTGTCTGCCGCGTACCTGTGTCACAAAGTGACACAGGTGGCCTAGTGTAAGGAAAAAAAATCCATCCCTCACACACCCTATCCCCGCCTCTAAGGCTCAGGCTTTTCCCATGGGAGCCCCCATGAGAGCCCTTATAAGGTCTACCACCATTCCCATTCCCTCCCTTCCCTGTACTCTGGGATTCTAATTTAACCTGTTGCCTTGTAAACTATTATTTCATTCCTTTTCTCCCAGCATCCTACCAGGTAGCCCTGTACATTTTTATTACCTTTCCTGCCTCCCAGAAAGTCACCTTTCAAACCTAAAATCCATGCTATACGTTCCTCTTCCTCTAAACATTGAAACTCTTCTAAACCCTTGTAATTGTAATCCTCCCTGTGCAACTTTCTGAAAAATCTTCCCTTATATCTCTATATGTATCGCACCACAACAGCCAATGATCCACTGTGTCATCTGCCTCTTGTCTACACGACTTACACTTTCCATTACTCCTTGTTGCTCACTTCTGTTTTTCTCTTTTCTAGATTGATTACTCCTGCCCTACTTTGAAACAGAAGCTTGGATCCCTTCCATCCATTCCAACACACACTTTTCTGTGGCTTTTCTAATACATTGAATTCATAATAGGAGGTGGTGGTTGTATTTTTCAGGAGCAAAACATATTCATTCCGTATTCAATGGGAGCGGGGAGGGGGAATATATTCGTATTGTGTGATGAGGTCATACAACCAAAACCGTGATGAGGCACTGCTTTCTGCGGGTGCATAGTGAAGGAGATACACGTGTTGAAATAGTTTACTTCATTATACCTTTAGTAGAGACCTAGTCTTTGGATTGGCTAAGCTGGTAGTTAACAATCATTTATGACTGAGAGATTGCTCTTTCCTTTATTATGGATATAACTCATTCCATACCAGTCCTTGGTATTTTCCGAACATTTACATGGATTTAAGACGACAATGGCATATTTTAATTCTTCATGAAAAGAGCTACCATTCAAGTACCAACATGCCTATAGTCTTAAGCCAGTGGTTCTGGAAGTGCCCGGCAAGTCATGCTGCAGCTGCAGCATGACTTGCCAGGCAGTGCCATAACCACTGGCCAATGCCTGTCACCATAGTATGGAATGTGTTAAAGCTTTTCTGGAGAGCCATCCATTTAGTGCCTCTGTACCACCAGGCACTCCAGGTGAAAATGAATATGTTTAAACTGAAGCAGTGCGTCCATACATTTCCCTAGATCCAATACATGGAGATCACGTGACAATAGATGACAAATATCTAAGGGCTTAGCACCCATTCCGAAGACCAACTTCTCAAATAATGCTCTTGTCTTAATAAGGAAAGTTTGAATCAAATTGTTGTGAGCAGTAGCACGAAAAATGAAAGGAAGGGGAAATACGCCTGAACTGTTACCTAGTAACAGCAGCGGAAATAACTCGGCAGGAATGCATATGAATGAAAACGTATTTTAATTTGCAGTGTTGATCTATTTGAATTGTTTGAATGTATCGAAGTTTAGAGGAAGTCGTACAATTATTGCAGCTTTCTTGCATTATGATGCTTGCATGTCTTGCTAATCTTTATTTGCTTAAACAAAAATAGAAAGCCTGTAGAGATTGAATGCAATGGATCTTTGTAAAGCCCTCTATATGAGCATTTTGCTTCACAAGTGTTCAAACCTTCATGAGGGTCATGTCTTTGTGCTTTTTAAATATGACTATTTAATTTTTGCAGAACAGGTATGCAGCTACATAGGTTTACATGTATGCATTTGCGGTTGAACTGTTTTCCGTTGCCCCAATACACAGCATATTGATATCGATGATTACATTCCTCTCTAGCTTTCCAGTTGTCTGGTGTAGAAAACAATAGATTTTTCTGTGAAAAGGGCCAATATAGATGGATAGATGTACAAACAGACAGACAGACAGACAGACAGAGTTTTAGGCTACAAACCGAAAGAGCTTTGGGGGTACCCTTTACTGATTACAGTCCCGACGCAGATATGCCGGCAGCCAGAGTACTGATTGTATCAATGATAAGCCGCCACACACAATGCATAGGCGGATGAAACCTTTATAGATTTTATGAACTGAAACCAGCGTGCTACACATTCAACGACTCTATCGGCAAACTACTGAAAAGATACCTACCTGTTGTCATTGTCATGGCAACCATGGGGTAGACGATACAGAGAGATACCCAAAGATGTAGAGTGCCCATCTGCCGCTACACTGTGGATTCAGCAACTTGAGAAGATGTCAACAGCCGACAAAATTTCCCCGATGAAATGATGGTCTTGTGCTGCTTTTTGTACGGACCTACCCCACGTGTTCTCCACTTGCAAAAGAGAAACATCGTTTTGATTGAAATTGCATTTTTGAATCCGTTACCGCATAGGCTGAAATAATGAATTCTAAATGAAATGATTAACCGACATTATAAGAAGCACGCTACTTCTTGAAAAATGTATTGACAATACATCGACACGCTTACCTTGTTTACAGTATCATTCATCGCTTTAAAAAAATTAGGAAAAGGAAAAAAACATGTCGGTACAAAATCACTTACGCTGATAAGGCTCCAGTTGGCTATTAAGACGCCTGTCCTTTAGAAAGTGGGAACATGATCATTTGAGCATGAGACAACAGGTGTTTATATACACCTGTTATTACTGGAGGCCCGCCATTAACACTCAGGGAGATTGTTGTCTCTGGTTGTGAACATGTAGACACGACTGTCGTACTGCTTCTCCTTTACCAGGACAGTCTAGAAAATGAAAATATCACCCCAGCTATGCTACTTGCAGGTAGCTCTTGCAGACAAGCACGCGATAAGACTCGGCAGGCTGCACGGGCAGAGCTAGACCATTTTGCTGTTCAATATAGCTGCATTCTCTCTTGAGCAAATTCCCAATCAGGAATGTGTACTTCTAAGATTCAAAACTCAAATGAGCATTTCCTTGATTTTGTGACTTGTAAGTGGAAAAGTTGTGGGACGTCTAAGTGACTTAATGCCTGCAGGTCTCTCATCTCCCCACCCCCCAGACGCAGTCCGCCGCTGTCATAAACTCACCCAACTCCCTCCGTGCCTGCGCATCAAGCACTGGTAACTTACCACGACCGCATGTCATACATGGAGGCGTCAGACAATAAATATGGAGTCTATTTATGAGATAAGTCAGAATGCGTCGTGTACCAAATTCCATTTCCAGGGCGTAAGCATCCTTTTTTTCGGGATGGACTTCTGTTGAGTAATGATGTGTTTGACGTTAACATGTGCACGTTTTTCAATCGTTGGCAAACAGACAGAATTACAGATCATGCACCAGAGATAAGTAATATAAAAGACATAGTCTACCTTTTATAGATCTCCATCTTCATCCATAGACAAGAATATTTTGCCATTAATTGCTTGGCTGAGTTATTGACTTTCCCGCCCAATAAGCTGAAATCTAGCAAATTCCACAGCCGGAAAATGGATTTCAAGTCAATCACCAAGGCACCAAGAGTGCACCACAGCTTCCTTACAATATTTATACATTGACCCTTGTGTTGCTGCAAACATTGGCTCGACACACATTGCCGCCATGCACTGGATCACTTTATCAAAATGACGAAACGCACTTTTTGGAGCAAAATAGATTAATCTATTCCTATGAGTGCTCTTAACGATGCACGAACTTTGAAAAATGAAATAATTTGGGTGCAGGTATTCATCTTTAAGCAGAACTACTGTCACCATTTCTTCCATATGTTTGTATGTATTTGAAGTTGCTGTAAGTCTTTGATAGCTGTTTTTTCCTTCTGCACGCTGTATTTTAAGTGCACTGCTTATGTACATGGGTACATTGTGAGAATGAAGATATGATTATAATCAAATAATTATCTTTACATTTAAAAATAATGCAAGTACCCTACAGTTCAAATGCAAGTATCGTACAGTTCTAATGCATGTATCCTACAGTTGTAATGTAAGTATCCAACAGTTGTAATGCAAGTATCCAACAGTTGTAATGCAAGTATCCAACAGTTGTAATGCAAGTATCCAACAGTTCAGAGATTCAGTGCAGAAAAGGACTTAATCCTGGCCAGTGATTGGCGTTGATTGTAAACGTTACGCTATACGTAGTATAGTATGATTGTATCAACAGTTAAATATTCATCGAACTTTCAATTGTCGATAACATAGAAATAGAAGTTGGAACTGCATCTCAACAATACTTTTCAGGTCAATGCCCACTACGCCGGATGAAAACATGGTCGGACGAGAGAAAGAAGAATGAATGAATTTTTTTGCCGATTTGTTTGAAAGGACAAAAGAAGGAACAAAGAATAAGACGATGTTTGTGCTGGAACTCGGACATTATGGAGGACATGATTGCATTAAAAACAAAACCTGACAGCAGTGCTGTTGGATTGTCCCACTGACGCCAATTTCAGCAAGTCAATGAAAACGAACCGTCTGATATTACTACCCACA
The DNA here is from genome assembly GCA_964020975.1 of Hermodice carunculata. Classification (NCBI taxonomy): domain Eukaryota; kingdom Metazoa; phylum Annelida; class Polychaeta; order Eunicida; family Amphinomidae; genus Hermodice; species Hermodice carunculata. The sequence goes on from OZ026625.1 coordinate 73,641,896, forward strand.
CCACCTTGCTTTTTTTTCTGTTTTCCGACCTATGTATATATTACTGAACAGTTACACAACTGTCAGACATTTCTAGTAGTAGTAATCAAGAACCACGGTGCGTTATCAAAGAGGCGAAGAGTCAATGTCTGTCTGTTAGTTTCCGCGAATTCCGCTTCTCGTCTGACGATTGTACCGGCGTGCAAAGTGCGACACATGACTCCACGAGAAATTTCCCTGATGCTTCTATATTACTTGCGCGTTTGGCGAAAGCACCATCCCGAAATAACGTGCAATTTGTATTAGCTACCTCGTTTTCCTTCCCATCAATGAAGTAATAATATATATTTTTTTACAGCCATGGAAAACATGAATGCCTGTAGGTGTCCGACTATACATAGTTACATGTGTAACCAAAGGACATACTGATTAAACGCTGAAGTAGGTTCTTATGATGGAAAACGCAAGTTGAAATATTTTATATTACAGGTTTATATACATTAAAGAAGTGTAGGTGTATACATACGTGCGGACATAATCTGTCAAAGAAGCTTGCTCGAAATGCTCTTTTCTGACACGAAAGAATTAGTCCCTTTCATAACGGATAGGTTGTGTGGATTTACAAAGGTAAATATACGAGTGTATATATATATATATATATATATATATATATATATATATATATATATATATATATATATATATATATATATATATATATATATATAGTTGCAGCTATTCATCTTCGAAATATGTATTCAAATTTAACGTTTTGTTTAGTGCAAACATTATGCAAATACCGAACTTTGAACAAAGCTAAAACAACAAGGCATGCTCAACAATGATGATGGTTATGATAATGATTATCATCATTACAATCAGTATTATAATTATTAAATTAAAAGAAAAAAATACAAATAGAAATACATTTATACAAAGTTGCTTCAAGCACAACAGGACTTAAGTATTCACGAGTTCTGATACATTTGCAGCTACCTAGGTTAGGTTTTTCGTTCATTAGTTGTGGATATCTGCTTTGGTAAATTCTTTTCTGCACATTCTTTCTGAAGGACCACATCAAAACATCACGCTGGTACTATCACACTAAGGGAAAGAAACTGCCTAGTTCATTTTTTATATTTTTTGCGGTTTTGAGAATACACGAATAAAAAGCTGTCCCACTTCCAAGCTTATAACCAACTGTGACTAATTAAAGTACGGAACGAAGTGCCCCAGCATGTTAGACATTGGCAACTTTTTTCTCTTACACCTGATGTACCCGCAAGAAGATTACATTTTGGTAAACTTAGGCTGACTTGTACCAAAATGCACTTATCACTTATTCCAAAGTTATATGTATTTGGCTGTAGCATCGTTTGTAATCAACCGCAACATGCCATCGAATACCGATTTTTTACATAGACTTTGTTTTCAGAGAATGAATGAATGAAAAGTTTCATTACAGTGTTATCCACAAAAAATTATTTTCAATTTTTTAGAGGATGTATAGCATTGTTATAACTTGGGTCATTTCACCTGACATCTATGGGTCCTAAATGGTTAATTTTTACAGACTTTAAACTAGGATTCACATGTATCATGGGAAATGGTGTTCTTGTCACCTTGGTGCATAGAACAGAAAAGCGCTCAATTTTGAGCTGGGCTATTTTCGCTTCAGCGGGAGGATATAACGGAGCGTGGCTTATTCTGCTAATTGAATGCTTTACATTTGGCATTGTCAGTTGTGTGTTTGTGTATAGCAAGCAAAGTACCCCACGAGCAGAATATTGCTAACTCTGGGTAAGAGCAAACTACAGATAAATATTGTGTACTTTGAGAAAGTGTATGTTATCATTCATGAAAATAATGTATAAATTGCCATTCACAGTACAAAGAACTGATGATGTGGACGCTTATAAAATTCTCCCATAATTGGTACTCAATCTTAGGTTCATAAATTGTTTTAATAAAGGACTTGCATACATCCTGGACCAAAAAAACAAACAAGGAGCAGTTGATAAATGCTTTGCAGGGGTGTGTAGGTGCGTAACGTCGTAGAATATTACATTTCGCTATGAAAGTGTTCAAGTTTCTACCATTAAATGTAAGCATTCACAATTACTTTTACGTAAAGGCGCATGGATCTTTTACTTTGTTTTTCAATATACAACTAACTGCTTGTTTGCGGTTATTCATATTCACGACGTTAATGGCGACAGTTTACTTCTCCTATGTTCAATCTTGCCGGTGCTGCAGTATCGGTCAAGGTTGCATTGGAAGCGACACTAACCCAAAGCAATGGTTGTGCTGGTTTTATCAATAACATGACATTTCTTCCAGGTCATGTGTTGGAGGTAAATCAAGCTGGCCGATGTAGCTGCGATGTGAAATATTGGCAGTACTGACACCAGGGACGTATATCTGTACATACGTCCCTGCTAATACAGCAAGATTTGTTTTCGTTTATGATCTGGTGCAACTCGTTTGTTTTGGGCCACATGATTTTTTTTAAAAACACCTTAAGGGCAAAGACCATGGACCTAAACTGCATTGTACCTTGTGGCTGTCTCCAATTGGAACAATAAAGTTGTGACCATGAACACAGCGAAAGATTGTTGCATTTATCGTATGAAATTATTGACCCTTTGAAAAGCTCAGTGACAATGTATCCAAAGTGACAAGAACCTTCCAAAGGAAGTAAAACATATGGGCCCGCAGATTCGATCGGTCACAGGTCATCATGATCAGTCTGAAATGCCTGTACCAATCGTTTTTGGTGGTGACAATGGTGTCAGTTAGTATTGGCTTGCGTTATTTCGTCACTCCAAGAAAACGGTCAATGCCATCATTACTGACGTTCTTTTATTCTTTACTTTCTTTGTGGACCATAGCAAATTTGAAGCAAGACAGTTTTAACATTTCTGTTCATATAACATACCGTATTTAAGATTGTCTATACTAATAGTTGGTCCATCATGTGGGTAGATGAGCTGAGACTGGAATTGTTCAGTCTCAAACCACACAATTTTTAGTTTAATATAACAGAAGCTTACCTAGCATAAAGAACCGCACCCTGATCTTAAAGGCTGAAATCTAGCTTAGGAAGACCTTGCAATGGATTGTTCAATAAGTATAAACTTTTATAACTTAATATAAATCTCAGCCGGCATCATACAAAAGTATTCTAAAAAAAGACAAAGGCACATCGGTGTTGCTTGCTGCTAAGCGCAACTAATCAACTTCTTAATCTGTTCAATTTTGCCTCAGCACGCATGTGCAAACCTAACAATGTCAAGTAAAATTAATAAACATTATTGGCACATATGGAAACAAAATAAATGCAAAAGAAGTTTTAATTAGGGGCTTTTGAAAATCATCTGGGTGACATATATTAATATCTGTTCTTTTTTCAAAAAGCTCCGAAACAGCACAACGACTTAACTGCCAGCTTGATTCGGTTCAACTTCCTCAGCCAACGAGCTCAGAAACTTCTGTTGGCACCCTCCACGACAATCACATGGGAGCTAAGCAATGACATTGCCAAAATTCATTCTCAAAGGTAGAGGCATTCTCCTGGCTTTCACGTTCTGGTGAATGAGCCAAAATATGAATTGAAGGTTTCCCTGGCCACAGCCAGATTGATACCTTCAGATTGCTGAAATACAACAGAATTACAAATAAGATCCTCATACGCCTCATCCGTAAGGTAATGTCTGACCTGTTTTAGGTAAATTTGTTTATTTTCAGATTTTGAGATAATTTGCTACACATACATTTCGTTTGTCTCTTGTCCATATTTGTAAAACTTTAGCCCAAATAAAATGTGAAGGAATAATCAAAATACTTTGAAACCGAAAATTCCAGTCAATGGACAGTGGTAACCTTTAGACCGCGACTATGTACATGCTGAGATGTCCGAGACCATACTCATTGCCTCAACACCACAGACGGTTTTTTTTCTAGAGCCAATCCCCCCCCCCAACCTCCTGCTGACTGTATCTAGCAGCCAGTCAATCTTTCACGTACTGAAAAATAAACTAGCCTTTCGCATCTTCATTTCAAAATGTCTGACAGCACATGATATCCACATCAGCTTTAGTTGTTATCTGGTGCTACGGGAGTCAAATCTAACACTTCACATACAAGAAAAACAGTACCTTTTCAAATAATACACCTGTACACAGCGTGATCCGCATGTCAGTGTGAAGCAAAGGATACCCTACCTATTCAATTCATAAACATCACTTCATAAAAAACTGTGTACACATGCAAGGTATTTTCTCTTCAGGCCTAACTATACCATAACCTTACCATGAAACAAACAACTCTAACGTATTTTAGCCTTTTTTTTTCAAAAAAAAAAAAAAAAAAAAAAAGACTTGAAACAAATATTTTTAAGAAAAGCTGCCAGGTTCCTGCAAAACCGGTTTATGAATTCCCAGATCAATGCTCAATCCAGAATTTTCCAAAGAAAGTAACAATGAGCACAGAAGGCACATCATTTATTCTTCACAGAAATAAACTACATTTACATTTCCTTCCTTCTAACGACTGTGTTTAGTTCAATAAATAGTTTTTTTTTATCAAAATCAGTAATGTCAATAGGCCTTGTGCAACATATTACAAATAGAGCATGTTAGTCTATACTAAAACTGGCTTCTAGAGTTCTCAAAATATTTCAACAGGATTAAATTACATAGTAATATCATGACAATGGGGCAAACATATTAGCTATCACACTGACATGACAAAAATCTGCTGCTGGCTACCAGGTGATATACTGTTGTGCCAGGCGCGTAAGCTATGAGCATAACTGGAGGGGAAGCATGAGTTAGCTGCCTGCTTCTTGAACACAGACCTTCGGGAGACATGATATTTAGGCAGCAGCATGCCTTGCTGGCTGGCACCAAAGTTTCTGGCTGAAAAGTTTACTCTTAGTTGTGTAGTCCTCGCTTTCCCAATGTTGTTTAACAATAAACTTTGGGCGAATTTGTTTGGTGAGTCTTCATGAAACTCAAAATATACGAAACAAAGGAAGAAAAAAAGGGTCAAGTTCTTATGTTTTTGGAAAGTGGAAAAATTATATTGGTAGTCCCAGATAACTCATTGTATCATACAAAGTTAGCAAAACTTTAATTATTCTGAAAAAAAGTAGCCCCAGATCTCATTGACCAATATGCTCGACTGATCAATTGTACTGTGTTTGTATTATATATATATATTGCAAGTTTTTTGTGACACTCGATAATATAGTATATCAAAATCCATCCATTTTTCTCTGCTTTAGGCTGATCAGAGTTTGGTGGCGCACACAGAGTCTTGACATATCTTTTGGAAACGTTATGCTGGTTAATCCCTAAAGAGATAAGTGCATACCCTTACATCCTCTGTGTTTTGACATGACCTGCCTGTAATTGTCGGTGACATTGCGTGTGCATGGAACGATGTGACCTTCCAGTTGGGAAATGACACATTTTTGGAATATTGCAAGTGTGGCTGGTGCCAGTGCATAATATTTTGGCATGCAACATGTTTTTCCTTTCAACTTGCAATGTGCAGATATAATCAAGGGCTTATCATTTAGATATCATTACATTTTCTTACAGATTGAACATATCTTGGATTTGTAATGGTTCGAAGGCTCTGTTATATGCAAGGTGTTGTGACTTTTAGTGAGAATCTTAAATCCAAAGTTAATAGAACACCTAAATTTCACATTAATACAGTGTACATATAATTATTGTTATGATCTTTGGCTGCATTTGCGTTGAGTGTCAGTCAATTAATGGTTATTTACCATGCCTTTTAACTACGTTTGGAAGTGTACAGAACAAATGATAGGGAAAGTACTTCTGTGTGTCTTTAAACCAATATAAGTAAATATTAATGTGCAGAAACTGTCTGTTGCTATGTTTGACGAATACCTGTATACTCCAATCAAACCAGTTCTTTTTGTATGGCATCGAAGAACAAAGTAGAAGCTGTCTGAGACATGTTAGCTTAATGTAGAGTTGTATGTCATAAGGTTAAAATTAATGTAGCTCGAAATGGTCCTGCTCGAAGTGTAGATCTGTCCCCTCAGTTGCCACTGTATGTTGCAACTGCCAAGATGGATCACATCAGAGGGTGGCAAAGGGCAAGGTATTGATTTGTGGAAGAATGGGTCACAGATATGAAATAACATTTAGCTGCCAGAAGTCTCATAGGTAAATATGTTGCAGCTAGTGTTTATGGTATTTAGCTGTCACAGATAAACTAGAAGTACGTTATTGCGCTTTAGGAGAAGAATCCATATGACATTCTATCAAGCATGTTGAGAGTGGTTTGCTTCTTTATTTAATTGGAACCCGAAGAATAGGCGGCTGATTCTTCGTGTCTTTTACATATATTTGAACACGCATTGTAATTGAATCCTATAGTTAAGCCAAGCAAACAGTTTGTTGAAAAGTACACTTGCTGAGACAATACAAAATAAAAGTCTGAAACTTAAAAAAAGAAGATAAAAGCTTTTTCTTGATGTGGAATGAAAAGCATTAATGGCTTGAAGGTACTCAAAGCAAACCTTTGGGGCTACTTGATAGCTGGTACTGGTGCCTGCTCACTCTCTCCAAGTTACTTAAGCAACCGTAAAGCCTTCAATTAAGGAAGGAACACACGGTGCTGTTGCAGATGAAGCTCCAATTTTTTTCAGTCAATAAGGCTTTGCACTGTGTCCTGATTTGCTCACAGAGGACAGCAAGGGGGAGGTTGAAATGCAAATGGCTACATTTAGTAGGGACAGCAAGGGGGAGGTTGAAATGCAAATGGCTACATTTAGTAGGGAAGATCTGTAATTATCTTTGAGATCTTCTAAATGGACTTTTTTTAAGGTAGTTTGGAACCTGATGTACAGGTTTGAGAAATACACGAGGACCCAGTCTCTTCTGAAGAAGCCACAGCTGCAAAGCCATCTCCAATTCAGTTTTCCCTACCACTCAGAAGCTGGATATTGGGAGAAAATTGACACACATAAAACACCACAAAAATGCATTCACTTCGTAGACAATGTTCTCACACTCTCAGTGAAAACAAAGATGTTTTGTTGTTTGTGTCATAAGCATAAACTCCAAACTATGGCTGATGCTCAGTCCACATACCTAATTACTGAAAGCCAGGAAGCAAGTAGCCTGTAGTCAGGGATTACCAGGAATGTTCCTTGGAACATCGAGTTATAAATAAACCATTAAGTTCATATTCTTATACTGGCATGTAAATATGAAAAATGGGAAAAAATTGATTAAGGTTCATCAGAGGGATTTGAGTGCCACGAGCAATAGGTTTGCTAATCCTGTCCCCTGTATTGAGGAAGAGTTGTTCCATCTGCCCTTGGCCAAACAGGGGCAACTGCTATATATATGAGATTGATGCAGCCGTTATTTGGAGACCTGAGTTTCAGGCATTTTTTTTCAAAGACATTTGTGTCGTCAGAAAAAGCCTTGATCAAAGCTTAAGGGCTCTTAAATTGGTCTAGCTAAGGTTATTAGCCTAAGGTAAAATGTCTTAGCCATATGGTATCGAAGGCAGGCACCTAAACTGGATGGAGATGAAATAAAAGTAGTAGTCGAGTGGCCCGTGACTCAGACTAAAAGCAACCACAAACAGTTTTACAGGATTTTCCGGCTGTTTATATAAAATTATGTCCCAAGTCTATGAATTACCTGAAAATAGACCAGACAGAAGGAAAAAGTGTGATGAAATATGTCTGTGCAGCAACAGAAACAGGCCCTTGTCAGGGACATACTTCGACCAATATATTGAGGCTTTTGTCAGGCTTTACAAAAGGTAACTGCTGCTCAGATTATTGGCTTTCCTGATATATTTGATATATATCTGCCCCTCATACTTGAAAGGGACTGAAGTATTTTAGCCTTGAGCTCTGTTTTATCCCAGAAGCACCATCATGGTCATTCTGTCATGAGTTGTGCTAGCTGTGGTTTGTGGTCAGTGAGAAAAACGTGCAGAACCCTTGTGTTTCGGTGTAAGTTGGAACTGCTGGGGCAAAATGGTGTTATAAGAGGCAAATATAGAGAAAAGAAGATTAGGCTGAAATGTGTTGTCTATACACATGACAAGCCTTTTACTGATGCAAAGTGTTTTTAAGATGTGTGGTGCCACAGAAGTTCGCTGGGTATTATCTCTGGATCTGTCCAACTGTAGTTTGAAGTGCAGGCGAGATAGGGACAGTTTTAATGTAAATACACTCTAAGTTCAAAGTCTGATCAGTGCCAGGAGCTGAAAACCACCTCATTAGAACATACGTGCGCCCATTTTTTTCTTGAGAATTGTTGGTCTGTCAGTGTTTCCCTTTCTCAGTTTTCGTTCAATCACTGTGAGCAACCCTGCTAAAGGCTCACTCAAAGAAGTACAAGTTGTTAATCTTCTTCAACAGCAGAAGCACAAAAAAGCCACAATTACAGTGATTTGTGCGTTATGGGAAGACACATGAAATCCATTCTGATATGGATTGGATTGAGTGACTGCCAGTCTCAAGCCAAATTTGTTTCTTCACATTGTCATGAAAGCTCAATGATAATATTTTGGTAATTCTTGAATCGCTTTACCTCTTGCAGTATTTGACTTTGCTTCATTTCTCATTGTTGGATTGGAATTTAAGAATGTAGGGATATTTTTTCTGAACTACTCAGTCAAAGAAGAAATAAGTTCACCAAGCTAAACTACTGTGGCTAAATCTGCAACCACTACCTTTGACAAAGCAAAACAATTTTTAGCTCAGCTGACCATAGGTCACAGAGCCTATTTGACCACTCAGGTCTGTGTGTCCATCCTTCAACAAATTATCTATTAATATTGCTAAAACTAAATATATGGTGTTTCATTTCCCTCAACGAAAATTAAATTTCACCTTAAATATTAAAATAAAGAATGTGCCCATCTACAAAACCATTGAATTTGATTTCCTAGGTTTACGAATTAATGAAAACTTAAATTGGCACTCACACGTTAACAAAATTGAAAACAAGCTCTCAAAAATTATTGGTGTTATGAAAAGAACACAAAATTATTTTCCGCAAGATTTTCTATTACAAATGTACAATTCTCTTTTTCTTCCTCATCTAAATTATTGCATTCTTCTGTGGGGTTTCTCGTGTGACCGTATTTTCAAACTTCAAAAGAAGGATGTTCGTGTTGTTTGCTTGGCAAGATATAATGTCCACACAGATCCTTTATTTAAAACGTTAAACCCTCTACAAGTACCAGATATTCTTAAGTTAAGATCGTGAAAATTCTACTATAGATATTTAGAAAATAAAAACCCCTGATTACTTTAACAACTTGCAGCTATATTACCTTCTCATCGATATTTCACTCGACATTGAAATGACAGCCAGGTTCCTATTCCTTCTAGAAATTCGACAAAACATTGTATTAGGTATTACCTTCCAACCCTCTTAAAAACACACAACCCTGTATCAAAGATAAACTTTTCACACATTCTTGTAATGGTTTCGCAACCTACACAAAGCTTTTCTTCGTGAAGCAATATAAAGACACTTGTACAGTTGCACACTGTTATGTTTGTTGTAATTCAGTGACTTTATATTTACCCTGTATATTTAGCTTCTAATCTCTGTTCTTACTATTTTTGCCAGTTGTTGTTAATTATAATTTTACCGAAAGGTGGCCTTGGCGATAGCGGATCATAGAGTCCTTAGCCAAGGTCATCCTAATATCATTTAGTTCAATTACGAAATCTTGGTTATTGCTTAATTATCACTTTGTCACTACAAACGTTGAAATTCATGTAACCCAGTTCATATCATATTGAATAAACTGTTCTGAGTTCTGAGTTCAAGCCACTCGTTTGTCTGTCTCTCCGTTTGTAAACTTTTGCTTGTGAGCATGATACAGTCCATATATTCAAGATACGCCCATAAAGGTTCCAGGACTAATCAAAAGTACGAAAATCTAGGTCGAGTTCGATGTTGTTGTGAATCTTATAGCATTATGCAATATCTTGGCCAAAATGCGACAATATATAGAATTAGGTTTTTCGATTTTTGAAATTTGCAAAAAACTTCTATCAATGTCAATCAGGCAAAATGAAAAACATGTTGACATTGGGTGGTGCCACCTACAGTATTGTGAAAAATGGACCGCAAGAGGCTGAACACACATTAAATTCAAAACGTTGAGACAGATTAAGATTAAACATACCAAATGCACTACAAGCACTACAAAGGTGTATCAGATGCAAAAGTTTTGTTTTTGCAGAAAGTAGACCACATTGACCCAATTTGTCAAGTTTATACACACACGTCAATGACATCTGGGGTCATGGTGGCGCCACTGGTGGTACGAAGTGAAACTAGCAGTACAGGTGTAAAAAGTATATTCAATTCATTCTTTTGATTGTTACTAAAAATGAAATTTGCAAGTTTACAGCTTATATGCGTTAAACTAATGGTTAAATTTTGAATGACATTGATCTATTTCCAAGGTTTTAACGGTATAGTAAGGAACTATAGATTCCACATGTAAAGAAATAAGATAATAATACCGATTATACCATAAATGTGTATGATATAGAAAATTTGATATCACATAATATGGGTGACCTTGGCCTACTTTCCTAAGTTAACAGGAATTTATTTCAGGAAATGACTTTTTTTATTATGGTCACTAAGTCTGAACATATGCACATATACCAGTTTACCATTACAGGGATATTATACAGACAAAAGTCCATGCTGTATGGAATCATGGTGGCATCACTGGTGGTAATAACTGTAACGAGCGTTGTAGGCATGAACAGTAAATTGAAAATCATTTATTTTGATTATAAATTGAGATGGTAATTCAAAACTTGCACCAAACATGCATCGGGATAATGGTCAAATTTTGTAATATGTTGTGTGACTTTGGTCCATTTTCAAGGTCAGTAAGCACTAAATGAAACACACTAAATTCAATATATTGACAAAGAATAAGGGCTATGATACCAAGTGTATGATTAATCATGTTCATGTGGAAGTGCGATGTCCCATCATACGGATTACCTTGACTAATTTTTCAGGGTCATAGAGGATGTGTTTCAGGAATTGAATTTCGATGATGGTCACCAGATTATATGTCAGCAGGGCTTCCTGTTTGATTGATTCGCCATGTGACACTGCTGCCACAAGTGTTAGTGAAAGTGGATTAAAACCCGATATGGTTCATTCAATAAGGATGCGACTGAAGAGCAGTCGAGAACACTAACAGCTGGTCAGCATGTCAACCCCTGCCATTAACCTAAGTATCCATTGCGGGAACAGAATGTAACTGGATTAAAAGCCCCGTTAACTCATACATCATTTGATGAGCTCACAGATAAAAGTAAGACAAAACTACCCATGCTACAATTCAAGATTGATACCCAATGCATAATCATAAGGTGTCATTTGTTTTTTCCTCGTGTCCTTTGCGATGATTGTTGACTCAATAGGACGCCCCCATGTATAAAAAGCAAAATATGCACCAACTTCTTGTATGTTTTTGACGTATTACATATCAAAAAGTTGTGACGATTACGCGTGCACTTTAACCAAAATAAGCAGTTAATTATGCAGCAACTAACGGTCTTCCTTTTACCCTGTTCCCGATAATGCAAGTGTCCATTTATCTCTCCCTTTTTTGGATTTAGGTTTCGGACCAAGTTTCCCATACATTGATAAAAAAATGTATGGACAATTTGATATTTAGGTGGCCGCAGTGACAGCAGATGTTATATCCTTCACCGGCATCATACTGACTTTTAAACATGAAATTTGTTATTTGATACTGTGAAATATTTTGTACCAAACTGATTGTAACGTCATGTTGGGTTATGTATATTCATATGTTTTATCTCAAACAAAACCTGTCCTGAGTCCTGTGTAATGTTAGGTTCTGGTGCATTCACTTGTCATAATAAACGTTAGTGAGAATAATCAGTAAGCTATGTGTATTGAGGAAGCATAGTGTACTTGTATATCCGATAATTGTATTTACTTATAAATGTCAAGTTTGAAATAGTCACCCAACTTTTGAGCAGGAGATAATATGACTACGCGAATATGTATGGCAATATCACATAGATAGGATGTGTAAACGACAAAGTATTGTGGATCACAATGATGTAACTATAATGTGGCGTTGAGTGCTGGGCACCACAACTGTGCTACGGTTGACACAATGAGCACAATTAATATTAAACAGAATCTGGCTGTGTTACAGGGGACACAGGTCTCTGGAAGAAAAGACATTTTTTGAGGAGCATGTTTGTTAACCGGTACCAAATGTTCTGGCTCTGGAAGCTAACTGTGGCTGGTGTTGTCCTTGCTATGCCAGTGTTGTTGTTTCATAATTAACTCGTTTGGTGCTAATCACGTCTAAAGTCGATATAATAAAGTCAAACTAGTCTGAGTCATCATTAGAATCGCAGGTTCGTATTCCTTGTAAAAAGACCTTTCATCCAAGTTCCAGAAAGTCTATAGTTCCAGGGAGAATACCCCAGATCAACAACTTTTCTCGGCACGCATTGGGCGTAATAGTAATAATATTATGATGTGACCATGCTACAAAGTTAAGAATATGAGTGTATTAAGAGAAGTCGATATTTAGTTGGCTCATGTACTTCACTGATTCATTATACGGTGGAATTATTTGATTTACATTTTGCGGGTTTTTTCTAACATTGTTTCATAAAAACTGTTGAAACCTATTCATATCTCTGTTTATTTATTTCGTCACATTAATATTTAGTTATTTTTCTGAATTATGTGAAATATAAAATGTCACTTTTTTGAATGAGAAACTTTTGGATTCATGTGTAATGTTCTGCACATGTGGAACTCTTCTGTCATCTGCCATATCAGGATGTACCGTCTTTACAAATGCTATTTCGTACACCAGATGATCTACACATCTTTGTCTTGTGCGCATTCATGTGTATTAATCATTGAGACAGTGGAAATGTATGATATTAAACTTAAACGCCCCGTTTGTTTGGGAAGCTTGAACTAAAATCACGCCCAACCACGTTGTGCAAGCAGAGTCATCTAGGAACGCAGCAAATTTTTATTCTTCGCCACGTGCACTAAATAGTGCCATACAAGATCACCATTATGTCCTCAGCAGCCTCTGTGCCTTTTTGGTGTGATTCTCGCCCTAGGAATTGGAATTATTCATTGAATAAAGAGCTATGACTTTTACCAGGTTATCAAAGCATAGCCGTTTGCACCAATAGTTATGCCATTTGCAGTTCCGTATCTGGGAGCTGTGTCACTGTAATGATTCTACTTTTTGTTGGTTGACACAATGAGATGATCAAAAACAGAGATGCGATGAACAGGTGTAGGCATCCAAGCATCAAATATGGTGGAACATAGCTTCCCGTGAGGTCTACCATGAATGCTGCAAAATTACAACAAATTTGAAACTTGACTAAAAAATTAAGCACACCCATTTGTTCGCCCGTCTTGGCCTTGATACTAGTCAGGCAAAGTAACAGCTTCGATTGTCCTTGGCCCTGCGAACACAAATGTGCGTTTTTGGCAAACGTACAAAGTGATACGAATCCAACTATTAATTGCGCATTGGATCGTTTGAGAACGAAAAAAAACATTGTATTTGCACGTGTGTGCATACTTGTCAATAGACCTTTCCACTTTAAACCTCTGTGCGTTTTTACGAACATTGAATGTTTTTATAGGTTTCTTACGGATACAATAATTTTTGGAAGGCTGTAATGTAATAGGTTTCGTAAACACCAACAATAGTAGACACCCTCTTTGACTTTTTTGGATGTCAAATTTTAAAAGGTTGGTCACATTGCTGTAATAGACGATCATTATATATATATATAAATATATATATATATATATATATATATATATATATATATATATATATATATATATATACATATATATATTCAGAGAGAGTTACAGAGAGGAGCGACAAGCAGAGGGTTAAGTGACTCATTGTGTGATTATAAATGTGATTTTTGGAGAGTTAAATGCACAAAGATAATTATCCCATCTGAGGAGCATGTTTTTTAACCAGAAACAAGATAAATTTCAAATACACATTACCACATAAAGCTCCCCTTCCTTTGCAGTATCTTCTCACTGTTGCTACGGTAACCACACGATGCTGATGAAGTCATGATAGTTTCTAGACAATGCTGTATAAAACTACCAAATGTATTCACTATTTCCAAAGTGTCAATTTAAAGCGCAGTTACCACTAACACTTTATCGACTTGTTATCATTATGCATTGACCCTATTCTATGTAAAAATTTAATTGAATAGAATTGAAGAAAAGGTAAAACCAAGTTGTAAGGCTTGGTAACCTAGAAGTATGATGACATTCATGCATATTATAATTTGTGTTGCGGTCGAATTGAAAAAAGGAGTCAAGTGTGTTCTTCCTGTAATGTAAGGATAGGTAATTTGTTGCTGAATATTTATGTACTCAAAGAAACAGAATTGCACATGGACTGAAGTATATGCGATGTTTCCTATTTGTCCAGAGAAATCTGATGGTAGCTTTCGCAAATTGAAATTTTCCCTTTGACTTTTCCGGATGTCGAACGGTGTCAGTGATGCGACCAGGCAGGTCTCTTAAAATTTAGCTTTCAAGAAATTTTTATAAGAAGCACCATACCACCAATGAACGAAATCGTTTCTTTGACTTAGTATATTGGTTATATCTATATTTGTAGCTGTGTATCTGTTAATTATTTTACTTTTTAGGGACCCTTGGAGACTACTGCTGCACGGCTCAAGTGTCCCTGGGTAAGGAAGAGATAATAGGTAAATTGAAAGAGAAACAGACAGAAAGATAAACAAAACAAACAATAAATAAATAGATAGATAAAACACGCACAAAGACTACTTTGACTCCACTCAAGTCAGATTATTTCTGATTGAAATGGAATGATGTAAAATCTAATGACTGCACTCCAAAACGAATAAAGAATGTTCTTACTTGCAAGTGGCATCATTGCCATATACATGACCCCCTGAGTAAACATGACAAAGGCACAACCACGTGGCAGTCTTTCTACTCCCATCAGATCCACGCCAACAGTTCTTTCCACTCCAGAGTGACAACCTATAATGATAATGTAATGGGTGGCAGGTCATTATAATGTGTATCTAATTTAAAATGCATTTTCGTATCCGTTCGCATATGTCAATATAGTTACATTACTCTATGACTCATTTACATATTAGACACTTTAAAAATAAGGGAATTGAGCTGTAGAAACCACAGCAAACCTTCGTTTATATTGCCGGACATGTATTGCAAATTTCAACTGTCTTCATTACCAAACAAAAAGAAATCCCCTTTTCAAAGACACAAACATTCTCTTGTTAACCAAACGCCATTTTGACATCCCCAAATAACATATTCATTTTTTTAAAAACAAGGTAATTCGATGCACAAATACAGTAATTGTTCTAACGTTGTCTAACCCTATTTGACTTCTTATTGATCAGAGCATATATCATAGCAGGAAAAACACTACAATCTTCATGAAAATGTAATCAGACCTTTCAAAAATAAATATGGCTGCATATATAACAAACACGGGAATAAGTTTTAATTTATCGGTATTTTCTCTTGGAATATAATGATTTATGGAGGATAACGTTCGCCACTATATTTGGCGCAAATGCTGTATTGGGGCAGACACTGGTTTGGTAAAGAATGATGTATAGGGGATACTTCGTGTCACTGTTTTTTGGCATGGATGCTGTATTGGTATACAATGATTTGGGGAGAATACATCTTGCCACTGTTGTACTCACAGAGGTTGCATTGGCATACAGATCTTAGAGGGTGCCTGGTTCCACTGTTTTATCCAGATATTTTGCTTTGCGGGAATCGTGCCCCCTCCCATCTCTGTTCCGTTCTGTTAGTACAAATTTCCAATTTTACATCTCTTATCTTTTTTTCTTATATTCCCGTTCCCCACTGTTGTTTCTGTCTCTTTGAAAATTTGTAATTGCAAAATTAAGTGGGGTACATGATTTATTATTATGTATGCCGTTCTCCGACGTGAACCGCTATCGACACATGTTGTGAACCATCAATCTCGGTATTGAACAGTATATGGGTTGTTGAAAATGACCAAACTCTTACCCCACGGTGAAGCATGGTAAGTTGGTTTTATCACATATTCAAGGAAAATAGACCTCCCTTGTGTTACCTAGTGACGTGATGTCAATAAATTTGCTTTTCTCTATGATCATCATCATAAACATATGCCGTTCCCCAAAATATGGCATGAAAGCAGGAAATACCAACAGCACCAAGCACTGTACACACTTCGAGCATATTGAGTCAAAGTGCATTCCCACCTAGTGGAAAGATAATCAAGATTCAAATTCATGAAAAGAAGTCAAAATTAACTTAAACGAAAGAAAAAATCAACAGACTCTTTCAACCATTCGAAGGCCCTTTATGTATATACTTACTCTGCAAATTATGAGTTTGGCAATATCTGGGAATAATTGAACCACACAACAGCACAAATTGATGCACATAATTCAGGGAACATTATGTAGTTTGTCATCTACCGCCATATATATATATATATATATATATATATATATATATATATATATATATATATATATATATATATATATATATTTATATATAAACATTATATACGGTTTTATTTCGTTCATTGTCCGTTTCTATCTCTCAGCCTTATAGGCCGGAAGGGGTGTTGTCATATACGCGTCCGTCTGTCCGTCCGTCCATGCCTTGTTGACAACATATCTGCAAAAATACTCACTTTACAGAGGTCAAATTTTTTATGACAAGTGACCATTGATGTGCTATAGATGCCTATCGAAACATAGGTCCCTAGCTGACAAATTTAGGGCACAGGACTACTTTAAAAATGGCGTTAACACAATATCTGAAACATATTGAATGTAGCTTTATCAATTATTTATGACAGTTGGTCCTAGGAATGCCTCAGAAACCTAGGTCACTGGGTCACATATCTTGGTCACAGTGCTGCATTGAAGAAAAAGGCCTTGTTATGATATCTCTGCCCATGGCATTTGCACGAAAACTTTGTCATTAGGTCAAATAGAAGTAACCTTGACCTACGCAAGGGTATTGTCGTTACCTACACGTCCGTCCGTCTGTAGTCCGTCAGTCCTGGCTGAGTGGTTTTCGGTCACTAATCAGCTTCTGGTTCATCATGCCTTTGTGAAATTTGGACAAACTTATAGCATATTCCCATTTTGTATGTACGTATGTATGTATGTATGTATGTATGTATATACTTACTCTGCAAATTATGAGTTTGGCAATATCTGGGAATAATTGAACCACACAACAGCACAAATTGATGCACATAATTCAGGGAACATTATGTAGTTTGTCATCTACCGCCATATATATATATATATATATATATATATATATATATATATATGTATATATAAACATTATATACGGTTTTATTTCGTTCATTGTCCGTTTCTATCTCTCAGCCTTATAGGCCGGAAGGGGTGTTGTCATATACGCGTCCGTCTGTCCGTCCGTCCATGCCTTGTTGACAACATATCTGCAAAAATACTCACTTTACAGAGGTCAAATTTTTTATGACAAGTGACCATTGATGTGCTATAGATGCCTATCGAAACATAGGTCCCTAGCTGACAAATTTAGGGCACAGGACTACTTTAAAAATGGCGTTAACACAATATCTGAAACATATTGAATGTAGCTTTATCAATTATTTATGACAGTTGGTCCTAGGAATGCCTCAGAAACCTAGGTCACTGGGTCACATATCTTGGTCACAGTGCTGCATTGAAGAAAAAGGCCTTGTTATGATATCTCTGCCCATGGCATTTGCACGAAAACTTTGTCATTAGGTCAAATAGAAGTAACCTTGACCTACGCAAGGGTATTGTCGTTACCTACACGTCCGTCCGTCTGTAGTCCGTCAGTCCTGGCTGAGTGGTTTTCGGTCACTAATCGGCTTCTGGTTCATCATGCCTTTGTGAAATTTGGACAAACTTATAGCATATTCGCATTTTGTATGTACGTATGTATGTATGTATGTATGTATGTATGTATGTATGTATGCGTGCATGTGTGTATGTATGTGTGTATGTTTGCATGCATGCACTCGTGCACGTATGTATGTATGTATGTAAGTGCGTATGGATGTATGTATGTATGTATGTATGTATGTATGTATGTATGTATGTATGTATGTATGTATGCATTTATATAAGAAACGTATTGTATTGATGCAACCCAGTAACCTACCTGACGCTACACCAAACAAGACCGCAAATATGAGGTACTGGTAGTAAGTTCTCATGAAAAAAGTCAATATGAGCAGTACCCCTGCAGCTATGCCCCATGCGGTGACGAACCACAGGCGACGCACACATTTGAAATCATTGATCAGGCCAGCGACTAAACGCACAGATGTCTGAAGTATACCAATAAGGCTTAGACAAAATGCGGCCTCCATCTTGGATATACCATTTGCAACTGCTCTTGCCGGAAGGAGGTAGGCTGGAATGGTCCGGGATAGCATGCTGGTCACTCGAAAACAACAGTATATAATGAACAGTTTATCACAGAATAAAGTTTTGTCAAAAATCTGGTCGGCAACGAAGGCAAGAAACTTGCATACTGAACGCTGTCTCTTATCCTCAGTCTTCAGTTTGAGGTTAAGTAAAGTGTCATTTTGGACTGCAATTTCATCAACGCCGCTGCTCCTCAGTGGATCCTGTTGCTTAACTGCTGGGAGGTGGTCGTTTTTGATATCAGCGATCATTTCCATTTGATGACTATCTTTTTGATGTTCTTCTCCATCTGTTTCATGAGCAGTCTTTATCAATTCATTGGCGTCATCCACCCGAGAAGACACTTTTAGGGCATTTGCCTTACAGCCAGGGTGTAGTTTGTTTGCAATAGAGGTTTCGTGCTTGTGCATGTGTTTTGGTGGATAAAACAGAAAAGAAAAGGGCAAAATCTGCAGCCAAATACCAGCAATTAATATATACGTTCCCTTCCATCCGTATATGAACATCAGCTCTTGACACACGACCGGGTATATGGCACCAGCTACACTGTATGCAGCGAAAAATATGGCGTTTGCCAACGCACGTCGTTTGTGAATATATTTGTTCATAATGACAAAACCAGCACAACCAGGTAATGGTCTTGCAATTCCTGACAAAATAATGTTTTTGAAATGAGAGGTATGAGGTATTCTGATCAGTTTCTAAATAGCTATCTTATGATTGTCTTTGCACCACTGCAATAAAACACTGTTGCCCAGTTCTATCGCACTTATATGCTCAACCAGGCACATTTATTTACCCTTTCCTAGCGGAAACGCAAGAAGCGCTGTTACAGCTTGAAATGCAAAAAAAAAAAAAAACCCGCATTGGCGTGCGGTTATATTACATTTCAAGAACAAGTATGACAACCCAAACCACATTCAGTCAAACTTGGAATGTGATAGTTCCGCTGATCTGATTTGTTACTGCGTCAAAATATAACAGAAGTGCGGGATGTGCAGAACACATACGGTAATTCATATTTATAGCTGGTCCCTACACGACATATCAAGGTGTTCAGATGGGAAATTCAAACCTCACTACTGAAACAATAGATGTTCACAACCTACGGAATATGCACTTAGTGTCCTTGTTTCATATATATATATATATATATATATATATATATATATATATATATATATATATATATATATATATATATATATATATATATATATGTATATATGTATATATATATATGTTTATATATATATATGTGTGTCTGTGTGTGTGTGTGTGTGTGTTTATATCTGATATGATGAACAAGCAGACGTTTCGTACATTTATAAATAAAAACAAAGTAAATGAATAATGTAATGTTTTCAAAGTTGTAAAAGCCAACAATTTTTCCAGGAAAAGCACGTCGTTAGAATTGAGAGATACAAACCAAACATAAATCCTTGTGTTATATACAAGCCTGTCAAATCAGTCATTTGCGATGCTATGAGATAGGATGACACTCCAAGAACGACAGCCAGCATAGTTGTCTTCACACAGCCACATCGACGAATAAGGGCACCGGATAAGAGAACTGCAAAGCAATTTTAGAATGGATTACTTGTACATAAATACATGCATAGATATATCAGGTTTTGTTAGACTCTCTCATGTGTCCTGAAAACCAAATTGCAGAAATTTGTTGCTCATATGATATGGAAAATACCATGTGTTGTCAACCTACCGTGGCATTTTTTTTCAATTTAAAAAATACAAAGGAAGTGAAAATCCCATGCAACGCATCTAAAAAGTCTCGTGAGGCTTGAAATATAGTGGTCCTCGTGTTGTAAATAGGGGTCAACACTGTTTAATTCTCTTGCCGAGCATTTCATAAAAATAAATAAATAACTGTACCCAGCATTCTTGGTTATTTTTTTCCAAGCATTGCATTTATACTTGTGTTTTCTCATATTATAACCCCAAGTTCACAACTTTCCTTGGTGTTCCTTGATGAATTCTTTAAGGAGGGGCATACTGACCTGCAGGTCGCCCCTGTGATTTAATCCAAAACTCTTGATTCAGATGGAACTTGAGGAGAGAGAAATCATCGAAAGACTATGAACATGTTGAGTTTGTTAGTCCTGACTAAGCGGTCTTTTACCAGGCGGGCTGCTGAGATAGGTTTGAGCTATTGAGTGACCAACGTTAAAAGTGTTTAACCAACGTCAGAAGGAGTGACCAGAAACCGCACCACGGGGATGCTTCATGCAAGTACAGTGTCATAAGGTGCAATAAAAGCGTCTTAATTTTTCATCAAAGGGTCAGCTGTGCTTTTTGTACTAATATGCAGTTTTTAACTTTTTTTTTCATTTAAAGGGTCTTCTGAGATTTTTATGCTTCGCAGAGCTGTTGTATGACTCCCCTGAAACTGTACTAAAACAAAATAATTCCATCATTACATAAATATAACGATGAAATCGGAATTAAAACTGTCCCACTATAAAATTTGAATTTCAGAGACCTTTAAGCCTATTTGCATATGCAGACTGAGGCAAGATTACAAGCAATTTATGAAAAAAAATGGCCACAAACTGTAGAACAAGGATTAATGTATTTGAATAAAATGCTGCAGACGTGCCTTCAAAAACACCCGAAACCATTTTTTTTTGTTAGTTTGTTTGTTTTTTTTTTTTTTTTTTGGGGGGGGGGGGGGGTAATGAAATAACAGTCCAAACTCGCTTTCTTTAGTGAATGATAATATGTAATGTATTGCATTCCTAGCTTTAGAAACTATAAAGGTCAGCAGCGGCTTGGTTTAAACATATTATATTTGTACAATTTACAAAGAGATACAAAAGCAATAATTACGTACAATTGGGGAAGAGGACAAAGCCCTATATAAATCCCTCTCGCAGCAGTGGTTTTAATCGATCCTCTCAACTTTGAAATACAATCTTCAATACCAAAGAAAAGTGATAGTTCTAAAACAAACAATGATCTACATTTTTATAAATGTTGGCTATTTTTATGTAATAATTATATCATACAATCCCACCACTGTGAAGTGCCGCATTAGTTTCTTCTAACTTTTCCCTGTATGTGCTTTTCAACAATACCTATATCACTTTTGTGGTTACATAAAGTCCTATAATCTGTCATCATCAAATGCTTCGTGAATAATGTTGTATTTTCAGTATTTGATGCTACCCAGTTGCTTTCTTTACTAGGTCAACCTTTGTTGTTTTTTGTTTGTTTGTTGTTGTTTTATTATTTTTTTTTTTTTGGGGGGGGGGGGGGGAGGTTGCCCCTATGGCTCAGAGGTCAAAGTGTTGGCTCAGCAGTGGTGCCAAGGGTCCAGGATTCGAATTCCACACTAGCTTCCAAAATTGGGATGTTTTTTATTATTGGATAGCGCTCTATTGGTTCCCTTGTTCTGTGGGCTATTGCGCCTACCTCGAAATTATATATGAGGTCTATTTATGTATGCATAATGATAACGTCAATGAATAGGAATGCCCTCCTATATATCCGTGTACCAGCCACATATGCTATAAAATCATCCTTGATTCTCGATCAACCTATTTGGTTGACCCTATGGGTCAGATGTCCGATTGTTGTACTATGTTTAGCTGTGCGATGGTGCGAGAGGTCGAAGGGTCGAATCCCACGACAATAAGCTGGCAGAAATCACGAACTCATCATTATTCCATCTGTTATTCCAGTTAATGACACCAATAAAACCTTATTTCCCCGACATGAATATAGCTGGGAACATTCGAGTTCATTAGCTTTGCAATATATTATTATTGGTTTATCAAAAGGTGTTGCTAACCATGTTTCAGATTGACAAGATCCACGAAACAAATACCTTGTATTGACAGGAATATCTAGTCTTAACGTTCATGTTTATATATTTATTCATTATTATATGGGCTGTCTTTGGTGAGTATTTAGTTTAGACAAGCAGCCGCCAGTCAGAGAGACATGTACAGTTACAGGCTCCGCAACATATTCTGAATAGTTATCGCTGAAGACCCTTTTATTTATTTGGACTCATGCTGCCTAAGTCAAAATTCTACAGAAGAACGTGTGCAATGTGGACAATAGTACTTCCATATGTATCAAAGTTTGACAGTGATAAGTTTACATCGAGAGTAAAAAGTCCAGACTGTGGAATAAGGTCATGACCACTTGAAAGTTGTTCTGGACAACTAGGCACAAATACCACTTAGTATGTGAAAATGTTCGTGGCACGTCTTGTCCGAAATCTCTGGTATCAGTAATATAAAAGGGCACAAGCTTTTGATACATTTTTACTGCTTTGATCTTATGACGTTAAAGTGCGGCTTGTTATTTTGAAAAAAATATTTCTCAAAAAAGGATACATCTGTTTTATTACGCAGAAAGCTCTATTTTGATAGATACATATCTCACCTGTTTTCGCCAAAACGTGTGTATGTGTGCGTGTGTGTATCCTAGATTGAAGCCTTCCGCACGTAACGACGGAAGGATGTCAAAAGACTCTCATTACAAAAATTTCAAATTATACCAGAAATCAATACCTTTATTTACGTTTGTCTGTGTGGGCAACAATTATGGAATGTCAATATGAGGGCAATATTTCACGCTCTTCTAGTTACATTACAATGATTTATTCAAAATGAGCCCACTATAATAAAAACATAGTTTGCAACACCAAATAAGTGAAATTAGTCATTATTATGTCTGCATATACGTACAGGATATTCCCATTGTTATGCCTTTGACAGTTTGTATTATTGATGTTTCAAGTTTTGACTCCTTAAAATACTCCAAAAATTCGACAAAGAAAACGCCGTTCTCCTCGTCTGTACACTGGAATATGGCGACAAGAAGAAAGACTGCTGCAACAATTATCCATGCACGGACACCATCTTCGTTAGCACACGAAACCATAATTGGGAGGTCGCGGTTGACTGAAACAAACATAACAATGCATGTGAGGTTAGTTTGACATTTTTTTTACCCTTATATATCGATAAAGACCCATAGTTACACAGAAAAGAACAAGCAGAACACAGACACCGAATAATGCATCTTGAATATTTAAAAAAAAGATACTGGCACACACAAATTCATGCAGGTGTGTTTTATCTTTAAAACGTTAAGCTGTAAGGCCTGCCAGCGCTTTAATGTTTCGATAAAGCGTGTATCATACTACACAAGTTCATTAATTCACATCAGTTATTGTTATAATTTCGTTTGCCTTTGTGCTTCGAAGCTAAAAGCGTTTGTTTTTAGATCTATTATATTCATCGATTTCTAACACTTTTTCCATATATCCTATAAATATTGTTGAGGCGCACACACATTTATAAAGAATGTTAAGTAAGGTGAAACTAAAGATGGTTCGTTAGTTTACAAATATTCACTTAGGTACCCTACTGTAAAAAAATTGTAAAATGACATTGACGTGACTGGTCAGCATAGCATGCTGTACATAAATCATCCAACAGGGACACACACGGAAACGTTAACTCTGTTTACCTCACCATATATATTAGAGCCTGACCGAACCCGAACAACCGAACCCGAGCTTACCGGGTTTCAGGATTGAAGCCCGGCTCGGGTTCGGCTTTCATAGTCATTAAACGTTCGGGTTCGGTTATCTCTGTCCATGTTGGCAATAAAGTGAAATCAAAGGGTCACTGAGGTTACTTTTCGAACTTGTATACACTTTAAACAATGCAAAAAACGATACTTTGCAATTATGTGCGTCACGGGTTGCATAAATCTCTTTTATTACATTAACAATAGTAATGAATCAGTGCATAAATATGAATAAATGAATTGTTGCTTGACGATATAGATGGAATAAAGCTTTAAATGAGCATTCTAAGATGTCTAAGTTTTTTATTTCACGTCTGAATTGAAAATACCTAACCCGAACGGTGCCCGGTTCGGGATGGGTAATTTGTACCGAGTACCCGGTTCAGTTTTAAAATGCATGCTCGGTCATATATATATATATATATATATATATATATATATATATATATATATATATATATATATATATATATATATGTATATATATATATATGTATATATATATATATATATGTGTGTGTGTGTGTGTGTGTGTGTGTATGTGTGTGTGTGTGAGCGAGTGTGTGTGTGCGTGACTGTAGGCAAAGGCACGCTCACACACACACACACACAATATATATATATATATATATATATATTATATATAAAGAGAGAAAGAAAGAAAAATCTCTATGTCTTTTTCTTTGTCTCACTATCTGTCCATCCGTATTACCTCCCGCGTCCCTGCCTGTCTGTTTATGCATGGTTGGCAACCAAAACGCCTCTCTGGCAGCAAAAATCACCTTTGATTGCCGCTCCAAATTTTGATAAGAGGTCTAAACAATTAGTCACATGTTTGTGTCAAAGAAGTGGCGAGCATGCCACGTATGCATACTTTTAAAGCTTTTGCCGTATCTTGCTTAATGTGTGCTACAGCAGGACGGGAATACAAGCTTAATGAGTATCGGAACATTTTAGGTGTCACACGAGGCCAAGGTTTTCGCAATCATCATGTGGTCTTCCTCCAGCGACCAGCGTGCATGATTACATGAAAACTGTAAGACACGTCACCAATTCATACAAATGAGTAATAAGGTGTAGTTGTGCATTTTGTGGGACATTTAGTTGATTTGTATCACCCTCTCACAAATAAAATGTTTGTAGAGGCCCAAACTTTCACGTCCAGTCTCTCAGTGAACTTTTAGCTGAAACATTAAAACGACTATATTTGGATGTCGACGACGCTGTTTCCTCAAACAATTTTTTCCAGCGTTTTATGGTCTTATGTTAGGTAACTTATTGGATACGTTATGACTAACACGCCGAGGTTAGTATGCAAGACACTTTTCGTCTCGACTTAAATATTCCATGCAGGTCTCCATTGTGTGAAACTTGAGAAACATCGTGAGTATCTGTCGACAATATGGATGATACAATGTTCACATATGATCCCTTTCTCTTTCTCTGTCTCTGTGTCTGTCTGTATGTCTGTCTGTCTGTCTCTCTCTGTCTCTCTCTGTCTCTCTCTCTCTCTCTCTATTTATCCATGTATACATGGGGTGCTCAGTGGACCAGCAGGTACGCGTTGGCCTGTCACTGCTGCGGCCCCAAGGATGGCACAAGTTGTTCGTCCCTGGAAGCTCCTCCGACGGGTGAGTCCGATTCCTCCGAGGGTTCGAATTTCGCGGCACTTTTTGGCTGGGGGTTCGTGCTCGCATGTGGCAAGGTTTCCAAAACACCTCCTGAGCACCGTAGGGATCTCCGGTTTCCTCCTACATTAAGTTTGGGATAATTGGGCTAAGATCTTGCCTACTGGACCCTGTGGAAGAACAGCCATAGGCTGAACAGGCCATCCAATATAAAGATGTTCAATTATTATTATGTATACATGTGCATACATGTGCATTCATGACTTATATGACTTTGTTCTGTATTTCTTTTTTTCTGGTAGTATGCTGAATCTGTAAGGCATAAGCCTAATGGCATCACAATATATAAACCGATTCCTATCTCACCCGCGGTGGAAAAAGCCCGCGTAAAGATACAGTTGTTTTATGTCAAAGTTTGATTTAAAATGTTCGCCAATACACGAAATAATGTATTTATGTTTCCCTATTCCTTTCATAGAAAAGACTTTCATTATATGTCAATGTTTTAAGCGTAGAATGGAAAATATATGGCCATATTATTGTTTTCCTTGAAAGCAATGTAAGAAGACATTTTCCCATTTATCAGCCGCATGTCCTTGCGTGCAAACTACTTGCCAGTAGTCTATTTGCAAAAAGGTCAAAGTCATGATGTACATATAGTAGCATTGAAAGCTTCAAACTGGGCTGTATTATCCCAGAGTCTGGATCTTGGTGATATCTTCTCTAGCATGGTCCACAATACCGATACACCAACCGTAGAAACATTTTTTAAAGTAGAGAATCACTACTAGTTTATGTAAAATTTCTTCAGATTATGACATTGATGAAGTTTTGGTAAATGTGATTATAAAATCAAAAGTATGGTTTATATTGTTTTACGTTGGGAAAGGGGCAACGATACGTCTTTCGATATATATATACACACACACACATATATATATATATATATATATATATATATATATATATATATATATATATATATATATGTATATATATATCATGTTTGTGTCGATTTTAGTACTATAACAGGCTTGTACAAATACCGTATCATAGGCCTAAAACCTAAAGTGCCGCGATATGCTGTATCGGTACTCCTCCGGTGGTATCGACACACTCTCTCTCTCTCTATCTCTCTCTCTCTCTCTCTCTCTCTCTCTCTATATATATATATATATATGTATACGAACTCATACTTACGTTCTCTATTCATTTAGTAAACCCCCTTTTCCTTTAGGATCACAAACTCCAAACTGAAGAAAAACATTATCGTCGATCAGGACAAAATAGAGCGTACAAAGCAATTTTGATAATGTTTTCTTTGCATGATGGCAAGTAAATCCTAATTTCATTCTGGGTTGACGACGGCATCTCACATCTGTTTAGAACGCGAATTTTTGAAATCAAGTCCTAGTTTTATTGTTATTCTATATAATCATCAGAAAATGTGCACCTGAATATATCTATGGTACACATTGTGCAGGTGTATCATTTGGCATTATGCATCATCTTGCATCAATTAACATACGTGTGACAGAGCAACTCCTCTATTACAAACTTGTGAGTGTAAACTAGACTGGCAAGTCCTCGTTTGCATCTTGTTGCCTCCCACTAGTAAGAAAAAATATATAAATATATGATAGAATTATTGATTGGACCGCGAAATGCTAACACACAGCGCGAAGCAAACGAGGACTGGATTATATCAGTGGCTTCAATCCGCAGCCTACAGACGGCACTAAGTACGGGTTGAAAAACCATCTGGTCAGCCTCCTGTCGGTGGCAGCCAATGAGGAGCTGAGGTCTCAGTTTGACCCCATATGTCCTACATGTCAACGCAAACACTGCAGCATGGACGTGATGGCGAGTGATTGCGGCCGATCCGACGATAGAAGAAACAGACTAGAAAAAGTTGTAAAGTTCGTTGCAGAGGCCATAGGTCGGCCTTCTGCTTCAACCGAGCAATAAGACATTATAGATAATCTTGGGAAAGGAAAAGATATATTTGTAAGTTTACCAACTGGTGCCGGAAAGTCATTGACATATATTGCTGCCCCATTTACACTGGACTGGGAGAAGACGAATTTAATAACTGACAAACTGAGGCCTCAGCAATTAAAACTCTCCATAGTGAACGATTTAAGCCCATTACAGGTGTCCTCGATTGTCCTAACAGTAGTTGGTCTGTATGCGGGGCCAAGTGTATGATCTGGTTCTGGTTCATAGGCCCAGTGGTTCCCATGCCATTGTGGGTCGTGACTGTATTGCTCGTCACGTAACTGTGACTGTTCGTCTTGTGTAATTGTTTTTGTCTCGGTAAGTCCAGTTTTGACTGCTGTCTTGCCTATGGAACCTAGATGGCTGGTAAGCACTGTGATTGTGAAACATATTTTTTTTTAGCCCTCGTTTTAGAGAGTGATACATCATACGATGCACCATTTATTCATTTTTGCTACATTAGGCAGATTTGGATCCTTTGCAGAATATTTCACCACAGGATGAATCAGGATATCTGATTGTTCGTTTCCAATATTGTAGTCCTGGTATGCCATTTTGTTCTTTTTTTCTGGTTTGCGAGGTGTTTCTCCAAGACTTGTTTTTCATCTATTTCTGTGTGTTGATGTATTTTTTTTATATATTTTTATTCTCCAACAAGGTACAGTAAAACATATAACATAGAATCAAATTAAAGCATAATACAATCTGTCCTCGATGCATGTAACTTTGCATGATAAAATAATGTCCATAAAATTTGCATAACCAGGTAATGCTAGAATGAAACAAGATATCTACACACTTCGGGAGAATGCTAAAGAGTTGCCATGCTACTTTACCATATTAACTGTACATGCAAATTCATTTGAATTGATATAGTATTTATGTGCAGAATATTACACAGTTGTTAAACCCATTTACCCTGTTTACTATGCAGACTTTTTTTAAAGGAAATAGTAATTTGCATAGAATTTTATAATAGTATTATTAATGATAAAAATAATAGTACTATATTCAATCCTCATGTTAGAACTAATATATTATATCAAGAAAATAAGAGGTATGCAATATGGAAAAGAAACAAAGCATGACAACTGCCCTTGAATTATTATAGTGCAAAAAACTGAAATTCCCCGAACTAATATACTACGTATGGTGACCCCTGGTGGGCTGAGCCAGCCCGAGGGCTCCAAAACGTTGAGCACTCGAGCTCGCTCCCCCACCTGATGGGACATGCATTTTTACACAACAGATATAAAAAATGATACAACTATTAGTGTAATTACTCAAAATAGCCATCTTGTTACTCTAAAAATGCTTTCCCTTTTATAGCATGTTTCTTCAGTTTATCATTCTTCAATGCCACCTTATGCTCCATTGTTTTAATTTCAGTTACCTTTTTCAAAACATTCTCTAAATTTGGCCACTCTTTGTCATGGCATAAATACAGATAATATTTTGCTATGAGAAAAATTAATGCCCCAAAATACATACCTTCAGTTTCCACTCCAATCAAAATTTCAGCTTTTGAGAACTTAATGTCTCATTTCATTTGATCTTTTAACCATTAAAATACATCTTGCCAAAATTGTTGAACAATAATACACTCATAAAAGTAATGTACCAGGGTTTCTTCCTCTTCATTATACAATGAACATAATGGACTGTCTTTAATGCCACATATAAACAATTTTGAGTTGGTAAATATAATCCTATGTAGAAATCTATACTGAAAAGCTCTCATTGGTGCTGATATTGTACGTTTATGAATTTGTGAGAAACAAGTTTCCCAATATCCATCATTAATGACACTGCCAGTGTCTTCCCTCCACTTATTCAAAGTAATTTTAGGAGGTATGAAATCTCTTTCAATCAAAACAGAATAGAAAAAATTTGAAGCTTTTTCAGCTTTTAACAGCTTGTCAACTAGATAAGTATGCGGTCCAAGAATGTCTATTTGAATCCCTCTAATTTTACTTTTCCGTTGTCTGGGTATAGAAGACAACAAACTTTGAGATAAAACATTTGGTTTGAATATTTGGATATTTATTACAAAAAGCAGTATACGGTAAAAAGTTACCAGTTTCATCGAGCAAATCAATCACCTTGTGTATGCCCTCTCTGCTATAACCAGTAAAAAATATAGGTTTATTTTCAACTGTTATCTACGAGTTGTACCATAAAAACTGATGTACAATGTCTGTTGGATTTTCTTGTTCAAAATAATTTACGATACACCACAACTGTATTACTTCTCTCCAAAATAATGTACTACCTAAGTTTTTTTTAAAACAACTACAAAGTCTTTAGTATTTATATTACATTTCCTATTACAAATATGGTATTGATTTTGAAATTAGACGTGCACCATTTTGAGATCACCTTCCTCATATGAACCAATCACAGTTTTACGTTTAATTTTATCTTTAAAGTGTCCACCCCACAAAGAATGAACCAAAATTGCCTCAACTTTTTTGGAAAAAATCTGGTGTTCCTCTTTCACTAATAGGGCTTGGTACAACTGTCATAACATAAATTAATTGCGAGAGGGCAAATGTCTTCAACACAGTAACATTACCGTATAAAGAAAAGTTTCTTTGAGACCAAATATGTAACTGATTTTTTATCTTCTGCAATAAGGGATTCTAATTTAGGTTTGCCAATCTATTTGTACTTGTACTGAACATAATTCCTAGCAACTTAACTGAACCATTGGGGGTATTTGTCCATTTAATTATTTTCTTTTTGATGTGTTCAAACTAAAGTGACTATTTTTTAAACTTCCAATTGACATTATTTCAGTTTGATCATAATTAACCTTTAATCCTGACATATTTTCAAATCTACCAAATACCTCAAGCACTTCATTAAATTTGCTTCATTAGCCAAAATGGTCAAGCAAGTATCATCAGCATACTGACTGATTGTATATTCCTCATCTCCTATTTTATCACCATTAATCATGTTATTCTTTCTAATAATTAAGCCCAAATTTCAACACATATTAAAAATAAATAGGGGGGGGGGGGGAGTGGGCATCCCTGACGTACCCCACGGGTCAAGGTAAAATGAGCTGTGGCCCATCCATTATTCATTACCTGGCTACTAGTATCTTTATAAACTAATTGCGTCCATTTCCTAAAATCTGGACCAAAATTTAAAAAAAAAATTAAACCATCTGTATAATTTTCCACTCCAACATATCAAAAGCTTTTTCAAAATCAACAAACATAGCCAAAGCTGGAATCTCTGTACTATCTGTATAATCTAATAAATCTGTCATATACATTATGTTTTCACCAATATACCTATTTTGCAAAAAAACCTGTTTCATCTTTATCTATGATGTTGACCAAAACTCTTCTCATTCTGTACGCTAAACATTTAGTTACTATTTTATAATCTGTATTTAGTAGTGAGATTGGGCGCCAGTTTTTTAATACCAATGGAGCTCTATCTTTTTTAGGCAATGAAGTAATAATTCCTTGGGTATGGGAAAGGGATAAGACATCATTATCATAAGAGTAATTTATAGATAAATCTTTAATTTCATTCCAAAATATTTTATAGAATTCTACAGGAATTCCATCGGTTCCTGGACTCTTACTGTTTTTAAAAGTGTTGACTATATTTACTACTTCTTGTTCCGTGATAGGACCCTCGCAGGAGTCACTATCTTCTTGTGATAATTTAAGTACAATGGCAGAATTTGGAATCTCTTCTAGAATGACATCTTCTGTTTCATGAGAGGTGTAAAGTCTTCTGTAAAATTTCTCTTGCTCTTCCAAAATTTTATTTCTTTCTGTAGTCAAAACACCATTTGGTAGCTGTAACTGTTCTATGACCTTATCATAATAATTTCGTTTTTCTAGATTCAAAAAAATACTTACTTGGTTTCTCACCTTCCTCGTTCCATCGGGTTTTACACCGAATCAAAGCACCCTTGGTTTTATACTCTACTTCCCTTTCTAGATTATCTTTAATTTGCTGTATTTCGTGATTAAATATTTCAGGGTTTGAAAAATTTTGTTGTTCATCTTTCAAACCTTTTAATTTTTCCTCATACTCTTTTATGTTATCAATTCTATCTTTTTTCTTCCTAGCTGCAAATTTAATTATTTCCCCTCCTACCTGACATTTTATTCTATTCCATAAAATGGAAGGATTCGTTCCTGTATTTAACTCTACTGTTTTTGTTATATTTTGTTTTATCAATTCAATGTATTCACTGTCTGTCAAAAATGAACAGTTAAATTTCCAGAAGCTTTTACCTCTCTCACTAGTCCCTGTTGCAAATTTCAACATTATCATGGAATGGTCGGTTTTAAATCCTGGTTTTATGTCTACCTTACTTGCCAACAAAAAAATGCTATTAGGGTTATTTGAGTGCCATGTATATCTACGTTTATCTGGGTTATGTATCCTCCAAACATCCACTAAATCAGTCTTTACCATCCATACTCAAACTGTAGCTTGCAATCCTGAAAGGTGTTGAAATAGCAAGCCAGCCCCACAAATTGATATAATTCTGTAGTAGTAATATCATCTTTCCAATACAGTTATATAAAGGCCCTTAATCTTACAAACAAATGCAAGTTATTCCAAATCCTGCACCCACGCCAATGTATATAATATATATTTATATATATCCCTGGGTGTATGTATTTCAATGTGAATTAACAAGTCTTATCAAATATGATCAAATGAAAGTTATAGCATAGTGCTCTTCTCCTTAATAATAAAAAAAAATAACCAACATCATGACCCCAACTCTGACAAGGAGCAAAAAAAAAAAAAAAAAAAAAAAAAAAAAAAAAGGGCTGACAAAGCGATGAAATGTAACAAACTCTTAATGTACCCCACAGGGAGGGGTATAATGTCCCTTACCCCTCCCTGAGCGCTATGGATCACCAAGAGTTTGAATCTTAAAATATAACTGAATATTTCTATGCTGTCTGTATTTACCCACGTATTTAGCATCAACAAACATTACAAGCAAAATTAAAATTTCAAAATGAGAAAGAAATCGTTGCCCATTTTATGTCCAATCCATGGGCAGCTCCTGTCCCAATTTGATGGATTTTCATCAACAAAATAGAACTTTCCATATTTGTCCACCTGTTCAGTTATTTCCTCAAACACCACGATTGTCCATGCAGCCCCCCCCCCCCCAAAAAAAAAACAGAAAAAAACCCAGACCTCTAAATGTGCCCCCAAAGGGAGGGGGGAGAAAAGGAGCTGAATGTGAGGAAACCGCAACCCTCACCCTCATTAGAATAGTTGTGTTTCTTTGAACTGAGCCAAAGGATAAGGTATACCCGGGACCCTGCCACCGACCCCGTGCACCCATAGTTCAAGTTATATCCCCTACTCAGCCCCACACAGCGGGTGTCTCTTACCTCTCCCTGAGAGCTGCCAATCACAAAAGCATTTAAATTCTTATAAATTTTACAAAATATTTTCCTACCATCTACATATACCAAATATTGTACAAAAAGCAATTAAGCACCAATAACAAAAGAAAAAAAATGCCTAATTTATGAGGCTTAATGGGTGCTGCCTTAGATTAAGACCAGCAGCAAGGAAAAGCAACCAGTAAATAATTCAAGGCTGTCTACACATATATGTAACTGGCAAAACTGTAATATACAATTTGCTAATTATGTATTAAACTTAAATTCCATGGCATCACGTAAAAGCAGAATCGCCGGCATGTCTAAACTAACTGATCATTCAGATCTGATGACCAGTGGATAACTTTATCATATTCATATGAAGCACAAACATTAATACCTACGGGGAAGAAGCAAAAAGGTCTCCATTTTCCTACAGTGCCTACAAATACGTGTGGCTCTTAATAGTATGTGAAACACACACACACACACACACACACACACACACACACACACACACACACATATATATATATATATATATATATATATATATATATATATATATATATATATATATATATATAAGGCAAGTCCTTAAGCCAGGCACAGTATGGTGCATATATACTGATATAAATAACAGTCATTCCAAAAGGTGCGTGTTGGTCTATGCTGCCTGGAAAAATCATGCTATAAAAGGTGCATACTTAAGTTTCCATAGTCAACATTACTAGCCATAGATTGGTCCAAACATAATCATTATCTCATCCAAAAGCAGCTTGGACTTCTCTCTTTATATCCATATTATTGATGAACAAAAAGGGGAGGTGGACACAGTATGGGGGAATCTAGTATAGTTTCTGTTAAACTACTGCATGGGTTTACAAACCATAATCATAATAAGTTGATCAATCCATATAACAGGATATTCAGTGGAGTTAAGGGGGGGGGGGGGAAGAAAATAAATATCATCATATGTAGTCCATGATGGCATAAAATACTAGCAACATTTAAAGCACAATTGAATACAGAGTTATAGTGTCAGAGATCCATACTGTCCTCGCACGAACCCTCATTCCACAAACGGGCATCTTCCATTTTGTGTCCATGCAACTGTCATCAAATACTAGAAGTATATAGTCCATGAAAATATGTATTAGAAGTATATAAACCATGGAAAAATAATAATGTTTTCCAAATTGTCCTTGCACAATTCAGTCATTGTTTCACTTAAGGCCATCTTCCACCTTCTGACCATACTTAATTTCGTAGATTTTACCACCTGCATCTTTGATGTATACTTTACAGTCCCATGCCCATGCATTTGTAACTTAAGTATGGGTCTTAACACGGTTGTAAAGTTGATGTATCCCTCTGGCCAGATCATCTGTGATTGTGACACCACTACTTTTCAGTTTCTTCCGCTGTCTCATCACCTGGAACTTATGTGAGCGTCTTAAAAACTTCACCAGCATGGCTTGAGGTTTATCAGACCTTCTCGCCACTCTGTGAGTGACATCAATGTCCTCATATCTTAAGGACACTTGGAGCTTCTCCGTAAAAAAGTCAATGACCCATTTAAAGCAGTTTTAATTTTTCTCTTCTTTCATGTCAAAAATCCGAATATTGGATTTACAGGAGTATTGCTTGTTGGCCACTACTATAGCTTTAATCTCCAATATTGCAACATTTAATGCATCCTTTGTCACCATGTCTGTGACAGCTGTCCCAGAAGCTGAATCTTGTCCTTTACATTTCTATACCTCCTGGTCAAGCCTAACACTGGAGGCCTCTAGAGACTGCACTATATCCTCAATATTTTGTAGGCTCTCATTTATGGTCTTGCTTATTTCTTTCAATAAGTCTGCATTCAGGGAAACAAACATTTGGTCCATTTTTATACTTAATTCTTCAATGTTAGACATGGTGCTGTCAACACAAGCCTGAACAATGTTCTGTTCAGGGTCACTAAGGTAACTTTCTTGACTGTCTTCACTCTCACTGTCTGACACAGACAATATTCTCCTTAACCCTTTAAGGTCAACCAGAGGAGAAGTCTCTATGCTGGAAGTACTACTTTTGTTTCTCTTCCTCTTTTCAGCTTGCACTAATTAGCTTTATAACTTCATAACTTCATGAAGAGGTATACTTTCTAGGTTTTAAGCCAATGTCCAAACTGCACAACTCACATACATGTATACATACTGTTCCCTGTTGTGAAGGTGATCACCCATGCAAGACCAACACGGGACCTTTGCTGGAACACTGTCCAAGCTGGCACATGAGAGTGGCTTCTGTGCTTTTTAATATCCCATGGGTAGAAGCCTGTAATTTCTGTCAAAACGGCCCTGGTGCCTTTAAACAACTGGCAATAGCAAAAGTTTTTTCCACACTTGCCTCCTTCCTGGAAACCCCCCAAAACCCCCCACCTGTTCCAACCCAGCTGAAGCACATGTATACAAGTCGACAGTGGCGCCACCTCTCTGTGTGTGAAATAATTTCTGTTGATGTAGCTGCCATTTTTTTTCTTTCTGCCTTCTGTTTTGCTTTGGCTTATTCCAAGGTCTGAGCCACTGGACCGAGGACGTGAATGGCTGGTTTGCTTGGTTCCTTGTATCTCTTGCTTTACTTTGGATTTTCATCTGCGATGTAATAACCCGCAGAAGACTGAGGGATTTGGCCATGTAATCAAAAAAGGCGATCCAGTTGAACCAGTCTATCTTATTTCAGATCGATGAATTGTAATGTCATCATGCAATGCGTTTCAGATGCAGTACACAAGACAGTTCCCCGCTACTGTCCTGGATTGTTTGTAAAGCTTGGTATCTAAGATATATGTGTATTCTATGTGCTTGGTTTTGCCCGACCCTCAAGTAATAGGATGTGTTGAAGGTGAGCTTGATGTCTCTGTCCCATTCCGCAGGTATGCGCCTCAGCAGGGGCCACTGTGTGTCACTTATGTATGATTTTTCCATCAGATCTGAGGACCCAATCATGTGTTTAGGGGTAACCATAAATATGTTGTCCCGGTAATGATTGTGAGAGCAGACACCCAAGAAGCTTTAAGCTCAATGAATCTGGGTAGTTGTATGGTAAGTTCTGCTCAAGAAGAATAAGTATACTGGATCTGTGCTTCCTCCTGATGCTTTCTGATGCAGCTCCCTTATGAAATCACAAATATTTCAGCTCAAACACCAATCTCAAAGTTTTAGTATCACTCCCAGCAGCATAAATATTTCATGTATCACATTCAAGGTCAACACATTTAGGTGAACATATTACTGGGGAGCACAATCATTTCAACAGCAGAGGACCCAGCAGCATAAACATTTCAACAGCAGAGGACCCAGCAGCATAATCTTTTCAGCAGCAGAGAGGACCCAGTAGCATAATCATTTCAGCAGCATTAGCTTCAGCACCACAATAATTAGCCACATATGCCGGACCAACGGCTAACAAAAGTGAAATGTTAGTCATTTTGTTTTTCATCTTGTTCTTCTGGTTCATACTCAGGTACCAGCTTGTGAAACAGAAATGGTATCTTCTTTAAAGCCATTTGCATAGCCTCCTGCCAGCTCATGTGTTCAATACCCATCACTTGATAGATAGTTTTCTTGATGGTGTCGTGGATTTTGTATTTGTCAAAATCATGGAGGAGTTTCCACCATCTGGCATGCTTGGCTGTCAAGGCTTTAGCATATCTTGGAAGTAAAACCTGATAGGCATTGTCTTTGGCTTCACTTGATGGTACCCCTGCAGAGTTGCATAATTCTAAAGTAGTTCAGGAACATCTTGCAAGTCACCGTGTACCTCCATGATCAGTGGATTGAATACTGAGTTGTTTTAATCATCAGAAGTTTCCTTTTTGCTGTCTCCATTCTCATCTTCTTTGTCATTACGGCTGACCCAGTCTTATCTGGATTATTTAGGTTCATGCTGCTTGTGTTCATCGTCATGAGATCGCTTGGTTCTATGAATCTCTAAACATCAGTTAGCCAATTCACATTGCAGTTCATGTGTGTCTGCAAACATGACACCACGATAATCACAGGATGTCACCTCTGTGTTACCTTTTTGCATTTGTTTGACCTATTCCTGGTGGAGAAAATTGGTGACTTAGTATGTTGGGTTCCCACTTTTTAGGATGGGTTGCTTCAGGGATGTGTGGTCTTACCTGCTTAACCATTTGGTCCGGTTTTTCTGTGCTGTCAGGGAGAATATTTGTTTTTTAATCTTTCATGCGTAGGAGTCGTAGGCTTGAGGTCCACCAACACATATCCATATGGTTTTGCTGTGGCTTTCTTGTATTCTTCCATCATATACTTTGGTTAATGTGAAAAGACAGATGCTAACTTATGGTTTTCACTTGGCTTATGGCTTCCTCTGGTAAATAAATCTCGTATCTTTCCCAAGTTGGCTCATTAGGTACACAATAAACAGTCCCATTTTTCATTCTTGTATCAAGTGTCATCTTCCAAATTTGGTGATATAGCTTTAACAAATTTAATTGCAGGTATAGTTCTCTGCATCTCTACATAAATGGTTGCAATTTTCCATAACACCCAATATTTCCTCTTGGTCAATTGTTCAATGAGGTTCCCTTCGAAGACTTTTTATTCTAAAGCAGCCCTCAACCTCTAACCATGTGACCTATGATGAACATCCATAATTGTGTGGTTTTCTTTTGTGAGCAAAATATTTTGCAACTTAAAGTTTGAAACGCCTGAAATGTTCTCCATTGTTCAGACCCATGTGATAGATTTTGATGGATATACATCTGATGGCTTTTACAGCAGTCAGCCCTACTAAATGTCTTATGGCATTTAGTATGGTTGACAAACTTGACAATACTGTGCCATTTATATCTGTGATCACTCTATTGAGCTCTTTCTGTTTGGTCACCCTACTTCAATGAACTCTTGCGGGAGACGTTTTTGTGGTGATGGATGTGGTGGTGCTGGTGGATGTGGTGAATATGGTGGTGTAGTGGTGGATGTGACGGTGGTGGCAGTGGATGTGGTGATGGTGGTGGATGTTGTGTTGGTGGATGTGATGGTGGTGGTGGTTGTGGATGTAATGGTGGTGGTGGTTGTGGATGTAATGGTGGTGGTGGTTGTGGATGTAATGGTGGCAGCAGTGGGTGTGGTGGTGCTGGACTTTGCAGTGATAGAGCTTCAGCACGGTTACCCAAATTTTGGAATTTATTATAAAGGATTAAGTCAGTAATTCCAATTCCTTCAAGACTGGAAGGATGACATTTTGTATTGCTATCATGCTTTTTATTTCAGTCATGATCAGATTTCCAGTTCTGGAACAGGTAAAATGAATCTCCTTTCTTCTGAACATGGCAGCTGGAAAGAGTTCTGGTTCATGGTGGGCACATAAGTCAGAAAAATAACTTTGTCAAGCTGGGATTTCAAGCTTGCTAGTACATTACACATTATTATTTTTTATAATTTGGACAGTATACGACATCCACAAGTCCTTTTATGTTTTTAGAGCAGAGAGTGTCTAGTCCTTGCCCTAGAGCACGAACTGCTTTTGGGGATCAGGCATGCTAAAATCTGCTTGCTGTTGACGACAAAAGCATCCACTGGGATGAATATCCTTGAACTCTACCAAAGGCTACATATGGTGAACTGTATTGCCCAGGTCACACCTCTACTAAGGTCTTCTTGCTGAGTTGTATGGTTGTCATATCTGCTCACTTGGAATGCTTCAGTATGACTGATGAACGACTGGAATAAGGCAACTAATATTTTCTAGCTATGCACATTTGTATGTCATGATCTATTTATAGAGATGAAGTCCTAGACTACTGTTAGCAATGACGCTATTTAATCCCCATCTCTGATTATGCAAATATGGATCTATAGTGCCATACATGAAGTTTTGCGGATGATTTAATTTTCAATGTCGTGTGGTTCAATATGTACTGTAGAAATTACATGATATAGAATTGCTATGTCGCTTTCAAACAATTTGGAAAATCTGTTTGTTCCATTTGAG
Source organism: Hermodice carunculata (assembly GCA_964020975.1). Lineage (NCBI taxonomy): Eukaryota > Metazoa > Annelida > Polychaeta > Eunicida > Amphinomidae > Hermodice > Hermodice carunculata. Next base: position 73,681,072 of record OZ026625.1, read on the forward strand.
ATCAGTTTTCATTGTTCAACCTAAATACGTATGGCAGCTGACAGTGTTCACCTGGTGTCCTTGGAATAAAAGCGGGCAGTGATTTATTACTTGTTGCTTTCAAGAAATAATCATAGAATCTTTCATGCGTAAAAAGATACTAACCTGTCATATGACCATTTGAAACTAAAGAGGGATCTGACTCTAATGATGCATTACATTACTAACTGATTACTTCTCGACATGTCAAGTAGGTAAAGGAAACCTTGGGGCAAAATCTACAACTGATGGTGATGAAATCGTGCTTCCCCTTGTTTAATGTTACTCTGATCAAACTGTACTAAAAAAAAAAAAAAAAAAAAAAAAAACTAAGAAAAGCCCTTAAAGTATATTCAGAGGAGCTATCAAAGAAGATCAGGCAACATTGCAAAGACCTACAGGAACAGATCAGTGGAAAATGAAAGAATTAAACAATTGGAGAAAAATCGTTTTTCAAAAGTATGACGAGTTAGAGCACTACTCAAGACGTATTATGATACTCATCATGGGTATTGGAGAACAATATGGCGAGTATACTGACGAAATTATCTTCAAAATGGCAAATGACCTCATGGAAACCCCAATGGAAATTTTGGAGACAGATATCTAGAGAAAGACCAATACTAGTCAGGTTGAGTACTTACAGAAGCAAAGCAAAATCTGTCCACAAGCCACATAAACGTAATTGTGTCAGGACATCAAATGAGCTACGCAACAATGGAAACAAAGTCAAGCTTCATGACGATCAGACCAAATGCTGCACTCAATTGTTCTTCAAAGCCAGAATGCCAAGTAGGAAAACAAGATTTATGATACCTGGACATATGGCAGCCGCAGTTTGGTGGACAAAACCAGCAAAATAGTGCCCATATCTAGTAACCTGGACCTCGTTAAAGTAAACTTGCCAATGTTCCCAATGGATACATCAACGTCGTGGACAACCAGCTACTGTCTCTCTGTGACACCACTTTTGTGACTTATGTTTCATAGGCAGTTGAATGACACCTACACCTTACCCATGTCAAAGTGAATTTCAGCTTTTAGTTTAATGTAAGTTTGCCCAGAGTAATTTCAGCTTTTAGTTTAATGTAAGTTTGCCCAGAGTTTCAAGCTGGTCCCTCAGTGATTTTCTCTCTCTTTAATTCCTTACTTTTTGCTGTTGGGTGTATTTAGTGATCATTTAGAAACTAATGTTGAACCCTTTCTTTTCCAACAACAATGTTTATAACCTCTTTCGATACTGATGTTTGCATTCTCAATCATCATCATTATAGACATAATATGGGATCGTCCATGGAAGAAATAATTATATTTTGTCTAATATTCAAGAGTTACTTCAACCTACAGTTTTTAGTATCTGGCAGTAAGCTAGAAAGACAATACAGCATGAATTGGTCCATCATGTTTGATTAAAGAATCCCCCTTTAATCACGCAGATGATAATCACCTTTTTATAACTATATTTCTGAGTTATGGTTTGAAAACACAAGAATTAACTTCACTGCTTTAAACACTAAAACTTTTATTCCATTTGGAACCAATACCAGAAACTCTAGGTTACCTATGTATAAATGTGACGTGGTTATCCACTTTTTAACCAGGCTGATTTGATCCATGTTAATGTTATAGTCATTAGTTTGCATAGGATAGATTTACGGAAATACTTAATACACTGGAACATAATTGGGTGATTTTATATATTGCTCATGGGAACATACAAAGTCTCCGAGCCCATTTTCATGAACTCAAATTGTATAGTTATACAGTTAACCACCAATTTTATGTAATTGGTATTCCTGAAACTTTCGTATTGACAACAAAGGAACAGAGATTCATATACACACCTGTTATAAATAATAAGGCATGAATAATAATATTCAATTAGTATATTTGAACAGATAGGTCAATGCAATAGAGGCTTTCAAGACCACGGAAAGTTATCTTTGAGTCAGTCGTTCCAGTGCAAAGATATCAACAATTTTCGCTGGCCCCTTCAAAAAGCCTCACTTCCGAATCGTAAAACATTCCATTTCTTTTTATGAAATTGACTTTATCATGTTTTTTTTTTCTTTTTTGTAATTCCTATTCAACACCCAATTGTGTACGAATGCCTATACCTGCTTTTTAAAAACTCCCCACAAATGGTTTGCTGTATCCCTGGTGGCATTGATAAAGGTACATTTTTCCTAATACACAACATAATGGTCATGTGTCTACATTTGCACATTATAATTCAAGTGAAATTTCTGTTTTTGACAAATTTACATTTATTCCTGATATATCTGTCATCCACTTAGCAACATTTGTCTAGAATTTTATGGTCACTGCACAGTCGTAGAAAACACGTACAAGAGTTTTATTTGCTTTGCTGCAGAATGTGGCAAGCGGACTACCCCTTTCATCCATTTTATATAATCTATAACCCTAAAACCTGGACTGGAAGAATCTGATATTTGATGATATGGAACAGTTATGAATCTATGAAAAGATAATTTTCCTTTTTACCTATTTTATATAATCTATAGTTTGGTAACATAATTCGGTGTAAAAGCTTGAAGGGGAAGAGTCTTGTAATTGATAGTATGGGACATTTATTGATTCTCTGTTTGAATTATCATTTTCTAGAAAAAATTCAAAAATAGTAACTCACTGTAGGTCACATGTCGTCTCCATTGTCTTCTGAGCCATCATACCTTTTTGTTCCCGAAATATTTTTTTTTTGCAATTGTCTTCTGCCTGTTTGTCAACAAACCCATGTCTTCTGGGTGTAATGGCTGCTACGAGCAATGCTAGTGTCCGTTTTAAGTACTTCATTGATGAGGATGTTGATGATTTTTTTGTGTGTGCGTGGGCAGGGGAATTAAAGGACCAAACAGAAGACTTATGTTCATGTGGGGCTATTCACACAGTTTTTGCAGCAGAAATGGGGAATGAATGTTCTGTTTTGTGAATTGCTGGGAGTTGAGTTGGATCGTCACTTTGCAGATTTTGTGTTTTACAAACCAAAGAAAATGGTGAAGACTATGAGCCCACAATCCTGAGAGGCTTATTCTCTTCCATAGAGAGGTATTTTGGGAGACACCAATAGGATCATTCATAGTCAGTGATATTGAGTTCGAACACTTTTGCAAGGCCTTAAAATCCAAGCAAAAGCAGCTCAAATCGCAAGGCCATGGTAGTAAGCCAAACAAGGCAGATGCGCTGACAGATTATGAAATAGAGTTGTTCTTTCAGTGTGGTCAGTGTGAAATGGACACCCAAACTGCAGCCATAAACACAATGTGGGTATGGAGTAGCATTGTATTTGGTATGAAAAGTGGACAGGAACACACAGCCATGTGCTGGGGTGATCTCGTGTTGACATGCTCAGAGTCGCGTCGGCTTTACCTCCAATACACGGTGTGTCAAACGACCAGATCTGGCGCTAATCCCCCAGATATGCTACCTGATGCTCCAAAAATGTTAGAAAACATTACAAAATACAGTAAGATGCCCTGTTAGGTTAAAGAGAATTCACCGTGATGCCAGACCAAAATCAATGTCCCACCCAGATTCACCATGTTATTTGGCAATTAATTGTAATGTCACAAATGCATGTGCGTTTAAATGCAATGCGCTGGGACACAACATCTTGTATGGCATACTGAAATCTATGGTAGCAAAGGTAGGCATCGATGGTGTTCGAAAAATATGTGAATCATTCAGGCTGGAAATAACTCATCAAAAGAAAACTGTCTGAAAATTGCCTCGCACGCACCCAAATACATGTAGCTCAAGTATCTGGATATCGGAATCCGCAAAGCATAAATAACTGCTGTCTGCCGAATAGCCGCCAAAAAGAAGTCATCAGAGATATACTCCTCACAACAAATGGCCCCGCACCATCGGCTGGCTGTCTCAATGGTGTAGAGCTGCCGCTCTCCCGTTGATACACGCTCGAACGACACCTGAAACATGGCGTCCGGTGCCCGTTTCTAAACAGCCAATGTACACTTGATTGTCTTGAAATGTGCACTATCCTAAACCACCACTAGTTTAGCTGCGAGTCACGTTTCGGCAATGTTTGTGGGTGCAAATATTCATGGAAATATAAATTTGACAATTCATATCAACCAACAAACCTGAAGCTAAACTTCGTCACAGGAAAGTTGCAATCATAGAGACTGACAGCTCCCAGGGATATTATTAGTGCCGATTGCAGTCTCTAATTTATTATAAATGCCTTGACGTTAAACGACTGTTAGACAATTTCTCAAAGTCGTAATAATAAGGTTTCTTTTCTTGTTTGCTTTGCAACGCGTGCATGCGCAACTTGTAAACACTGCAGCAGGTGACACGTTGTGCCCTATTTATGTTTGCTATGACTGCTGCCTCACCTAATGGATATGCATAATCACAGGCTTCCATTCGAAGCGTTTTCCTAGTATTTGGGATCTGCTTGTCGTCTGCATTCCCAATAGTATGTCTTAAAGGCAAAAAAAAAATATATATATATATATTGTAGCTTTGCTTGTACTGCCAACTTCACATTTTGTTGCCAGCCAACATTCAAAATCTGCAGAACTAGATGAAGAGCATTCATGCAATTTTTTTAGACTCCCCCCCCCCCCCGCGCATGAAGACATAAGTATTCATGTATAAGGCTCCTGTTCGAATATCGTGGCACCACTCCGACTCGAGCCACACGATTCACAGCAAAAATTCCCATAATACAGAGAGTGAATAAAATTTTACATGGCTGGAGAGTAAGTTACCATTTTTCTCTCACTTGGGATGGTTCTTGGTGGGGAAAATCACGAGTGCCTTTCCCGACCAACAACAATCCCGAATAAGAGAAAAATGATAACTGACTCTCAGCCATGTAAGACTCTATAAGAATCTGCGTAAAGCAGTTCTTCATATACTCGTCATCAATATTGACTATGAGATCTTCCACCCATCTCATCAAAAACCTATTAATCCATTTTGGAAATAGTTTTTATTTCGTGGATTTGTTCAATCTAGTACGTAAAATAATACCTCGGTTGTACATCTCTTCTGTTTAGTTGACAAAAGTCTATTCCAATCATTTGGAACAGCATGAGCCAGATCTGGGTACCTAAAACAGTTTGATTTTACATTTGAAAATTTTCTAAAACAATTGGTCATAGTCCAAAAATCTCTCATTTAGATTTACAATATCTGCTGCAATTTATCCATTGCCATCATACTATTTCTTGTTAAAGACAAGTTTACGTTCAATCTTTGTCAAAGAAATGGAAAATACAAATTGCCTTTTCAATCCTCCCCTGTTTGATGGTATGTAAAATTAAAGTGACAACAAATTTTCATTTTTTTTCAAAAAATTGCAATGAACACTACCAAATACCACAAATACATCACCTTGTTCTACATTACATTTCCATATATTATCACTAATTCCCGGAAATTGTACTACTATCAGGTTTTTCCATTTCCTGTCAGCATCTAATTGAGGCAGTTGTTTCACCTAGCAGAACTGTAATGCATACTTATGTGACTGAACGTGAGTCATCTTTAGCCACCCATCTTCAAATGATTGAATAATATTTGTTTTCATTTTGTCCTTTTGAGGCTCATTTCAAAAATTTTTTTTCGAATAAAAGGTTTTCAATATATTTAAAATAATCTTTATTTTCTTCTTCATATAGAAACATGACCTGAGTGGGCAACACGGGCATAAAATAAGCTGAGACAGAGGAAATGTTTTTATAACTGAATAACAAATTAGACGAGGGAGGAAAAAAAACAGCTGTGAGGGGCCAATAACAAAAGAAGAAATCCAAATTAACCAAAACCCGTAAAAACAATACAGTTCCCAGAACAGATGGAATACCAATTGAATTTAAGTTTTGGCGAAACTTTAAATTCTTTATGGACTCCATATGTTGTATTTGCCAAAACGGGCAACTTTCAATCTCTCAACATCTAGTTATTATAACACCGATGCAAACAAAAAAAAAAAAAACACACAAAAAAAACAAAACAAAACAAAAAACAACACACACACAAAAAAAAAAAAAAAAAAAAAAAAAGGAGACAAAATACTTTGGATTTAAAAGAAAAATGGAGACCTATTTCTCTATTCAATACAGAATAAAAATTGATTTAAAGATGTCTTGCATATAGAATTAGAAAGGTGTAACTAAATGTTATTGAAAATGATGAAGCAGGTTTAAGATGATTAGATACTTAGGGGAGAATATCATGAGGGTAGTAGAACTATTAGTTGTACAGATATGGAAGATATCTCTGCATTGGCAGTTTTAATAAATTTTGAAAAAGCTTTCGATTTTTGAATCGGAAATTTGTCAGTCTTTATGCCAGTGGATTAAAATTTTACATACTAATATTACAAGCCAAGTTGTAAATACTGGTTGGTCAAGAGAATCTTTTAATATCTCCAGAGGAAGGCGCAAGGTTGCCCCCTTCCACTTTATATATTTTTGTTCTAAGAGCACAAATCCTTGCTATCAGTATCAGACAGAATCAAACTGCAGTATGTTGAAAGGGAAGACTTGAGTTGTTAAAACAATATTTTTTATTTAATTTTTGCTGAAATTACCAATGCTATTCGCCCCTGCCACCAAAAGTTTTATGCTGTTATGCTCACTCGTACGCATCATCAACAGGCCAACCAGTTTATCTGAGCAGACGGCAATCTTCAACATTATGCATGAGGACACCAGTTTCTTTAGTTTAGGCTAAAAATATTTGTTAATGTGGCTGACCATTTTCTAGTATGATATATGTCTATCGGTCTTGTTTCAAATTATATAACAAACTAGTGTTAAAACGGTATATAAAATAAAAAGTAGTAGTAATTTAGATACTTTTTATGAGAATGAACTGGTGAATGTTTTGTATTTGCTCAAGGCAGCCTGGTGCCTCCTACATACAATTGTATGTGAGACATGCAGGTGAACGTTCATTATTTTTTCAAAAAGACCAAACAGGTAAATTATAGGCAATATTACAGTTGCAAATATGCTTAGTCCCAATAGTCGGAACAAAGTTAAAATTTTCCTGAACAATTAGTGACTCAAAAAAGTTGTTTGTCTGTTATATTATACCTAATTTGCAGTAATTATCATATTGTATGTTTTATCTGCATTTATATTCTGTGGTTTATTGTCAGTCTTTACTGGTTTGTCTGTGTACCTAGCATTTGGCTGGCAAAAACCATGCCACGGTAGTGTAACGTTTTGTAAAAAATGTATTTGCACAGATGTTATGCCTGCTGTTCTCTGCGTGCAGACTGACATGTAACTCATGCAACATGTGCATTTCTCAATAGTTAAAAAGTTTACAACACATGTGGACCAATATTGGATTTTTTCCACTCATTTCCAATTGGTCACTTCGGAGGCTGGAAAATGATGTCTTTGTCTCTTGAGTTTGAATTCTCACCTATTACCAAGGAATACCAAAATCGGAAGCATTTCCAGCCAAAGACTATCCCCATTATCAATTATTTAAAGGTAGAAAATGTACCCTATTTCCTCATCCATGGGCAGAAGATATTTGATTTCCTGTACTCCACACCCCAAAATTTTTATTTCTATTACCGATGTTCCTGTACAATGCCTCCAGACTGCCAGAGGTAAACAGAGAGGCCTGAGTAAGTACATTTATTCACCCTTCTTTTGGCAGCTTTTCACCACATAGGACTGAGATTTTTATGACCAGGCTCTTAAAGGATAGATAAGAAACATAACCAGCGTGTATGTTTAGCAATGTAATTGTACAACCACACTCTGAGGTTTATCATGCATCAAAGCAACTAATAAACCGCACAGTTTTAATGCAAGTTAGGCAACCTATATGATAATAACCACAACTGAGACAATATATAAAGGACACACACATAATTCTTGTTTTGCTTTAAAAAAGATTGAAAAGCAGGAAACTTTTAACTTTGTTCACGCTGTTGAGACTAAGCATACTTTCAAATGTCACATTTTTTTTATGATTTACCTCTCCGGTCGCTTTGACAACATAATGCACATTTACCTACATGTATGTTTCATATGAAATAATATATGTGAAGCACCAGGCAGCCTTGAACAGTACAAATTCAGACGAACAAAACACTAACCAGTTCACTTTCATAAAACATTATCTTAATTACTACTTCATCTTATTCTTATATACCATTTTAACACCAGTTCATTAAACAACTTGAGACAAGAATGATTGGGATGTTGGAATATGGTCAGTCAAATCATTAAATATGTCTTTGCATTACTAAAGAAACTGGTGTCCACATGTAATGTTTAGGATTGCCGTCTGCTCAGATAATCCAGTTGGCTTGTTGATGATGGGTACGAGCAAGCGTAACAGCACCATATCAAGAAACCCTGAGCTGGAACATGGTCTTCGTGTTGCATAAACATGTTGTAAACTTACGTAAAATTATAAAATAATATCGAGTTTTTTCTTCAAATCCAGGCTGTAAAAATTCATTTCATGTCTTCCTTAAATGGTGAGGCGCATGATATCAAAAACCAAACAAGAAAATCAGTCATACTGAATGCCTTATACGTGGTCCAGACCTGACTCATAAGGTATAGAGACAGCTTCATCTTGATAGTAGTTTGTGCTTTGAAATAGATATGTAAAAATTAACGTTTCTAGTTTCAGGCGTGGATAGCGATGGGGGCAAATAAGAGAAAGCTGGCTTTGAAGTTCAATGTTTATTTGTCATAATATTCCTTACATTGTCTTGCCATTTTTGCACAAAAGAGATTGAAATTCCAGGGAGCTTATTAAAGCTTCATGCAAAAAGGCGATTAAAACTTCAGGGACGTTTGTTGATATCCATAAAAAAATACACATACATCATGTAAAATACAATCCAGGTCGCAAAAAGGAATACAAGTTAAATATGAAAACGGACACTTCTGTCAATTTATTTGTTTTAAAGAAAATGATCGAAACTACATGTTTACAATTAGATCCTGTTTCAGCTGTCTTTTAAATACAAATAATGATTTCCCCATTTGTATGTTGGGAGTATTTAAATCCATTCAATAGGACAGTGGTATCGAAAAATAAAAGAACGGGGCAATCGGTGACGTGGGATGTACAAGTTATCCAATTGTCTGCTAGAGTATCTGTGTATGTTAAAAATAAGTACGAACAGGTGCTTAAAATTAAAAAAGGCTGGGGTTGGTGATATTTCTGAACATGAAAATACCTGCCATGTACGTACTTATTTGTGTGAATTTCAGTAAGTCAAGTTTCTGAAGACACGACCTGTGGGGGCATAAAGATAACAATTATTAATTATGCAGATTAGTTTCTTTTGGACTGTTACAATTTCATTTAGACAAGGGTGATAATCTGCAGCTCATGTGACCAGCAAATTAACAGTTGTTCTCCTATTCAACAATATTTAAGTTGAATTAAATTGATAATACAGGGTTTTGGAGGGAGTAGGTTTTCGTCATAAATTTCACATCGTTAGCTTTGTTTCAGTTTACAGATAGTTTATTGACTTAAAACCATTCAATCACATCATACATCGAGAGATAATATAAACTTTTTAGCGAATGAATATTGTCTCCTCTAAACAGTAAGCTTGTATCATATGCACATAGTAATGGGACAATATTTTCAGAAATGGTGCCAAGATAATATATATATATATATATATATATATATATATATATATATATATATATATATATATATATATAAAGGAATGGAAGTGGTCTGAGAAACGATCCTGGCGGTACGCCACATGTTAACTTCTGATGTTCAGAATTCAATTCTGAAAACACGTGTACTGAAGTCTATCTGCCATGTAACTTTTAAACCAATTTAGAGTTGTGCCTCGTATGCCATAGTGAAAAAAATCGACCATCATATTGGTTCAAGGAACGAAAGGGAAGGCCAAATATTTTCTCCCTGTGTTTAATCTATTTTTTTTCCGCCACAGTGCTCTGTAATCGGATTTTTATTCCATCAAACTAAACATGAATGTAATCTCAGATAAAAAATACCTAGTCTCTCAGCTGCTATCACCGTCAATGCTCAGCTCCGTGTGCGTCTTACACAACTGCATTCCCCTCGCACAACATTTACATATTATGTCGTCAGATACGTATCGTAGTTTCAGTAATGGAAGGCTACTATATGACATTTCAGGTTTTAACAATCCAAAGTTTTAAAAAAATGTATTGTAATTGCCCATCTTGGAGTCAAATTAAAGAAACTATCCCGACATTGCCAAGATACCACCCAGACGCCATCTGTGAATACGTCCGAGAATCTCCCAACTCCAAAACTCATTAGTTCTAAAATCCACCACTAGTGATTTAGCAGTGCATGCGGCGGCATGCACCATCAATGAGTGGTGGGCGTTCCTCAACTCCGGATTACACAGATAGATGAAGACCAAAACTGTGTTTCAAGTTTGTGAACAAGGAAAACACAAGGTTTTGCTTCAAATCACAAGGTTCTGTGCAGATACAAAATTCAGGGTTTTGTGAAGCTTCAATAAACACACAACGACTGCCAGCTGTGTCTTAAAACCCAGGATTATGCTAATAAAATCCTGCATTTTCTTACAATACGAAACCCTTGGCTTTGTAAAAGGGGAAGCGTTACTGATCGTTGCGTTTTGTTATGATCCCCTGCATTTTCTCACTACAGGGTCTCATCTACCAAACACAGAATTTCATATCGAAGACAAACGTTAATATATGAAAACCCAGGGCTTTGTGCATTAAATCGTAAAATATTGTTTGTTATTGTGCAAAATTACTTCCACATGTGTGATTATAGTCGTAATTTTTACAAAGTATTCGTTAAAGTAGAAGGGGTTTATTACAAGTTATACCAAGACTTAATTTTGACGGCAAGAATATAGTCGAAAAAGGTAATAAAATATGTTTAAACGCCTGGCTTTAATTTGTGCCTTATAGCTATGACAATTATAACCTTTGTGCATCAGAAAATATTAACAACTAAACAAAGCTTTGAGGTTATAGACGCATTTTTGATATTTATACAATGTCGGTCTATTAATGTTTAGAAGGGTAAACATTGCGTAGTGCCCTTTATTTATTTTCTTTCTGTTTGCAAGAGTAAACAGCTGCCCTCACTTAGCTTCCATCTTGGGCCAAGGAAAATGCTGTAGGTCGGCTTTGGGCACATCCATTTCTGTAAGGTATATGTACTGCTTGTTTTCGAAATGTGAATATATATATATATATATATATATATATATATATATATATATATATATGTATATATATATATATATATATATATACATATATATATGTATATATATATATGTATATATATATATATATATATATATATATATATATATATATATATATATATATTGTATTTATGTGTTTTTGTCCAGGACTACTTTCTAATAGTCATTACCTTATTCTGCAGTCTGAACTCATTTATCTGCATCAGTTCACCTGTCACTGTCTAACCTATATACATATGGAATACTATTGCCCATATTGCACGCGTTTGTCTGTAGAAGTTTGACATACGCTGTATCAGCCCAAAAAAATTGAAAGGTGTTGAGCGGGTTACTACTCAAAACATGTTTTGAAGCCTGCACCCTTATTATGTCTCATGTAGTACTTTATTTTGAGTGAAGAATACATCTCAAAGCAAACACAATTACTAAATTTGCATAGTACAATTCAGATAGGAAAAATTTCAGTATGTACCCTCCTAGCTGGATAGCTTATCTTACTTAAACCACCTGGCACTGTAGAACTGAAGTGGACACAAACTGGGACATTATATTCAGTCCCATTGATAGTACAATAAACAGTTGCAGCTTGACCACCTGTCCAAACCGAGGGAAATCCTAACAATTACTGCAACAATAGACATCCTGCATCAGAAGTCTCAAACAATCCCCTTGATAACGGCTGCTCCTCATTTTCAAAGTCTCCAAACAATAAAGCTCTATTTTCCTGCCAACCCTGAGTCAATGTTTCAACATAGTGGGCCAGGTTTGTAACACTTGAGGTCGAATTTGAGCAATATTTGAATATTGAGTACATGTGTACTTAAGCATGTCAGAAAATAATGAAAGCCATTACCATTGAAGTAAAACATATGGCATCAAAATATCATTTTTCTTAACCATTTCATGTACACCTAGGCCAACTTGTAACTGTAGTCAGCCCCTGCTTCCCATCGATAGCCCCTGGGGTTTTTGAAATGTTTCAAAGGTGAATATTAAAACAACAGAATGATGCCAAAAGATAAAAGCAAGTAGCAAGACAGGCAAGTGTAAAATCTGTAAAATTATTGCAGCCAAACCTTCTAGCAACCTTTGGATACAAGCCACAAAATTTGTATGGCTTGTCAGGAGCAAAGTCATTGGCTTTTAAGTCAAGAAAATGAAATAAAAATATAATATTTCTTAACCTGATATCTTGTATCTGTCGTAGGTCGCTGCTTACTACCAATAGGCCCTGAGGGTTCAACCTAACAGAAAACATGATATGTACACCTCATCTACCAAGAAAATGAATTTTTTTCACCCATTTCTCTTTTACCTACTCAAGTCCAACACTCTTTGAACCCAGGCGCTGATCACTGCCCACACAATCTCTGTCAGCTGGTTTGTCACTTTATCTTGGTATCGTAATTACTAGAACAGCTGTCGCCTGTCCAGTTTCCTTTGCTTTATGGTACTAAATAGATGTACACGTTTCCTTACTGTCAGCCAAATTTTATGATCAATGTGTTAATTCAATATAGCATTTTCAGAAAATTAACATGATTACCACATTTTTGTTGAAATTTGAAAAGAAAAGTTACTGCTAACTCATTGATTAAAAATAGCAATTAGGTTGCGTTACTATGTGTTGTTTGGAGTCCAGGTCAAGAATAATCCCAGCAGCCAAGGTTTACAAGGAGAAATGTGGATGAAAACCACACTACGAAATGGCTTTTTAAGTCAGGTGTCTTTAGCTGAAGTGTACACAGCATGCCAAACTAGGTCAAAATGTCTGAAAAAGGAATATGAAAACGAATGCTGCCAAAAGATAAAACATTTAAAATTCGTGAAGCCAAACTTCCTCACCATCTATGGATATCTACAGCAAGATTTGTAGAAATGTTTGATCAAAAATGTATCTTTGAATCCTCTTGAGTCAAGTTTATTGGAATTAAATTTCGTTTCAGATGTGAAGTCCTGAAATTTAAAACAAATACGACCAAATCCTACAATTTGTGACAAAAATGTATTATCTGAATTAGCTTCCGAAATAACACTGTCCGGGAAAGGATAGTTAATTGTTTCAAAGTGAAACTGATCTTTTTTTTTTCTCTGATAAACTTTATTGCAAAAATCTATCATTAGTGATCCGAATATTAAAGTCCAGAAACACAACTCTGAAACAATGTGAATCGTAACCTTCATATATGTATTAAAAAGTAGGCTACATCGATCTTTAGGAACATTGATTCCGTTATTAGGAAAAAGTTGTAGCTGTTCAAATTCAAGTAAAAAGAAATTCACCTAATTTATAATGTGCAGTGAAGGCAAAATTTTATAATTTAGTAACTTGATTTGTGAACAAGAAATTACCACATGGGCCCATGCATGACTTATGCTAGGGTTAATTGAGATGTATTGGCTGTTCACCAGATCGAACTCTTTCCACTGATGACCTATAACCAACATAAGGTTTATTGAAATTCGTCGCTTAACCATTTGTTTGAGGTGATTGGAAAGGAGGGCTTAGCCCTATCTAAATTTCTCTTGTGGAGAAAGGACAAGGGACACAGGGCGAAATAGGACGCACGGAAACATACGTAACGTAACGGGCAGAAAGAGAAGACGGGCAGAGTGGCATTTCATCATATCATTATCTTGGATGGTCCCTACCTAAATTAGCTGTACAAACTGCGTCTATAAATATACAAAAATGAATATGATGTTTTCTAATAGCAATCCGGAATATGTGCTGGAAAGCATTTACTGTATATAATCACCATTTACAAGAACATACACATGTGTATATAAAGTTTGTCATATTTCAATCAATGTTTTAGCACACTCACAAAAAATACCAATTTGAATTCGAGTTATACAGCCTTGACTGTAATGTACTGAATACCTGACGGTTTAAAGCGTGCACTGTTGTCAATGTATTCATGCACTGCTGAGACAATCTTCAGATTTTGCAGAAAGTGAACAGCTTGTTGGCAAATATAGAACTGTATGAAAAGTGAGCTGGGGGGCATATCAAGATATCTCAGTGTGTAGTTTAGAACGGGAACGGTGAATAGGAGGCAGGAAAAAGTAGGTAGTACTACATATCTTTTCCAGCTGAGCCACAGGAACAGTTTGCTGTTTCCTTTGCGCCAATTTTGAGCAGGTGAGAATTTATTTGGCTAGCTCCGATACGAAGGCGTGGATGCTGAATGGCTGTAAATCTGTTACCAAAATTGCACAAGTCAGTGATTGTTTATATAGGTTGCGCTACAGGCTGATATACCTTGGATTTGAATACTTAAAAAACCGAATTTCGGATATAGAAAGTGTGGCTGTGGTAGCCAAACAAATGCTTTGTCATGTAGGTCAGTGCGACTCTTGTAATGTGGGAGGTCATACTTTACGATTTTAAAAAAATATATATGTTCAAGGCAGGGACAAGGGGGTCACAGACAACAACTGATCTGAAGTGAGGTTATTCGCCAATTTATACATTGTTGTTAGTTTGGATATTTCCCTGCTGCGCAGCTTAAGCATGCCATCCTGTTTCCTTGTATAATTTTGCATAGGCAAAATGTTTAATTCTCATCCCGAAACCAATCTCTACAGCTCAATAGTGTACCTTTTACCCGTGTAAAACTACATCCAGCAAACGTAATGGTGGTTTAAACTTTTGCGAAAATGAAGAACTAATAGTCCTCTAACCCATTCCTGGCCACAGTAGGACAGAGTCAATTGTTTTTCCTTGTGTGGGTTGGGTGCATTCCACCTATCCACGCCAAGGAAAGCTACTGACCTAGGGCATGCCATCATGAATAATAGTCTCACATACAACTGTTTTCTGGCATCAGAAATTAAAGTGAATATTTTAAAGCAGACGAAAATTTACATTCTGGCGCTTTGGAGCTATTTTAAAAGGAAAAGGTTAGAGACTTGAACCAATAAAGAAACTGAGTCAGGTTCAATAAGTATCAAAATTTGAAGCAATATCTCCCTGTTACCTACAAGCTTATTTCAAATGTAGCCTGGTCTAATGTCAGAAATCCTTTCTTCCATCCAGAGAAACCCATAGTTTAACTTAATTTAGGCAATAATTATCGCCGCATGTCGCGTGGAAGTTAAACAGGCAAACTGGTGGAGGCAACGGTATTTAAACACATAGCCTAACTTTATTTCGGTCGTTTTTTCAATCAACCTGGAATTGATACTTTGCGAATGTACAGTTAAAAAATTTTTTTTCATATCATGGCGAGAAAAATAAAGTACGAATTTGGTTCTCAACATCAGCAAGACCTTCAGCGATGTTTGGCATAGCGATTACTTACATAAAAAAGAAATAGTGTCGATGAAATGTGTAGACGATGTACCAGGCTTATATTCATAACTTTTCATGGCACAAATGTTAGAATAAACTTTTCATCTTATTCCCATGTCAAGCAAGTCACACGAATCGGGTAAATCAGCATGGATAGCAAAAGAGGTAGAAACTTGTCACCTCGTTCCTCTGATGCAGAATCAAACGGGGGTAGCAGATGCAAAATACAAGTGCATTGAAAAATAGCAAAAACAGTGCACTTTTTGTCTATTTTCAGAAGCATCCATTTGAAAATACATCTGGATACAAACATAAGTTTTTTTTATATGAAAATTCGTTTTAAAATGAAGGGTTACGACCTAGTTTAGAATATAACAATATGGTCTGAGAGAGTTGTGCACAAATTAGTAAAAAACCGTTAGGAGATTTACATCTAACTGCAGCACAGATTGTGTGTAGAGCAATGCAACTAATCCTAGTAGCAGTTACATAAACTGTTTAAAACTTTGAGAAGAAAGAGCCAAATATCAAAACTCATCATGACGTACAAAAACAGTAAACGTTTGATGATCCAAAATCTCCAAACTGTTGTCCTAACTTTCCACCCTCTGTGCTAAAATTTGATGCCTATGTTGCAGTGGTGACCTGAAAAACTCAAAATGATCATTTGAAAAAGGTCAAATAATTGACAAAATTCAGGTACCTAATTATCATCAAATAAACGTCATTTTGAATGGGCAAGTGTCTAAATATAGTCCAAACTCAATGTTTATAAATTTCGTGGTCTTTACAGATATTTTACCTTTTTATTTTTGTCTACTTTATTCAAGTATTTTGGAGGGTGCGGTTTGGTTATTATCATAAATGCACATAATTAATACAAAATAAGGTAAATATGATGATGAAATGATCTTATACAATTTTATGTTGTCAAACGAAACTTTACTGTTTGACATCATTTGCTTCTATACGAACTTTGTAATAACAAAAATGACACAGTGTAATTAGCATGCATTGTATATATATATATATATATATATATATATATATATATATATATATATATATATATATATATATAAATATATATATATATATATATATATATATATATATATAAACATATATATATATATATATATATATATATATATATATATTAAAGTTGATAGCTGCGTATTAAAACTTAAACAACTCTACAATTCTAAGCTGCCTGTATGCCTTCGTTGGAAAATGAATGTTGATGTTTTGCCAACTTTTGAATCTCTTAGCTATCATTTTTGGTTTGAGGTTTTTTTTTTAATATTGGTTATACGTTTGGTACGAATTGTTTTTATATACAGTATGATCATAACAATCCATGCACAGACACGTGCAGAGGTCCATGGCTATATGAGTGTATCATGGATGGTAGCAGCACACCATATATTGAACACTTCACAACAGTTTGCAGGCTTGTTTTGCTCAAGCACAATATGGCACTGTTTAAATAAGTCAATGCAAGCTAGTTGTATCACACTCTATACATAGTGACAGCATTCTGAAACCGAACTAAAGATAACGTGGATATAATTCTTAAATGTGCAAGATGGGTGCAGCTTAGATGATGGCTCCAAGAGCAAAGGAGAAAAGACACGTTGGTCAATAGAATGTTTCAATCTGCTGTTCATGTGTTCTGGGTGCACACATCCATAGAAATATTACATTTTACCACGCACATTAATATATTTCCCAAGATACCATCATACCGTGAACTCAAATACCACAAGCAAATACCCAAAACACCACATGCATTTCCCAGATTTCACGTTATATGGATTTATTATATAATACCCATTTTTTATTTCAGTTATGAACATACTTATAAAATTCAATCACTCCTATTCGGTATCAGCTCCTCAGCAGGGAACAGACTGAATCGCTGACACATAGATCCCAAATCAGAGGTCGTTAAATGATTTTGCTGCCTCACGAGTCACGTCGCATACCATAGACAGCGGCAATTATTTACTGCGTGATACCACCTTGGCAAGTTCAAGAACCATCCCTGGATTTAAGTACTGGGTCTTTCTCTTGAACTGTTCTTGTACCAGATAGGGGGCATCTGTCTCCAATATCATTGCCCTAAGTGGGATTGCCCTCAGTACCAGATCCATGGATGGATTTTAAAGACGCACTCTGGAAAAACCCATCCACTTTTCTGCCTCCTCCTTATTTCACCTAAAAACAATGGAAACGAAAAGCGGAAACGAAAAGCGGAATATAGAGATAGTCGCTTGTCAGCAGTAATTCGTTTTGCCCGACACAAAAAGCTGTGACAGTACGTAGTACAATATTGGATATCTATTCTAGCATTTTAGTAACATATTTCAGCCCTTTAACCATTAACAATCTGGCAAATTATGGAGTATCTTAATTAATTCGCAGAATGAGACACTACTGTACTGGAATGGCCCAAACCATTTAATTGATAAACCCCCGGTTAAAATCTGTCACTGCTACGATGGATGATCCCTTGGTGTCTGTGCTAGTTCTACGCCAGCTGGTGCTGCTGTGCTGTATGGTAAGTTATGGACCAGGGAATAAACTGTAACACGGAGTTTACATCAGTGTATCTGTTGTAAAATTCTTCATCGTACAGTCCTACTCTACCATGTCTATACCTGCAGTACCCCTGCCCTCACGGAAAAAAATTTTGTAATTGTTTTCCCAAATAGTTTCAATCTAAACACATCCTATAAGGTACATAACCAATAATAATGGAACCCAAATTAAACGAGGATTTCACAGTAAGAAAGCCACTTACATCCACCAAAAAAGCCGGGAGCAATACCCAGTTTAAAGTTTGTGCGAAATTTATTCATCCAATTAAAGAACAAGTATGGCTGCCTTGGTCTTAAATACCTGTCTACCTATGTTAAAACCACACCAGTCAGATTTCAGACGATTGTGAAAAAAGAAGAAAAAAAATAGTTCACATACATCCACAACTCATCTCAAAACAAATATTTTATCCCATATCAACAATATTCTGCGTGTAATCAATAATCATACCCTTAAATACCCAGCACAATTTTAAGCATTAAGCCCAAACATGTACTGATATATACACACAGAAAATCACAAAACAAGTATTTTGCCATGACAAATAGTGACATAATTCTGCACCCCAAAATTAAAAATTCCCAGATGCATACACAATTTCTGCGTTCAATGAAAAGCACATTCCAAATCAATCAAGTGAAAAAACGAAATATTGCTGCTTATTAAATTTAGCAAAAAATATTACATACCAACATAGTACTTTAAGAACCATGGCAGATTACTTCCACCAAAAGTCTGCTATAATGCAGAACAAAACCACAAAGAAAAAAAATGAATTTGGCGGGAAGCCAAACTTTTAAATTACCAGGAATTAGCAATGCCCCCAGGTCGAAATGTTAAATAACCCGCAAATTTCAAAGGCACGAAGTGATCTCTTAAAACATGATGCCAAGTCAATGAGTATTTAAGCTGATCACTCCCCCGCCCCCGCACACAATAAATCGTGATTAATCACAATAAAATTGCTAAGTGGACATTGCTAAGCACAAAGGCCCAGCCATGCAAACAAAATAGCAGTACCAGCACACACAAATAGTTTTATTTTTTCCTGAAAAAAGATTCTCTCAACAACAAGTTGCAGTCTGCATCTCCTATTGATTAATCCAAAAATGCCCCTTCCATCTGGGATCGAAGACAGTTACTCCTGGTACCTAATGTTGTGCTGTATGCTTAATGACTATACATGTCATGCAATACTGCTAGTAAAACAGGCGATCTACCTGGTCAAAGGTGGCTTGATTGTCCGCTCAGCCCGGCTACATACGACGCCCTCGAACCACGGCTGCCCTCCCTTGTCCATTGTCCCTTCCTCTCCGTTCCTCATCCACAAGGAGGCTCCACTGCTGACGTTACTTGATTCCAAAGGAAATAAATCACAACACTTATGCTAATAGTACACACACACACACACACACACACACACACACCTTACACAAACACACAAACACACACACACACACACACACACACATATATATATATATATATATATATATATATATATATATATATATATATATATATATATATATATATATATATAACATCTAGCATTTTACTGTCCACTACGGCCTTACTATAGGGGTGATCTAGGTTGGTTTAATTTCTTGACACACAGCCTTTTGTTCCCATGATGCATGTTTGTGACACCTAGCAACCCATGGCATTTGAGGTCAGGTGGGTTAACAAAACCCATTAAGTTACAGTAAACCTGATAGTTTTACCCTGCATATGAGCACGATTTTGGAATTATCGTCTGCTAATCTACCTGAAGTACATATTATCTTTCAAATAAACAGAGGTCTGATAAGATGAAAGTTTAATGCTTATTTGGCAACATATAGAGGTTAAATTTATATCTACTAATTCCCCATGTTAATCTATGGAGAAAAGTGAGGGTCACGGTCAGTGACCACAAGATGTGGGTGGGGGGGGGCAACCATAAACAGGATGGGCAGCACCACCCTTAGGCAAATTTAGAACTAACCCAGAAATACACTTTTCGTGCAGTAGAGTAACTGCAATGGATACGTTTGATGATATAAGTCTTAGCTGATGTCACACATTGGTCAGCTGACATGTGCTCGTCTGTCTTGCACAATGATAATTATCATATACACCATGTTTGCCCAAGTGTTTATTTTTTCACAGAAATATCGTTTCAGCATTTGAAGGAAATAGTTCACTAATCAGCACTAGTTTTAGTCTTAACAATACAGTCAAAGGAGGGAGTATAAGATTTGTGGTATCACGTCATGATATTGATGTTGTACCTCATGGCAATTTTACAACCAACTATCATGAGATAGTTGCGGGCCTGACTTTCATTTTTCTTTATTTTTTCTCCAATCTCGGCTGATAGCTTTGCCGCCAGCTAAGATAACTGTACAATTCACAGCTAGCTAGAGCTGAGTCTGACACGTTGCGTTGGTTCGGCCAAGAGTCCTGCTGAACAGTGCCTACCATTATTACCTAGGCATTGGTGGCAATAGGGGGTTTGATTGAAGTTTGAGACCAAGAAAAATGTTCAATACATGCAACCTTACAATAGTTAATTATTATAGACAGAATCCGTGACCGTATTCACAAACAAATTGATCTGATCCTAACTTTAACGCCAAAATTAAAATCAATGTGGTTTGCACCCTGAACCACTTAATTCTTGTCTCAATGTTCGATCAAAACTTGATTAGCCAATATTTGCTTTTGGCTACATTACGAACTTAAAAAATTTATTAAATCAATCGTAGTTTGATCCAGTATTTAATTCTTAAATCAGGATTAAAATCTGGACCAAATCAAGCCTGATTTAACAAAATAGAAACTTTAATCTCAAAATTCATTTTATAGCACAGAACATAGATTAATGGATCCTGCAAGTTTAGATCAAACATGAGGCTAATCATTCAAGCCTACAGGCTTATTCATTTCAGGATTAAATTCAAGATCAGATTAAACTCTTCGTTAATACGCCCCAGAGATGATACATGGGCCACGCAGTTTGTTTATTAATTTCTACACACATATGTTGAGCAAACAGCGGATTTTTCGTGCCTGCATGTGTAAAGCTGCGGCCTTTCTTCTTGCGGTTTTTTTTTTTTTTTGGTGTGTACTGGACCACATGCTGGACATTTTCAACTCTTTCTAGGTAATACAAGTTCAACAATCACCAGCCTCCTTCAGCTTGCTATCATGCCAAGGTGTTTAGATGCAGTGCACTATAAAGCACATGCACATGTTAGCAAATATAATAAAGGGCAACGTTTCGTCAACGTGCACTTTGAAAAAAAATAGATTCTCTTCTGAGTTCCCCTAACATAGCACCCATTACTGCATTTACATTCATTTCTAAAATATTAAGCTTCTATTGCTAAGCAAAGAAGATTAATATCTTATGTGAGTTGTGTGCGCCGAACCTTAACGGGAGTCAGGCTGATTCAGAGAATTCTTTATTTTCCACTCCGTATGTTACATTGCAAAGGTGAACTACAATACATGACAAGACACAGTAAGTACATATAATTAAATCTGTGAACGACAATTCTGAGATACAACACCATTATAGCCATATTTCGTACGTTTCACCATAATTACATCAGCTGATAAGCTACTTTACTTTTAATCTGCATATCCTACCGATAATGCAAGTACCTTTCCATACGCGCAAATATCTGAATACTTCATCGCATTAAACATTCAACCTTACACGTAGCATAAAAAAATTGAAAAATGCATTTACAATAACTTCCCTCTACTGAAACTTGTACGGTATTCTGCAGAACAGACTAGTAACATTTAACATACTGTCAGATAAATCATCATCTTTAGCTGCTTGACTTCAACATGGCATTTAAATGCATTTTAAAGAATAATCATGTAAAAGTCCCAGTGTTGTAAATATAAACAGCTGATAAATTCAATAATCTCGAATACGACAATCTCCAACAGGCAACAATATTCTCCGAAATATGTACCATTTATCCAGTGAACACGAAGTGTTTCCAAACACATTCAGATAAACACGAAACGTGTTAACAATGAACCCACACGTACTTTCTGAGTGCATTGCTTCTACACTAAACACATATTTCAACCAACTTTAGCGCAAACGAATATTATTTTGAAAAATTCCCATTTCTTGTCGTTTTTCTGCAATAAAATTGATTAACAGATGAACAAATCCAGCGGCTTACCCAGCAGATAATGCATAGGGGTACCCAGGGTGGAGATGTCTGAGCCCAACGAAAGCAAAAGGCAGACTGCACACAGATAACACGACCAGCGCCCAACTCATATCCTTCACAGCTGGCTGACTAATGAATATTCATAAGCCTTAGACACGCTACCTGGTGTCAAAAGCGTTACCTATCTAACGACATAAACTTAAGGATACATGCACGACGAATAACAAAACCTTGCAGGAGATTAAAATAATGTAATGGAAATTGGGATGTGGTGACAGAGATCATTGATTCTGTTTTTGCACAACAATGCAGTGACTGTAAGACAGTGCAGTTGTGATGAATTCGTCATCATCCGTATCAAAATAGAAGAGGCGTCGCTGATGATTCGCATGGTCACGTGTGCAAAGGCAAGCGTGTATGGCAAGCCAACAGGGCCATAACACATTGGTTTTACGCGTTGCCGAGCCTCCACCACGCGTAGTCTAACCAACCAATCAGATTTCAGTCTCCATTACGCGTTACCGAGAATATGTTTTCCACTACGTGTAGTCGAGCTTCGGCTACGCGTAGTGGAGCAACTTATGGCACCTTTTTGCTGAAGAAAAGCAAACCAATCATTTACGTCCTTACAATCATTACTGATATTAAAACAGCCAATCAAATTAGAGTCTCTACAACGTGTAGCGGAAACATGAAATTCTCTACAACGCGTAGTCGAGACTTGAAATTCTCCACAACGCGTCGTCGAGGCAGCCAATCAAATGACGGTCTCTACGACGCATAGCTGAATGGTTGTAACCCATATTTCAAAACGGAGGTTGAATGGGTATCAAACTTTACTTTGCAAGACAGCACAGCGGCGCGTTGTTCAGTGGAGAACCAAATTTAATTGGTTCCCTCGGCTACGCGTCGTCGAGACCAGTAATTTCTCAACGCATAGTCGAACAGGTCTAATACAGTTTACAAGAGCATCAGTGATTGGATAGTTTGGCTACACGCTATGTGAGGCATAGTTTCTCCACTACGCGTCGCCGAGGCTCCGTGACGCGCTCTAGAAGAACATTTTCTCGGCAACGCGTAGTGGAGACTGTAATCTTATTGGTTAGCTCGACTACGCGTTGCTGAGACTCGACTACGCGTAGTGGAGACTGTAATCTTATTGGTTAGCTCGACTACGCGTTGCTGAGACTCGACTACGCGTAGTGGAGACTGTGATCTTATTGGTTGGCTCGACTACACGTTGCCGAGACTCTACTACGCGTAGTGGAAACTGTAATCTTATTTGTTGGCTCGACTACCCGTAGTAGAGACTGCAATCTGATTGGTTTACTCAACTACGCGTTGCCGAGCCTCGACTACGTGTAGTGGAGGCTCGGCTACGCGTAAGACCTATGCGTTATGGCCCTGTTGGCTTGCCATAAGCGTGTGAATTTTAATCATTGTGGCAGTTGCATATCAGGGACACCCACTGATACGTTTTATGACCTTTCAGGTAGGGTATGTTTGACCGTGATTATTTGTAATCCAGAGGGATAAAATGTCGACAGATCTGCATAATCATGTCAGATTGTTATTGATGGCTGGACCTTTTGGAAGCTAGTAGCGAGCCTTTCCAGTGAAGTGAAACCTTCTGCGACACTTAACGACAAATTAAGCAAAATATAAATCAGGCATTCAGCTCATAGAAAATAAAATGAGTTGCAAAAATAAATTTACAAATTAATGTAGTGATCAGCAACGCTTGGTTGCAACTTGAACATGACAAACCAAGCCCCCATTCCCCCTGCACAGATAAAACGGTTGGGTCCGATAAAAAAATAAGGCAGGTTCTCATCATTTCTAATTGATGAGGAAACCAGTTGCGTTAGGGAAGATCCATATTTGTATGCAGAAATTTCGCCATGATGTGAAGACGTTTGGTGCCAAATTGTCGATATGACAGGTAAGCTAAAATTGGCTTTTCAGTAAGACAAAAATGAACAAAGAAGGCACGTAATGCGTGCTATAAGGTACAGGGGACGGATTAAATCTCTATTTTAACGATACGCTTGGGAAAAAACACATTTTTTTGTTGTATCTGCCGCACTGTTTGTGTAGATGACAAGTAGCGACTCGTGGCTACAACGCCTATAATACGACGGCAAGACAAAAGCGCAAAGACCATCTTACAGTAGAATGCAAGATGTAACACATACATTTCTTCTGATACATAACTATACTGCATGAAATTTAAAAATAACGGATAATCATAGACAGATAGCTATCTGTTGTGTTGCTGAAAAATAAATGGGGCCTGTTGATCTTTTATTGTGACGTTAACAGTATTTACATTTTAATGTATTTCAAAATGTCCTTGCTGAAGTTAAGACAGTTTTAAAAGGATAATTACTTAGACCTGTTTGTTGCTATTGGAGTTAAGACGAGTTTAACCTGTTCTTCCTTGTTTTATGAAACTAACAAAACTGTGTCTGTCCACAGTAATATTTAATGATTTTGAGTTCACTACCACAGCCAGAACACAATTGACTACAGATAATTTTTTCAACCGTTAATTTAGGAATCCCCTCAAGTCAAATTCAGTAGCTTTGGAAATATTTTGGCCGCATCCTAGCTGGGCTTAAATCCCGTAACATGTAAAAAGGTGTCGTGGCAGGGGCAAAAATGGTTTGAATTTTTTCGCATTTCCTTCAATTTTATATTATAAATGTTGTAATTATCTTTACTTTTCAAACATTCCTTCCTCACCAAAGGCTCACGGATAAGATACTTTTATATGAATAGGAATTTGGGTTTTATTTTCATTGTTCAAATTAAAAGATATGAATTGAAACACATCTCTGGCCCTGAAAATCCAAGGTTCATATACATTAATAGAGACATCATTTCGATAAGCGTAGATTCCCTACAATTAGATTTGTGCATCAAGCGCGGCACCGTGAAAGCATTGCACGTGTACCTACGTCGGTTTCCAGCCCATATGTGGCGACCCCAAAGCTCTGTCACCGAGAGATTTGTTTTAAAAGGGCATGGAAACAAAGAAAACGGCCAATTGTGCCTCAAAATGCTTTCATGTTAATAGATTTTTGGAAGTCGTAACCGGGAGACTGCAGGTCGGAACAAGAGAGTTGACAGCTATGCCAGGCGTCTCTTTGACATGAACATGTGACTAACCAGGAGCGACTTCATATCAAACTCTGGCTTTGTGACCTACCGGGAGGTGTATAACTTGGAGCAGGAAGGCGTTTTGGTTACCCGACATATGCAGACAGAGGGACGGGCAACGAGGCGGGCAGAGATATACACAAACAGATTGTTAACAACAGAAAAAGATAGACGGATAGACATGTATAACTACACACACATGCAAACACACGCACATTCACACATACACACAAACAAACAAATAAGGACACCCACACACCCACACACCCACTTAGCCAAACACACACACACACACACACATATATATATATATATATATATATATATATATATATATATATATATATATTTATATATATATATATATATATATATATATATATATATATATATATATATATATATTATGTACAGTGTGTACTCGAAATATTTCATTCCAATATAATTTTGATACTTTGTTCTTTGTTCTTTGTGTGGCACACCAAATGGGACATTCATAAAATATTGATTGTTTGACAACATTAGATTAAAAATAATGAAAAACAAAAATAATGATAGTTCCATTTCATTGATCAATCCATGATGAGTATCCCGCAATTCTAACAATTTATAATATGTGTGCGTACTAAAGTACTAAAATATTTAATGCATATATAATTCAGTATAAAATACTTATGAATGTCATGTTATAATTTTAGTTTATAATCTATATTATATCACGTATCTATACAAAACCCGTCATGAAGAGTACACCTAGCTGTGTTTAACGGACTGATCGGCTGTCCGGTTCTGAAATCATGACGCGTACTTCCCGGGTCTTTAGTTAGTCTGACACACGGTATACAATAATTGTCCTATCTCTGTGTGCCTTCTGCCAGTCAGATGCACAGCGTGAACTTTCTTTTTTTTGTCACCGACCTATGCTTATTTCTATACGTCAGTTCCACTCAAACATGCAGCAAGATAATAAGGACATAAAAGGGGCTAATGGAATGAAGTTATTCTTATACAGATATCTTTATTTGTTTCAGTCCACAACACCACCACTATTATGCGTCCGTGTGCCAACGAAGATGGTGTGCGAGCATGGATCATTGTTGCAGCAGCTTTTCTTGTTTCTTTATGCCAGACTACAGACGAGGGGGCAGGCGTTTTCTTTGTTGAGTTTTTGGAGTATTTTCAGAAGTCAAAACTGGAAACATCAACAATACAAACAGTCAAAGGTGTAACTATGGGTATTGCCTGTATGTATATAAAGATGTACCTTTCACATTTCTTAAAAACATGTTCTGACCCACTCATTGCGTCTAGCTGAACCAAACGTATAATTATGGCCACTTTAATTTTCAACAAAGACTTAACAAATTGTTCACATTTTTGATTACTGTACGTACAGAACCATTAAAAAGGAAGTCTGCTGACATACTTTTATATCTTAAAGTTTGTCTTTTTAAATATATTCCTTTGCTATGGGATAAAGGCTGCAAATGAACACATACTCTCTCATAGGAATTATGAGCAGGAGAAACATGTAGCTATAAAACAAGGAAGTGTCTATGTAAAAATATATACCAGCTTAAAATAGCATAGTCAAAGTACGGGCTGGGTAACTTCTCAGGAGCAAAACAGTAAAATGTTGTTAAAAACATGCACACTATAAATTTGCACATATTGTATTTGTGTCTTTTTGTCGAGAACCACTTCCTAGTAGTCAGTACCCTATTCCGCAATCGGAACTGTTCATTCTCCATAAGCTAACCTGTCACTGTCTAACTTATATCTCATGGGAGCACTGTTGTCCATATTGCACAGGTTCCTCTGTAGAATATTTACATAGGCCGTGTTATCCCAAATGTATTTAAGGGTCTTCAGCGGGTAAGTACTCAAAACATGTCTCGGACTCTATACCCGCACATGCCTCTCTGACTAGCGGCTCCTTGTCTAAGCTAATCATTCAGCAAAGACAACCCACATAGTAATGAGTAAATATGAAGCTGGCAAAGGATGAATTAGCTTAATACACGAAGTTTTGCTTATAAATGCAGAGCTTCATTATATATTAAGAATACCTGTCAAACCAAACAGAATTACTAAATTTGCATAGTACAAGTTCAGATGCGAACAACTTGACTTACCTCGGAACCAGTATGTACCCTTTCTGGCAGGATAGCTTATCCTAGTTAAACCACCTGCCAGTGTAAAACTGCAGTAGAAACAAACTGGGGCATTATATTCAGTCCCAGGGACTGTAAAATAAACAGTTCCAGCAAGATCACCTGTACAAACCAAGGGAAATTCTAGCAAGTACTGCAAAAATGAACATCCTGCACCAGCAGTGTAAAACAAACTCCATTAGGACACCTACCCCTCACTTAGAAAGTCTCCAAACAATAAAGCTCTATTTCGTTGCCAAACCCGAGTCAATGTTTTAACATAATGGGTCAGGTTTGTGTCATTTGAGTGAATACTGTCAAAACAGAAATTTTTTACATTGAGTAAATGTGTACTGAGGCATATCAAAAATTAAAATTCATTAGCATTTAAGTATAAAAAATGTTATCAAAACATATTTTTTTCTTAACCAGATTTTAAGTACAATTAGGCAAACCTGTCACTGTCGTAGGTAGCTGTTTGCTACCGATAGCCCCTGCGGGATTTACGTGACAAAAAACATGTAAGTCCATAATGTCTGAAAGTGAATTTTGAAAAAGACTGGTGTCAAAAGATAAAATTATTTAACGAAACAGGCAATTCCAAAATCTGTAAAATTATTGCAGCCAAAATTTCTAACAATCTTTGGATATTAACAGCAAAATTTGTATGGCAAGTCAGAAATGAACGAAACTGACTAGTTTTTAAGTCAAGAAAATGCAGTCAAAATATATTTTTCTTAACTAGAAAACAAATACAGTTAGGCATGCTTGTAACTGTCGGGGGTAGCTGCTTGCTACGTATAGCCCCTGGGGTCAAACCTAACAGAACACAAGCTAACCCAAAACATCTGAAAGGTGTATATTAAACAGAATAATGTAAAAAAAAAAAGTCGAAAATCTCTGAAATAATTCAAGCCAAACTTTCAACTTGTACTCAAACCCACTTTCAACACGCATCTAGGTATGACTTGGCGCAGACTGGTTGTCCCATTGCACAGGTACATTAGGGTGGATTAACAGTGATACATATTCATATACATTTTGTAGACCTATTTTCTGGTGCCCTGATTCATCGGTATGGCTCTGTTAAGACATGTGCTATTGGTGCTGTTGTTGGCGTGTCCTGCTATTTGAGTGCATCACAAGTGACTCAGCTGACAGGCTTGTATATAACACAAGGATTTATGCTTGGTTTGTATCGCGCAAATCCATTGATGCTCCTTGTTGGATAAAATCATTGGCTTTAATATAACAACTGCTTTGTGTTTGTTTAATTTTGATTAAGATCAAAAGATTCTCTCTCTTGTCCTACTATATATATATATATATATATATATATATATATATATATATATATATATATATATATATGCGCAGTCACAGATTTTCTGGCCTGATGGATGTGATTCTGTAGCTTATGTCAGTGTGTGTGGCGCGATGCTCCTAACGAAGAACAACAAAAACTGCAGACCCAAGCTATTGCAGCTTTCTTTGCAGATATAAGTATGCAGGGACTAAAATGAGTTTTTCTGCAATTTAATAATTTAGAACCTGCTTTGCAAGTTCCGATTTCATAATTTATATGGTTGTTATTTTATTTTCTGGCATATATTCATGCACCGTATCATCAATTGACCTATAAATATAGACACAGGGCTTTGCGTATCCAGGTATTCTTGCGTGTGTCTCGCGAAAATAACACAGCTAAAGACATCTTTTCGACAGGTCAGCATATGGGCTCCGATCACACTATGGATTCCGGGCTCGTTTTGCTATATTTTGCTTTTTATAGACTTCTGCTGCCTTTTGCGTAAAACACGAAAGTATATATTCTGATATTTATTAAGATAGTACATTTTTAATATTTATAAGGATAGGTTTACATGTTATACAGGGACTGACATTCAAGCACAGATGCACATGATTGGTGTCATTGTATTTAAATTTAAGTTTGTGTCATGATCTTTGGAACATGAATGCTCAGGATTTCGTTACTTTCGAAATGTTGACGCATAAAATGAAATAAAATGGAGGTGTCAAGACAATTCAGTAAATTGTCTGTGCAGTCAACCTGTCGTCGACATGATACCACCACTGTTTGCTCTTGCGAGAAAGTGGTTGCCTCATGAATGATTAATATCTAATATAGTACTCATCACAACTTTTATCCAATGAAAATGCACAATCTCCTCCTTCTCTAAGTCTGTAGCAGTGCCCTGTAGGTCGCGCCATAATAAGGTCTTGACCTGGCTAAATATGGCAGCGAAGTGGGACCATAGCTTGGCTGTATATTCCTATAGCTGCACGGCAGCTTGAGCCCCGGTAGTCTTTGCCTGGGCTTTTTTGTACCAACAACTGCACAATTTCGGTGGAATAAAATCAGAGAAGGCCAAGGCTACTTTTAGATTTTTAACTGTAAAAGTAGTAGATAATGTTTTTGTGAATTATAAGCTTAAATGCCCTAATCGTTTTTATCGAGTAATTTTTTCAATACAGATTACATCAGGCCGAATGGTATTATCGGTCACTGTCAAAATGTGCTGCATCTACCTGTGATAGCGTCAGCTCGTTTCTCCGTTGCGGAAGGCTTGTATTTTGTCCCTGGTACTGAGATAATTAAAGTGTGTGTGTCAACGCACACTTTTCTGTTTTTCTAGGAATTCTTTATTTCTTTCTTTCTTCTTTCTTTCTTTCTTTACCGGCAAATTTGTCCGACATTTCATTTGAAAAGTATTACATGTAGAAACTCCAAACTTGGCACAATTAAACTTCTATGGATAAAGTCTGGCCTTTTTATAATGAGAGGTCATGCTTTTGAAAATTATGCAAATGAGGGCTAATTAAAGTTTTAAATCTTCAATATCTTATATACTATAGTAGATGTGGTCCCGAGTGTATAGGAGTTCGATCATAACAAGGTAAAGGTCATCTCAAATGTCAAGGTCATGTCAAGGTCAAAGGTCATGTCAAGGTCAAAGGTCAATTTTAAGCCAAAATGTCATTTTTTAGGTCAAGGTTCACTTAAGATACAGGTCATTTCAAGGTTAAAGGCCACTTTCCTTGGTAGCCTTCTTCTAGCCATAACTTGGTAAATTTTTATCCAATTTTGATCATGTTGGGCTCATATTGTAGCTATTGTAACCCTTCATATTTCAAAATTTATGTGTGACCTCTGAAGGTCAAAGGTCAAGGTCATTTGAACCTTTGAAAGTTTCATCCAGGCACAACTTGGGTATTTTCCATCCAATTCTAAGCATGTTAGACTCAAATTGTAGGTATTGCAACACTGTACATTTTTATAAGAACACATGACCTCGAAAGGGCAAAGGTCAAGGTCATTTGGCCCTTTGAAAGTTTCATCTTGCCAGAACTTGGTAAATTTTCATCTGATTTGGTTCATGTTCATGTCAGTTTAACTTCTACTAGGGGGTTACTGACCATTGTGCATGTAATGAGTCTAAAACAAAAGTTGTAGCAATTTGAATTATGCTAAATAGCACCATTAGAAATTTTAAATCTTGAATAACTTCAAACCTATAATAGATATAGATGCCATTCCAACTTCTACTCCTGTGTTATGGAATAGTTGTACATTGCCATACCAATATACTTTGAAGAAAAACACACTGATTTGCTATGCAGCAAATCATCTTTTCTAGTTAGTACATGAAAACGCTGGAAACGACTGTTAATTCCGGCGGCTGGACCGCATTTGTTACATATAAGAAATTTCCAGGTTATGGTGACACCATATACATACTAATTGCAACATCTTATTTCCTCAGGAGTTGCTCGATCATTCCCCGCTACAGCTGCTTTTGTTGTGATGAACAAATATGTTCACAAAAGACGTGCGTTGGCAAACTCCGTTTATTATGCCTCCTTCAGTGTAGCTGGTGCCGCATATCCAGTTCTATGGCAAGCACTGCTGTTCATATACGGGTGGAGGGGAACATGTATATTGATTGCCGGAATATGGCTACAGATTCTGCCCTTATCATTACTGTTTCATCCACCAACACACTTATCTCCGCAAGAGACGTATATAGGAAAGAATGTACAATACAAGAGTGAAAAAAATACATCAAATGTAGGTTCTCGTTCAGCTGATACGAAAGGACCTGAAATGAGAAGTGTTGCTCATGAAACATCCAGAGAAAACCACCAAGAAAATAGTTATAAAATGAAAACGATTATGAGTAACAACAAAAAAGATGACGTCCCAGCAGCTGAACAAAAGGAATCACTAAAGGGCGGCAGCGTTCAGGAAAATTTACTCGAAAATAACATTTTACTCAACACCGAAGTGAAGACTGACAATAAGTCAACTATCTGTACTGTTCCGTTATTCGTTGTGAACCAGATTTTTGACAAAAGTTTATTATGTGATAAACTGTATATTCTGTTCTGTTGTTTCCGAGTGACCAGCATGCTAGCGCGGACCATTCCAGCTTACCTCCTTCCTGCCAGAGCAGTGGCAAGCGGCATGTCCAAGATGGAGGCCGCATTTTGTGTAAGCCTTATTGGTATACTTCAGACAACTGTGCGTTTGGTCGCTGGCCTGATCAATGATTTCAAATGTGTGCGTCGCCTGTGGTTCGTCACTGCATGGGGCATAGCCGCAGGGATATTGCTCATATTGACCTTCTTCATGACAACGTACACGCATTACATCATATTTTCAGTTTTATTCGGCGTAACATCAGGTGGGTTACTGGGTAGCATCAATGCAATACGTCCAATCTATGCAAACAAACATAGTACATGCATACATACATACATACATACATACATACATACATACATACATACATACATACATACAAATCAATATACTTCCAATCGAAAATGTGTTCTTCTGAATTTATAATACATGTAATGTAAATCACATATAATCATAGCAATGCTACAGGGTGGCATCCATTATCAAACATGTTCTAACTATGAAGGGCATATGCATGGGTGAAACGTTACAGTACTTTGGAACCGCTTTGTGCACTCGCGCCCGCAGCCCAACCGTCCTGAGACCAGGTTTAAATTGTCAGTGTACGCTACCGCTGCTTTCAAACACTAATACTAAGACATCCGTCTAAAAAAACCAAATGTTCCTATCCCTAGTTCTTATGGTGTGTGTATTTGTCGAACGTTTGTCGGTAAATCAGGGTACGTCATACACACCATTCAATGCTAAAAGCGAATAAATCCCACCAATTGCTCAGCCCCATGGTGTATCCCAAAGTTGCTATCATATACTAGAATCCACATTTTGTACCTGTTTTCCCGGCTGATTTTAATTTTGTTGCAAATGTGAAGAATTTATATAGTAAGAAATGAAAGGCGTGTCATTCATCAGCAAAACACTAAACAGGACAATGACTTTCCGCGGACCTGTTTCCATCGTTACACAAAACTGGAACACGATGCCAGTGGCCTACATTTAAGCGCCACTGTGCTTGAACCCATACGACCCAACAACTTTATAATTCTTAGAGGTTGCAAAAATTGTAGGACCGCAATTTTTGCTTTATTTTTATTCATTTTGCGTCTGTTCAACTTGGACCTTGATGAAATGTGCGACCTCATGCTTAATTTCAAGGTATAAATTCAATGACACCAGGTGTCACTAGAGAAGGCCTATTTAAGTTGAATACGAGACAACATAATCATACCATGCTCGGCCGTGGCACATTAGTTGGCCATTCTTAACTACATTGAACCACACAATACCAACCTGTATTATATACCGAGCCTTCGTCGGCTTATGGCGGCAAAACTGATGCCAAACTATATGCCCTATTTAATTAAGGGACAGCAATTCAATATATATATTTATGCATATGCACAAGAATAGTCAAATAACAAAACAGAATAAGTAATAAAAGGTATCCAAGCATAGATTTGAACACACAGAACTGAACTGATATTTCATTAGGTCCATGCTTTCACCAATACAACATGTGTGAAAAAACAATGGCACACATCACACTTTAATAATTGCTGTATGCCATAACAATATCTGTGAATAACACGGCAAAAGGCCTTTTATCAAATTCATTGTGCACCAACATAACCTCTGTCTATAAAATTGGCAGGAGGCATCCTCTAAAAATGATTGTATACCAAAACAATGTCTGTGTATAAAAAAATGGCACGCCTGATGCGCGCAACCTCTAACTTTATTTTTGCTACGGGAAACTACAATGAAACATTGGGTGGAACATGTGCTCACACCTAGTTGCAGTAAAGTGCAGCCATGCAATCTGAAAGGTCCACAAAAAATCTTTAGTGCAGAATCCCTGTGGTGTCAGCATTTCTTCCTTTTTATCTTGTAACTACAAGAAAAAAATCTTGTTATTCCTAGAGAAAAGTCTTGTAATTACAAGAAACAAATATTGTAATAACAAGATAGAATTGTTTTGATTACAAGAAAAAAAATCATGTAGTTAAAAAATAAATGTGTCGTAATAACAAGATAAATTCTTGTAATTACAATAAAAAATTCATGTTATTGCAAGAAAAAAATAAAAAGTAATTAGCCTTGGCGCCAAACATTTATTATTATTCGCTCTATAAAAACAGAAGTTGAGCAGATTTGAATATTATATATATATATATATATATATATATATATATATATATATATATATATATATATCATATCAAAATATCAGGTCAAAGGAGAAATGAAACAGAGGGAAAACAGAGTGTATGCTACCAAATGTGCAAGTTTGCATATACCTGTGGGCCGGGAAGTAAATGTGAAACATCTAAACTGACTTTAATGTATAAATTAGTATAAATATGAAAAAAAATCTTGTTATTCCTAGAGAAAAGTCTTGTAATTACAAGAAACAAATCTTGTAATAATAAGATAGAATTGTTCTGATTACAAGAAAAAAATCATGTAATTCAAAAAAGTCGTAATAACAAGATAAAATTCTTGTAATTACAATAAAAATCAATGTTATTGCAAGAAAAATAAAAGTAATTAGATAATTAGTAGATTTCTAGCTGTTCAACACACTCGCCTCCGTTTAGATGCTAGCCATTTTAAATTTTCATCTTTTTAAAATTGGTGTAAAGGATTCACCCAAATGTTCATGTGCTGCACTTAATGAGGATGCATGGCACTTTTTCTTGTCATGTCAAAAATACACTGTACCACCATCTCACCTTCATGCCAAAATTACATGTCTTGCTCATTCCCTATGTAAACACTGTTATACGGCTCGCCTGACTGCTCGCTCTCTCAAAATACTCAAATTTTCTTGGCTCTTCATGATTTCATCTCAGCGACTGGTCGCTTCAAACCAGTGGGTATTGGCTAATTTATTTATAGAACAACCTTATTTTTCCTTCGTGGCTGGCCGCGGCGCCGGGCCTCCCCTCGCTTGGGCAAGGGTCTGAGGGTTCTCTTCGGCCACTTCCCGGTACGACGGTGGGAGCGGTACTGGTGTCTGTGCACGAGGGCAAATATCTACTATTTCAATTCCTCTTACCCACAACTTAAATTAACTCAACTACTCATTTGTAATTAACTTCTCCACACATTCCGACATTCAGGTATGCCTGTCGTTTACTTCTTCTTATGATTTATTTAGTTATTAGTACTTTTTCACCTTATGGTCCCTCTGTCTGTCTTGTCCATGTCACGTTCCTCTCTCATGTGTTCTGTCTGTGTCAAGTATCGTCTTGCGTATTCCTTTTTTTCCAGCGAGAGGGATTAAAATAGGGTATTGCCCTCTTCCCAATCCCAATCAAAAGTCTGTAATTTTGAGAATAAAATTCGTTTAAACCAAGTAAATGTGACACGCTACTAACACCAAGTGTTTGCGTATGTCTCAAGATACCCATTGATGCACTTAATCCTTGTAATTTATTTCCAAAATTATTAAATTTGTCAAGACAGATTCACTTCGAATATTCAAATGACAATAAAGTGACCTGGTTGCTAACCATTCCCACAAATTCAGAAAAAAAAACAAAGTAGATTTTTCAAAAAGGTATCTAATATATATTCCGATCACAAATACGTTCAACTGGAAGTGGCCCATTTGGATGCTTTTTAAAGAGTTACCCATTCAAAACAAAGAAAGTCGTTAAAAATGGCGGGAAATTGTAAAGGGAGACAAAGAACCATGCAATGTGATCAAGTGGAAAAGCAGGAAGGTAATGTGACTGGTTCATATGAACTGCCATCATGATTAAAAAGATATGGAAAATTCCATTAGCCACTAAGATTATTGAGGAAGAACAAATACCCGTCCCAAAAATATGGATTGAATGTTCAGGCACACATGCACAAGCAAATATCAAGACACAATTTCAATCATTCAATCAATACACAGAATGCAAGGAAATATCCACAAAATATGAAGCAATTCGCAGTTCAAAATCAGACACAAGTTAGATAAAATCGATACAGTGTTGGATATCATAACTAGATTGAATCAAATTCAAATTACATCCACAGAATAATCTAAAACAGTTAAAATTTTCATGATCAAAATTATCCAATTTTGTCAGCAAAAATCCGACTATCAAGAATCAGCAGAAATTTGTGATAACAAACCTAAAATGCAGTTAAAGTTAACAATAAATACGAACTGATTTTCGGTGAAACGTCATGTGATTCAGGACGGCGGCAATCTAAAAAAATATATCCATGCAGGTGACTTATTTTGGTACCAATGAAATACTTAAATAGTTTTATTTTGTCATTGCAAGATTTTTTTTCTTGTAAGTGAAAGATTTTTTTCTAGAAATCACAAGATTTTCATCTTGTAATCAACAAAAGACTTGTAACTGCAGGGTTTGTTTTTTTTGCGATGGCATAATTATGTCTTGTAATTACAAGATTTTTTTATTTCTCATTAAGGAATTCTTATCTTGTAATTACAACACTTGTTTCTCCTCTTAATTGCAAGATTTTTTTTTGTACTAATAAGATTTTCATCTTGTTATAACAAGCTGCTTTACGTGATTACAAAATTTTTCTTGGAATTACAGGATTTTTTTCATGTAATAACACGCTTTTTATCTTGTAATTACCAGATAATACCAGATTAAAAAAAGTGAAGTTCTGCTGCCACCACAGGGCGGCCGTAGTTTAGCCTTTGCTTTGTCAGCAATTAAAAATCACAAAAATCACAAGGAATTCACAAGGGAATGAAAGTGACAGTGGCAAATGGGAAATGGCAACGCCTGGTCTTGCTACTGCCCTTTACATACTTGGCCCATAAACACCCACAGCATAACAGGGATATACACAGCTCACCCCTCTGTGTTTATTTATCTGCTGTGGAATTAACATTTTACTCCTATTTGTAATGTGGGAGTTGAGGATGAGTTAAAAATAGAAGCATGTAAGACACTAAAGAATTTAGGTCTGGCTTGCATGATACATTTCATGTAAAGTTAGTATTATATTTTTGGTCAATATCAAAGAAGAAAATGTAAAGAAAACGTACATTAGCTACGGGTAGAATGTTAAGATTTGTTTAATTGGTGAGAGAAGCAGATTATTCGTAGTACTTATTTTTGCAACATAAGCGAAGGTCAGTCGTGCATTGGGTCCCCACACTTTAATACAATGACTAGAAAATGAATCTTAGAATACTATAACTGAATTAATCTATGGGTAAGTTGACGCTTTGTGAAAACGTACTAGTATGGCATCCTTCTTACTTACAGTGTCTACAACAAAGGCTACATCGTGTATTGCCGAACATATAATGTATTTGTATTTTAGGATGTCATTCTGGAGTGGAGAAAACTGTTGGTGTAGATATAATGGGAACTGAAAGGCTACCCCGTGGTTGTTCGTTTATCAGGTTTGCTCAGCTCATGACGTATATGATAATGGTGTCAGTTTCAAGTGAGTACATACATAGGGCATATCACAAAAGTGGAGTCTTGACTGTTTTCAACAAAATTTGCTTGCAAATGACCAAAAATATCGTATTCCAGTCCAGTTCATGCATGCTACAGTTTATGCAGCGACAAAGCAACTTCCTGCTTATTGCATAAAAAACATGCTTGGCACCATTCTGTTAAATGGACAGCAATAGTCATGTAATATACATCTCAAAGCCACTCTGCTTCCACATTGCCAGGACACAAAAGCCTGGTTTAATGTTCTTTAATGTTTAATGTTGCATTTAAATATAGTGTGCGTCAAACAATTCTACTGCGAAATGAATAAATGTTTGTAAGTTTTAGCTTCGAAATTGTTTAATTTCGTTCTGTAAGAAAAGGCAATAGTCCATTTGTGAGGATAGTTGCGTACGGCACTGTACACAATGTAGTGCTGGCCATTTGGGATCGCCCGTTGCCAGTTGCGTTAATTATGGCGCTCGACATATCTCTACAATTGTACACATTCATTTTGCAATAATGTGTTTGAAGTGACTGTTACCACATATGACTGTTTTTCACAGCGTCAAATTCTTATCATTTTACGTATCTTACGTTATTTACAATTAGGGGCCAGTTTTACTAAAGGCAAGACTAATGGAGTCCGATCACACGACGTTAACTTAATCAGTGCCAAAGTACAGTGAATATCCTTTCGTCTGTCATGCAATCGTAACAGAAAGCTTCAGAAGAACTATCAGATTCCCATGAAAATATCAAAGGTTTGCATTTTGACGGCATCAGTAGAGACACTTTTGCCGCTTTTGTAGTGCTTGGCATCCATGCTTTCACTAGCGGCATGTTCTTGAGACTCTGATCGATTGCCAAGATCTTATTGATCCATATGAATAATCTCCATCATTAAGTATTCAAATAGATCATATGACGATGTGAGTACATCATCATCAGCCAACAGAAATGACCGTGTGAATAACAATTCTCACTTTTGATAAAGTGATGTTTGGCATAAATTTACATCGCATTGCAGTCACATTTATCCAGCGAGAAAGCATTTTATCTATATAGACAAAGTAATGAACTGTTCAATGATACCAAACATACGATGTCTACCGGAAGTGATCCAGGTCTACGGAAGGCAGAAACGAGTGCGATTTTACCGCTGTTTTTAGTTCAGCTGACTTGTCAGTCAGCTGAACTTTCGTGAGGGTCCATCGTCGTTTTTCCATAATTCACATTTTTGACTTGTACTTAAAAAGCGTTTGCCAAATTCACTTCAAACCTGGTGAGGCTGTGCGTGGATTGGGTGTGTATCAAGTTCCTTCAAGTAGTTACGTTCCAGTGAAGTTTGTTTTTATTTACATATTTTTTTTTTTATTTTGGGGGGAAATCTAAAATAAAATTCTTCTGTGAATCTGCTGGGCCAATTGCTTTAAAATTATGTAAGGACATTTCTGAGAGCCCAAAGACCTTATTTTTATTCAAGAAGTGGTTATGCGATTTTTGTTCTATTATTGTAATTTATTTATTTTGTTTTAATTTCGTGCGTTTTTGCAATTTTCGACTGGTAGAACTGTCACTCAGATACAGCTGAAACTTGGTGGATGTTTCTTGTTGAAAAAATCAAACAAAATTTCTAACAAGGTGGCACTGCTGTAGATTACTGTTTTTTAACGATTTTTTTTTTTCAATTTTAGTATTTATTGATAAATACACCTTTCCCATTGATTCCTCTGCAAGGCAATGGGCATTCTAATGCTAATTCACATTTCGGATTTCTCTGAAGAAACTGTGAGTCAGATTTACTTCAACTTGGTGGCAATGTACCTGGGCTGGGTCTCTACCATGTTTGTTCAAATTGTCAGACTCTAGTGGTTTTTGGATTTTCTCTGATTCTGGGGGAAAATCTTAAAAACAAATAATAGGAAACTTTTACCAGGGAATTTCTTTTAATGGTTTTAACTTCAATACGTTTGGCCAGATTTGTGTCAAACGTGGTAAGCCTGTACATTTGATAAGTGTCTACCTATTTTGTGCAAGTGGTCATGCTCTAGTGATGTTTGGACTTTGACCTTATTCCCAAGGTCACAGGACAACTAATATGTAATTTACTGTTCACTTGATGACTGAGATATATTTTGACCTTCGCAGAGCCACAAGTGTAATGAATTTCTAGGTCAGATGAGCATGGGCTGTTCACACAGCTCTCTTCTTACGTTGTTTTGCCAATTTTCAACCGTTAAAGGGCTAAAAACATCGTGCAAGGTACGTTTGCCCTCAGTTTAATTTAGTTTAATATTTTTTTAGGTAAGTAATAAATCATTTAAAAGGAAGGAAAATGTAATATGGAAAAATTCTCCTTTCCTCATCATTGTTTTGGAAAAGTACTGATTATAAACCGGATATTTATGAGGCTTTATCTATATTTCTTCTCTCTACATGCACACAATCACGTGTAAGGCAGATATAACACAAACTCCGTGTCAATTCTGGAATCAAACGGGCGAACTTCGATTTTTGAGTAATGGAATGTAATATTAGGATCACTGGAAATGCTCTTTGGCACCAATCTCGTCATGGGACATTTTTAGGGTTGCTGGAGACAATTTGGGACCTCAGGCATTTTTGGGGCACTAGATAGAAGTTATTAGGCATCTCAAGGCATTTGCGGGGTGGCTTAATTTATGACCAATTATCTGACCTGCATGTGGTACTACTGATGGGATAGATGTACCTATTGTGTCCATTGGTGTTGAAAGTTGGTAACACAAGAAAGTAACTTCAGACAATTTGTTGTGATATTGCAGCATTTATTGTGGACACCACGGGCAGCTACCTGGCACCATACGTCATACTGGGATGTCTGCACGTGTTATTCGCATCTCTGTTTTTGATTTTCTCATTGTGTCAACAGAGAAGAGATCACAGCATATCACTGTGATAACTCCAAGGTATGAAGCAACTTCCAGCAGCATCACTAGGTATCACTAGGTTTCCTATCAATGTAACAAACCGGTGAAACGCAAGTGTTACGACAAACTCCCGAGACTATCTGTTTGCGGACCACGAATTTTGTTTCTTGCATCCATAAATGGAGACGAGGATAGTATTCTGAACAGTAAAACATATATTCACTGGGACAGTCTTTCGTAAATGAGAGACTCCATATATATATATATATATATATATATATATATATATATATATATATATATATATATATATATATATAATGTATATATAAATATATATATATATATTATACATATATATATATATATATATATATATATATATATATATATATATATATATATATATATATATATATATATATATATATATATATATACATTTTCACGGCTTATGCTATAGTATCAAAGCAGACACGGGGGGGGAGATAAGATGGAGGAACTCCTCTGTGCCACCATTGAGTAGATGTGTTGACGAATTTAAGTTTTCAGTGTTGTGTTTTGCTTGGATCATCTTTTACAGCGTGGTTAGACTTGACAAACTCTGCCATTACAAACAGTCTGGCTCATTTGAGCTTGCTTGTTCCACAGAGAATTTTACATTCATGTTTCAGCACATGTGGAACCCGCTGCCATTTGCATATCCGGTTATGCACATAAGTTATCTTTACGAACGACATCTCCTACACCAGGATATTTAAATTCCAAGTAGATTCGCCGTATGTAGACGGCCATAGGTACAGAGAAAGTGCTTGTGAGGCGTACATTAAATGTTACAGACGTCGGGTCTTATGTAGGCTCGACAGTCCTATTACTAACATTGGCTTAATATTAAGCTTCCCTCTATGTATACTTTCAAAACAGGCAAATTCTTGCGTAATCTGCATTTGTTTGTTAACAAGAAAATGTAATGGGTAGCAACTGCTCTCCTTTACTGGCAGATTTATATTTAACCTGGCTTGAATATAAGTATATGGGTAAATTGATGAAAAAGGACTTTCAAATGGCTACAAAATTATCAAACAACGCAAGATATATTGATGACATTGCTTGAGTAAATGTAAAAAATTCCAGTGAATTTGCCTAAGAAATTTACCCAAAAGATATCCCTTTGGAGCCTAACAATCCAGATGGTTTCAGAGATGTGTTTTTGGACTTGGATATTCAGGTCACTAATGACAGGTTTTGTATTAAAGTCTA
The DNA here is from genome assembly GCA_964020975.1 of Hermodice carunculata. Classification (NCBI taxonomy): domain Eukaryota; kingdom Metazoa; phylum Annelida; class Polychaeta; order Eunicida; family Amphinomidae; genus Hermodice; species Hermodice carunculata. The sequence continues at coordinate 73,722,789 of OZ026625.1, forward strand.
TCACAAAATAGAAGAGTTTAACTTTGAAGTGGTTAATTATCCTTTCCCGGACAGTAATATTTCGGAAACTATTGGATATAATACGTTTTTGTCACAGATTTTGCGATTTGGTCGTATTTGTTCTAAATTTCAAGACTTTGCATCTAGAACCAAATTTATTTACAATAAACTTGGGTCAAGAGGATTCAAATATGTACTTTTGATCGAATATTTCTACAAATTTTGCTGTAAAATATCCCGAGATGGTTAGGAAGTTTGGCTTCAATAATTTTAGAGATTTTAGACTTGCCTGTTTTACTACTTAATTTTATCTTTTGGCATCATTCTGTTTTAATATTCACCTTTCAGACATTTTAGGCTAGCTTGTTTTCTGATAGGTCAAACCCCCAGGGGCTATAGGTAGCAAGCAGCTACTGACGACAGTTACAAGCTTGCCTAATTGTGCTTGATATCTGTTTAAGGAATATTACATTTTATGTTGCATTCTCTTGACTTAAGTACAAATAATGACTTTCATTCTTTTCTGACTTACCCTATAATTTAGCTGTTTATATCCAAAGATTATTAGAAAGTTAGGCTACAATAATTTACAGTTTTTAGACTTGTCTGTTTTGCTCCTTAACTTTATCCTTGGCATCATTCTGTTTTAATGTTCACCTTTCAGACATTTTAGGCTAGCTTGTTTTCTGATAGGTCAAACCCCCAGGGGCTATAGGTAGCAAGCAGCTACTGACGACAGTTACAAGCTTGCCTAATTGTATTCAAAAACCTGTTGAGAAAAATTGTTTTGATAACATGTTTTTTGACATAAATGCTAATGACTTTCATTCTTTTCTGACATGCCTAAATGCGCATTTACTCAAAATTGACAGTATTTTCTCAAATGTCACAAACCTTACACATTAAGTTGACACATTGACTCAGAGTTGGCAGTTAAATAGAGCTTAATTGTTTGAGGGGTAGGTGTCATCACAGAGTTTGTTTTACATTTCTGGTGCAGGATGTCCATTGTTGCAGTCCTTGTTGGGATTTCCCTTGGTTTGTACAGGTGGTCTAGTTGCAACTGTTTATTTTACTATCACTGCGACCGAATATAAGGCCCCAGCTTGTTTCCACTTCAGTTATACACTGGCGATTGGTTTAACTAGGATAAGCTGTCCAGCCAGAAAGGGTACATATTGGTTCAGGGGTAAGTCAAATTGTTCTCATCTGAACCTGTACTATACAAATTTAGTAATTATGGTTTGTTTGACAGGTGTTCTTCTTTCACAATGAAGCTCTGCATTTATAAGCAAAACTTCACGTATTTAGCTAATTCATCATTTGCCACGTTCTTATTTATTCTTTATTATGTGAGTTGTCTTTGCTGAATATTTAGCTTAGACAAGGAGCCGCTACTCAGAGAGACATGTACGGGTAAAAGGCTCCGAAACATGTTGAGTAGTTACCCGCTGAAGACCCTTTAATTTATTTGGGCTGATACAGCCTATGTCAAAATTTTACAGAGGAACGTGTGCAATATAGACAATAGTAATTCCATATGTATACAGGTTAGACAGGGACAGGTTAGCTTATGGAAAGTAAAGAGTTCGAACTGCGGAATAGGATATTGACTACTAGGAAGTGGTTCTGGGCAAAAAGACACAAATACAATTGCAGTATACCTTTGCATAGATATTGTTACGTTATTATTTATTTGTTGCAGACTTTGGAAGTTCTTTTGATGTTAGAGCAAAGAAAAAGCCAACGTGGATTAATTGTAGGTCCAATATTGGAGTAATATTTTCGCATATTTTTAGCCTTAGTATTATCTTGTGTTAATAGCATGAAGTATCAGTTCCATCTTTTGATTAAGAAAATAATAGATTATTTCGACATATAATATAATGGTCACTGTTGAGAACCTTCTGATAATTTCGGACGGAATGTTTTGAAAAAATCTAATACCCGTACATCAAACGTGTGTGTGTGTGTGTCTGTGTGTGTGGGTGTGTGTGTGTGTGAAACAACAACACATAATTGACTTATACAAAATAAAAATCGTCAATCTTGAAACACATTCTCACAGCAACAAATCCGTGAAATATCTAAATCAATAAACACACTTTTATTATCGTCACTTTTAGTTGTTTCTGGAGGAAAGACAGCAGGCTAATGTTTGTTAAGCTATTTGCTTAAATCTTGTGTGTTATGAGCAATTACTATGGAGATGCCTTTGAGGTGCTGAAATACTATTAATCGAAATTATATAAATACTTTCAGCATTGAATGTAGAATTTTAGAGGCGGAGTTCATTGGATTATTGATACTCTAAAACAATTTATCCCAGGGAGTTTATACGTTGCATCACAGTACACATGAAATTTATATTAAATAGATATTGAACATTACCTAACCTGAATCCCTAACTGCCTGGTGGTGAATTTTGTTATGAATTCGCCTGTAAAGGGTTGTAAATAATTTGTGCATGCAAAAATAAAATATATATTGACAATTTGTTATGGTATACTTTAATATTAAAATTCTTTCAAGTATGTCTTTATGCAAATGTGTTGTTGCATTAGCATTTTATATACGCAGTACATACACATCGTTACTTTGTTCTATTGGAAAGGTTACTTACTTATACAATCTTCTTTTTTAAAGATCTATTATTAGCAAAGACCCCAAAACTTATAACCTTATCAATGTTTCTTAGCGCATATCATTGTTGGAGATATTTAAAAATAATTTTAATTTGATCTAGTTTAAGGTGATCAGAAAGTGACCCTTTGTTACAGATATAGGTGCAGACAGTTCATATCTTAGTGCTGTCTAATTACTTCATAACCAATCCGTGAATTTAGTAAAAATTGATTTTCCCATTTGAGGAATATTTATCAAAGTCCCAAGAAAAAACGTGCACGCGCGTGCTCGCCTGTTGGTGCGTTTGTTTGTGCAGTTAATTTACGTACCATATTCATCGAATGCACATTCTGGCATCTCATAACCTCATAATATATGATTTTTTTTTACCCCTGACGAAGTAATTGTGACAGATTTTTTTACATGCCAGAACATCTCTCACACTTACTTTGTTATGAGCGGAATTTTGATTCTTGGACTGACCACTGCGTCATTGCTCTGTCATGATACACAAGATGTTTCAGACTGCAAAATTATTCCTATGGACAATGACATCTCCAGTGATAATCTGCCTGTTTAGCTAACTGTTGACTTCGCGAGAGGCGTTTGTTATAAGGATTCATATGGTAATCACAAATATGCTCGCTTTGTTAAGCTTAATTTGAGAAGTATATAACGTAAAGCTCTGTCTTAGAAAATCTTTACTGATAAAGTATGTGCTATTTTACATTTGTTGGGTGATATGTTGTAAAATGAGGACTCCTATGACGTCTTTAACAGTCATAACTCATAATAAGGAAAAACTAACTGATGCCCTCCACTCTGCATGTAAGTATGCTAGGCATAATTTCTACCTCGACTTATAAACCCAAACACTCCTGGTGTCTTAAATTGTAATTTTTTGCGCGACGGATAAAATATTCGGATGGTGTGTGTGTGGAACTGGCCCGGTAAGCAACGAACTGGTGTTGTATTTGATTGTTATAAAAAGCTAAATAGGATGTTAGAAGAGAATCTTGCTGGTGTATTCAGAATCAGGTAGACCTGGGTAACTCCAGGCTGAACCATTTATAACAGTGGCAGTACCACATTTTTCTGGAATGTCTTAAATACGTGTACTCAAAAGATTTTGCTGGTTTTTCTTTTTAGCAACTTGATACGTTTTACAGTCACATTATGAGTGATAGAAAAGCTGGTACTGTCACTGAGGAACGTGTATGTATTGCCACTTTTCTTGAAGATAAATTAAAAAAAAATAAATACATATTGTGTAAATACATTGATGATAACTTTAACTTAAGTAAATCCCCTGATGGCATTGATCGTATGGCCCACATATATTGCAGCAGCTGTGTACCACGGCATGATCAGGTCACGATTGAACACATTTAATATATTTACGTTCGGTCCAAAGTTAAACATTAGAGAGATAGGATTTTTTTCCTTTACTTCATTTCCTTATGCACGCAAGGTCATGAACTACAAAGCCGAATCACATTGCGCACTAATATATCCATTGATACGGCACTACAGCTACTTTTTTCAACTTTGTATGATCCCGGAAGAAAATATTGGTAAACAACAACATGAACATGATTTGAAACAAAAAGCTGTATGGACGATAGAAAGAAGAAGAAGAAGAAGAAGAAGAAGAAGAAGAAGAAGAAGAAGAAGAAGAAGAAGAAGAAGAAGAAGAAGAAGAAGAAGAAGAAGAAGAAGAAGAAGAAGAAGAAGAAGAAGAAGAAAAAAATGAGCATATTTACCTTCAGCATCCCAAGATGTTCTGAAAATAATTATTCAGTAAGACACGTGTTTATGGCATTGAATGTCAGTTTTTTTTTCACAACGAAGTGAGACAAATGTAATGAACAATTCATTCAAATGCACTCGTGCAACAGGTGAAGAAATATAACTGAGCCTTGTACACTGATGTCCATTTCTCTAATTATAAAGCTACCATTTTTGTTGTTGTTGTTGTTGTTGTTGTTGAAAGTCAAGAACTTTTTACGGCATGGGACGTATTAATTTAAATCTCAAGTTTCTCGACCAACAGGAGTCAACTCAGGGCGCAGCAATTAAGCCCCTAATGTAAATGAGTAACGATCTTATAACATATCGCTTTTATCAGCTGTGAATGTAACTGGTGTGCAGAATGTTATTAAGTGTGGCAATGTATGTTTTGCCCAATTTATTTTTATGTACCGACTCCTGCTGTAAATCTTTAGAGTTTCTCTTTTGTCTATGATGCCTATCACAGGGAATCATGTCACAGGCATTCTTTTTAAACGCATTGCTGAACATCATACTTCAGGCATTTCTGCTAGTCTCAATATATGTCACCTACCGTCGAGGCCACACGTGGCGCAAAGGGTTGGCGGACGCGTGCGGCGTAGCAGATTCACAGCAGTATCGGCTACACCATCACAATTATAATAACCCATATGGGGCCGAACACAAGCTTGCCGTAAAATTAGCAAAATGCTTTTGGTGGTCAATATGGTCTAATTCTCAATTTATTTTTGGTAAATTAGTGCATATGATTGTGGTATCAGGTTATGCACAAATTACTGTCATCACTGTAATTTGTGCATAACTTGCATGCACGATGTATATATCATGGTGTATTCTATTTATCCAGCAATGGAATTTGAACAAATAATAACACTACTACTACTACTACTACTACTACTACTACTACTACTACTACTACTACTACTACTACTACTACTACTACTACTACTACTACTACTACTACTTATTGTTATTATTATTAACGCTACTAACACTATTATCATCATTATTATTATATTATCTAGTCATTGTGATTTCGATTAACTAATTTTGTTCTTTGTTTACTGTAGAGCACCTAACAAGACATTTATAAACCAAAAATGTAAGGTTTTGACAATCGTTATATTCCATTCGATGATGACGATGATGATGATAATAAGTATACCACTTTTTGGATCATTTTTTATTGCTTTCATATCATCTAAAACCTAGTGTAATTTCATGTACACCTGATGAAATATTTGATGCGTGTACTAAGTTCACTATATACTCTTTGTGAATGTAACAGATCTGAAATTGTTTAGTTGTAGTTTCCCAACTACCGTCGTAAACTTGCATAAAGCTTCAGCTGAATACATATTGTCAATAAAAACATGCAAGAAAAAAAAAAAAAATGAGCACTTCTTGGTTGTTAATGTTACAGCATTGATTTTTAAGATAGTACAGACCCATGTGACTTTATTTATGTAAATATCTTTTCAAACATTCAAGAAACAATTGTCCTTTTACATATTATACTTTGCATTCGTTGTGTCATTAATAGCTTGCAAGGGCATGGGATGGTTTTCAAAATACCAAACCAACCTTAAACAGATTATTTTATTTGTTTCATTCTACCACATCGCCCCAATTACGCATTCGTGTGTTATCGAGGGGGAGTGCGAGCGTTGAGCATTGCTGAAGGAGTATTTTTTACCATTGTATTACAGAATACAAACGAGAAAATCAGAAACAGCATTTTTTGCCAGTTTTCTGGGGCACATCGAGAAGAAACAATTTGAAACATCAACAGTTGTGGTAATCAAATGCCAGGGTCGTAGCCAGCCTTCTAAAACAGAGGAGGCAAAGGGTACAGGTGGGGGATGGGTTTGGGAGGGGGGCGTTCTCAAGAAAAAACAAGCAAAAAAAAAAAAAGTGCATACAAAGTTCACTAAAACACGTTATTGAAAAAAGATAGGGATGTTTTAGGGGTACATGTCGAGTCTGTGCTTTCAAAAATATCATTGTGGTTCGGTGTTTGGTTTCTGGGCAATCATTCGCAATGGTTTTCAACTTTGAGGAGTTGACTGGTACGATTTTCAATCCTGTTTGCAAAAAATACCTGGGAACGGAGCACATATCCATGACCAGTAATTAACGTCTCTCTCTAGTTCTCTCTCTCTCTCTCCCTCCCTCTCTGTCTGTCTGTCTGTCTGTCTGTCTGTCTCTCTGTCTCTCTCTCTCTCGTTTAGTCTTTCCCGCAACAACAGGTTCTAATTAAAGCATCAAGGAAGCCCATCATCTAATTATATTCCAACCCCAAATGTTGCAACAATGAAAACATGGGCACCTTTGTCTGCTTAAATTTGTAACATGATCAGATACAGTGAAGACCATGCAACTCAACAAAAGGTTTACCCAAAAGAAGCTGGCTACAGTTGCTGATTTGCATTCAATACATTATCAGAAAGATAGTGATTCCACAAATTTAGAACTTAGGCAATTAAACGATAAAATATTGTCACCAATATTCATAGTGTGATAAGATCTTTCAAGAGCTTTAATTTCTATATATTTATTTTTTTTTTAAATGAGTTACCATTCATAACATTAAACCAGTGTAATGAAGGTGTAAGGCATGGGCCTTACAGTGACTTACAATATCGTAACATCAGGAAAAGCATACGCTATATGTAGTGGTCCCAGATATTCAGACCATTTTTGTTAGGCAGAGGAAAAGTATGGAAAACAGGGAAATAAGCCTCGATACTCTGTGGTTGTAAAGTTTGCCCAAGCCTTGTGCAGCTTGTTTATTACGCATATGACATGTAATTTCATGCTGGCCTCATTACTCTTTCGTGGCACATTTCACAGGGGTTAATTGAAACTTATTTCGCATGTAAAAAGGAGGGCCCCGCACTGCATGTTTTCCTCTTGCATGAGAAAATGTGATAGACAGGAGAGACTTGACACCCCAATTCAAGCATTGTGACTCTGCCGGGATACAATTAGTCTGGCACCCGACCGGTTCGATTTAGTTTTCCCAATATACAGGTTATTGCGTTAATAAAAAAAAAAAAGGGAAAAAGGCACACAGTCACCGAAGGCACTGAATTATTCTGCGCGAAAAATGGACTCCTTAGTCGCCAAAGGTGACGTACCTATAACGTAACGCGTGGTTTTGTCCCTCTATCTGTTCGTGAGACATTCTGAAGCTGATTGGCACCAGGACTTGCAACATCAGCATCGGTGAGCACGCCCCTTTTAAAAACAAAGGAAACAGTGTTTAGTGTGTGGCCTAGCTGGAACTGGCGTCGACAAAAGACGTAATTTACGGGATCGCTATGGTAACTGCACGTCCCTGCACACAGACCTGCAGAAACTTGCAGCCGAACAGTTTATGCCAATGAAATGCAAATCGTGCCATTGCAAATTTATATTAGCAAAGAGTAAGCGGCAAAGTTTAACAGCACAAGTGGAGCACACTTTAAATACTAAGCTATGCCGAACAGCATTCTTTGAGCACGTGGATATTCCAGTATGTTCCTACCTGGCCCCCCTCTGGCTTAATGGGTCAACCCATGGAGCCCCGTGCAGAATGCTCGGAGCGCATGGCGTGACTTCCTGGTTCCTCATTGGCCCAGGGCTCGAAGCGTGTCGATTTCAAATCAGGCTCGTCCCAGTCTCATCTCTATCTCTCACACACTGCAGACGCGCAATCGAACCTTCTTCGCAATGTTTTTTCTCATTTTGGCAATTTACAAATCTTGATTTCCCTCCCTTCCTATTTAATGTATTCCCAACGCGGGGCACTTTGGACCCTGCTACTTGCCAAATTTTGTCATTTTCAGCCAGTTTTTTGCTTCAGCACTTTGTAAGTTCTGTAAATAAGTCGTCCGGGGGCATTTGGTGTACACATGTAAAGATTCGCCTCCAGCCCAGTAACCAGCCAAAATCCCTGAGTTCTGTGGGATTTGTTCAAACTTGGCAACGGAGCTAAACACTTCGTCTGGTAACACTTTACTAATGATTGAAATGTGTGAGTTTGGCAAGAAAAGAATGAAAGGTGCATAAAAAGTGTGCAAGCATCACATGGAATTCAAAATACCAGAAGGGGTGTGCCGACCATCGTCGATGCTGATGTTGCAAAGCCTGGTGGCAATCTGCTTCAGAAAGTGCCATCATCATCGGCTTCCAAGTTACTTTCCTGGAAAACAAAGGTAAGAAGGTCACTTGGTTTATCGGACAGCCCTACCTCAAGTAAAATACCACGGCCAGTGGAAGTGCATAGCAGTGTATTGAAAGGTAAGGTGTCAGTGTCGACAGAAACAGATGGGACAAAACCATGCGTGACTCCGCCATCAAAAGTAAGCGCAAAGAAGTATATAAAAGTCCTGTCCTTGACCTTGATATATTCCGCATAGAACAGCCGGCAAGAAAAGTGTTCAGATATTGCACGCCCTCAGTAGTCAGCACCTTGAATCCTGCGGTTTGAAACAGACCGGTACATCACTTTCGGAGACTAAGTGGTTTCACTTTTTTTTCGCAAAATAAGTCAGCACCTTCGGTGACTGTGTTCCCCTTTTCCCTTTTTTCTTTAATTTAACGCAATAACGTCTTTATTGGGACACAATATGACGAACCGGTCGGGAGCCAAATTAGGATACAATATTAAAGGGACAGACATGCACAGGGCAAGACAGAGAGATGGCACGTGAATCGACCTGGAACTAAAGCTTTAAAAGGAAAGCAATTCAGAGAAAAAAAAAAACGAAACAAAATCAAGCAGAAACGAATGAAGAAGAAATCACATTATAGTCAAAATCAACTGTTGTGTATAAAGTATCAGTTGGAGCTTATGTGAAGGGAAGAAAATCTTCTGCTTGTTTGTTTTTTTTTTTGATGAACCTTGAACGCCAAAAAAACAGGCATTAATAAGTGTTCATAGTGCAATATTCGTGCCCTTATCCGACAGTACGAACATTAAGCGAGATTAGATTAACAATGACAGCTTGAGAGTGCAATATACAAAGGGCAGGCAAAAGTGCAACACCAAACCTCCTCTTTACATTCCCAAGCCACGAAGAGGGGCAGAGAAGGGCACAGTGCACTTTACGTAGAAGTTCAATGGAAAGTGCAACAGACGTGCATGCACATCGATCGAATGTATATGTTTTAGAGGGAAACCCGTGTACATAGAAAAACCGTGTGCATGGTATGGAAAACACGAAAAATATATGTTACCAGTTTCCGCCAAATTCCATATTTTTCCATGTTTCATGGAAGATATACGGAGTAGTTATTAAACCTCAAAACAGTTATGTATCTTAAACGCAAGAATGATATTTGTTCTTGCATTCGGATATTGTGTTAAGGAACTAAATTTACGCAATTATAATGCTCTACTCACATTATTATACAAATAAAACATTAAGATTTCAATAATGATAATAATGAAATAAATGAATGATAATTGGCCTTATTGAAATACAATTTGCATTCTTATATTATCAGTAACCATTACTTGCAGATTTTGATTGGATTCAAATGTTAAAAAACCCTCACATTATCTGCAAAGAGTCAGATTTTGATTCATGATAGGTGCCCTCACAACAACCTCGTGTAGAGTGGAAACAGGTCCATGCCCTGGAAGTGCATAAAAGTGCATGATGGGTTCAGTCATTTTAGAAAACTTTAATAGGTGCAATGGAGTGGGCTGCTCTTGCAAATTGTCTAGTCCTACAAGAGCACACATTGTTAATATACTTCAAGACGTGCATAGACGTTGCGATAAGCCGATGAAAAGTACCTTTGGAGTGTGTTCCCTTCTGGAGCAATCCCACGAAAGTTTGTTGGCCACAAATGAAAGGCGTAAGACGTGCACACTTATTGATACTCCCTTATAAGCCGAGTTGGTCAAAAACACAGGGATGATTCTTAAATGGTTACGGATGGACTTGTGGATGGCTTGGATATTGGAAACTTGTGTTGCATTATTTTTATAAATGAGATAGATGGAATTTACATTAAGCACACTGCAGGCGTTACACGTTTTGACCTTGACTCGAGTGACACACTTGATGTGCAATCACATATCACAAGTTGCAATATCCTGTTGACCTGCATCAAGATAATACAGAAAAGTTCGCTCCCCACATTATAATTAGATTTGAAACTTGATATATTCATTTTTTTCACCCAGGGTTCACGCATAACGCGAAACTGTCGTACCCTTTCCCTATAATTCTTCCTGAGCAGAGAAGCGTGTGGCCTATGTTGATACTGTCGAATGCGGGACATCAATCTTAGTGATGGCACTACTTTGACCCAGATCACGCAAAATGAATTACACATACGTACGGACAGATTTTATTGCAAGCAAGCAACAGATTGACCGAAAACCCTTCATTTACGTCATATATTGAGATGTGATACATCTTTTTAGCGAAATATTGTTTCTTGTGAAAAGTAAGCTTGTATCATCTGCACATAGTGATGAGACAATATTTTGAGAAACAGCGCCAAGATCATTGATATAAATGAGGATGAAAAGTGGCCCGAGAATCGATCCGTCTGGTACACCACAAGTTCAGTTTAGATGTTTTACATTTGCATTCTGCAAACAAGCGTCTTGATGTCCATCTGTTATGTAACCTTTAAACCAATTGAGAGTTGTGCCTCGTATGCCATAGCAAAATAATTACCACCATGTTGATTCAAGGAAGGAAAATGAATACCAAAAGTTCCTTTCCCTGTGTTGAATTCATTTCTTTTCTTTCACCGTGCTTTTGTGATCAGATTCATATTCCATTAATGCAGCATAATGCGTTTGGAATGCAATCACATATCAAAATATCCAGTGTGTCAGCTGCAGCCCCCCCCCTCTCAGTTCGGTGTACGTCTGTCACAACATACCCAGTGTGTCAACTGCAGCCGCCGTCAATACTCAGTTCGGTGTGCGTCTCCCACAACCGTAATGGCCTCGTACAATATTTACATATTACGTCGTTAGAAACGTGTGGCATTTTATTAATAGAACCATAATATATGGCATTCCGGGCTTTAACAGTCCAAACTTTCAAAAAATTGTATTGTAATTGCCCATTTTGCAGTTAAATAAAAGAAGTTAGTCCCGAAATTGCCAGGATACGACCCAAACGCCACCAATGAATACTTCTCAGAATCCCTTACCTCCGTAAACTGAGTTTCAAATTCCTTCACTAGTGATTTAAGAGAGCAAACGACGGTATGAACCAACACACGAAGTGGTGGGCTTCATTGAACTCGAGATTACACAGATAGATGAAGACCAAAAGTGTGCTTTAAGTTTGTGAACGTACAAAACACAAGGTTTTGTTTGAAAACCAATGGCTCTGGTCAGATACAAAATCCAGGGTTTTGTGAAGTTTTATTAAGCACGCGCGGATTTTCGACTGCAATCTGTGTCATAAAACCCAGGATTTTGTTTATAAACCCTGGGTTTTGTTAAAAACCCAAGGCTTAGCAAACATATGGAAAACCCCCCGAGGTTTGCTACCCTACGAAAAACAAAACCATGGGATTTGTTGGGAAATGAAGGAAAGAGAAGCATGATGAAATTGTTGATGAAATAATTTATAACACCCTTGGTTATGTTAGTAACAGTACTTAACATTGCAAGCACAAACCTAAGCTTACTCTTCCATGAGTTTTGTTGTGATCCCATGAGTTTTGTTACTACAGTGTCTCATCTGCAAAACCAAGAGTTTCACATCAAAGCCAGAGGTTTGCATCAAGTAACCCAGGGTTTTGTACGTAAAATCCTAACTTTTCTTTATTATTGTACAAAACGACTTCCATAGGTGTGATTGTAGTAGTCATGTTTTTATGTCTTGAATTTATGCCAATGATAACCTCTATGCATCACAAAATACATGCTGTAAAGAATATGCTAGAAAAAAAAACCAGTTCCTAATCCTATTCAATAGTTGTCAATATTCATGGGAATGATTTGATAGATATGCTTATTTTTAAAATGTGACTACATATATATATATGTATATATACATATATATATATATATATATATATATATATATATATATATATATATATATATATATATATATGTATATAATGATTTTTAATGCATGCTGAAATACTTGCTGAAAAACATATACTGTATACAGTCAGCACTTTTAGGAGCACACACACATATGTATACACAGTCAGTCATATTTCACTCAATGTTTTCGCACACGCACAAAAGAGATTACACTTTGAATCATTGCAATATAGGCTAGACTGTGATTTACTGAATGCCTGATGGTTTAGAGCGTGCATTGTTGTTAATATATTAAAGGAAACTGCCGAGACGATCCTCGGGTTTTCGGAAAGTTAACAACTTGTGGGGAATATAGAACTGTATGAAGAGTGAAAGAGGCGTATCGAGATATCTTAATGTGTGGTTGAAGAGTAAAGGAGGCGTATCGAGATATATTAATGTGTGGTTTATTACGCGAAACGGTGTATAGGGGAGAGGAGAACAAAATACGTACTGCCACGTATCTTTGCCAGCTGAGCCACATGAGCAGTTTGCTGTATCCTTTACGCAAATTTTTAACAGATGCGATTTTTTTGGACAGCTGCTAAACGCAGGCGTGTATGCAGAAGAGCTGTTAATCTATCCCCGAAATTATACAGGTCAGTAAATTTTATACGTTGCCCTACAAGCAGATATCTCTTAAATTTTGAATACTGTAATTTAAGCAAAAGTCCGGATATTTAAAGGTAGTCAATTCCACAGTGTGGCTGTGGAAACCAAAAAAGGCTTAGTCCTTTAGATCAGTGGGAGCGTTGTAATGTGTAAGCTGATGCATTCGACGAGTTTTTAAACATATATGTTGAAGGCAGGGACAACGGGGACACAGAGCACAACTGATCTAAAGTAAGGTTGTTCATCCAGGGATGTTATCTCTTTCGGTATTTCAATGTACTGGTATCACAAATATTGGCCATTGCTCCAAGTTCTTAAGTAGACATTGAATTTTTGTTGCCAGGGACACCGGTTTTACAAAATTAACAAAAGTCGCGTGTTTTTCAATGACACCATAAAAGTGTTCATTGATTGGTTTAAACATATTTTTATTTCTGTAAGGATACAATTGGGAAACAGGGCAAAGCCCTATATAAATCCCTCTTGCACATGAAAAAGATTAAAGAAGAGGTGTTACGTGTCACTGGTTCAGAGACAATTCACCATAAGAAAAAAACGCCACAAGACGAGGACAGGCAGAGTGGCGGCGCCACACGAGCATAAGTGGAACGACACAAGACGTCACAGATAGAGGGTATGGAGATGAAGTCCGCCTTCGCTTAACTTTATACACAGATGATACATTTCTGGCTTCAAGATTTTGACCATAGTATGAACTACGTCACAGCTCCCAGTCTGCCTGTAGTTTGGATAAAGTTATGGACTGCGTCAAAAATAATTTCATTTTGCTTGGAGGTACATGTTTTGGACCCATATAATAAAGTTGAAACCGTAAATGGTGCAAAGGACATAATTTTTACAAAGGATGGATTGGTTCATCAACAAAGAATTCTCATTAGTGTACCCATGTATTATTATTCTGTGTATTGTTTCTGTAGCGACATGAATTTTTCTCTGCAATACGTACTTATTTTTGCTAAAGTGCTTATTGACTTACTCATTAGAAATTATTTACTCATTACGACACAGATCATGTCACATCACCGGTGTTTGCTTACCCGGCCACGATGACACAATTTGTTAGATAGTTTTATACAATTGTACCCAGCTAGGTATTTGTGTAATAATTTTTATCGCATTCAAACTCAATTATGCCTTGGCAAACTGATAACACCGTCAAAGTACCATTATGTGCTCCCTGTACTCTTTTATTATTATTATTATTATTATTATTATTATTATTATTATTATTATTATTATTATTATTATTATTATTATTATTATTATTATTATTAGTAGTAGTAGTAGTAGTAGTAGTAGTAGTAGTAGTAGTATCATTATTATTATAATTTTTTTAATTTCTTTATTTTTCTTTCTTTTTTTTTTACACCAGCCTTATGTTAAGTATGTATGCACGATTGGTGACAGGATTAAAAGTACTTCTCTTTATGTTCCAACCATAATGTCAAGATGGACAGTACTGCACTGCCACTGCAGCCAAAACATCTTCATATCGGTACTCAACAATGTGATAACAATAATCTACCATGCTTAAGTGTGTGTACGCCTTTGCTGATCATCAGCGAGGTCGCATGATGTTGATAATGGAAAACATGCCTTGCAGAGCCCACCCCGATGCTTAATCGATGCTCGAACCCACGTTTGGGCTTGTTCTGACGTTTTTCACACTAACCTTTTATACATTTGTATCTCCATATTGCAAAATCTTTGCACATTTGTTCTCGTTGTTTTATTACCCTTCTCTTTTCATGGTTCTTGAACTTTTGATTGTGTTTTGTGTTTACTCTGAAGTCCCAACCTTCAATGTGAATATTGCAATCGTGGATAATTATGGATTTTTTGGCATTTCATGTTATCTAACGAACATGTTAGACATATGGTTTCCGAGTATGCACCACTTGATGCTTAGGTGTGCTTATATTGCTGTGGGAAATGCAATTTCTTACTGTCATGTGATAAATAAAGCTCTATATATCAGTTATCAATACATATCTATTATACTTTATTACAAGATAATTGTACTTACATGTAACATTTGTATATCGTTACTATCATCAAGTCTATTATTACTAGTTTTGTCAAATTCTAATTTCGACCTCGAAGCTGATATAAGGTCTCGGAATACTGAATGGTTGCATCTTGGCTTTGGGCCCGAATGTACACTACTTTGTGTTGAAGTATATTTGATGAAGTGTATTTTGGTAAGAAAGTATCGAGGATATAAGCTTTTTACAGCAACCGTTTTAACATATGTCTACCAATTCATCAAAGGCAGCTTGAGATCACCCTCAGCGGCACAGTACGCCCTCTGCTACCATTTTCTTGATGAGGACTGTTGCATGTTTAATAATTTTCTGCTACCGTATGGGCTACTGATCTATTTCGCTCAGTATTTGTTCATACTCATCTTTATTTTGCTACATCAGGTCCACGACCTGTATCATTCTGATATTCACTTATCAAATGTTATCTATTTATTTGTCATAGATAAGCAGGCAGATCGAACTGTTGATTATATTTTCTGTATTAGTGCTATACTACTACTTTTTTATGGTGACGTACACCCTAATCCAGGCCCCAACGGCGACTTTGTCGATTTTACGATATGCCATGCAAATATTCGTAGTTTAACATCAGATAAGCTACGATGTATTAAAACTTCTTTGGCTAATTCATATGATATTATTGCTTTATCGGGAATTTTTCTTCCTGACGCACAATCCCACCGCGACATGGAGATCCACGGCTTCCATCCAATAATGCGACGTGACCGAGCGACTGGTACAGGGGGGGGGGGGGGTAGTGGCTCTCTGTGCTTCGCGGTCGCTTGTGGTAAAACGCCGTTGCGACCTTGAAGATATGAACTTGGAACTCCTGTGGGTCGAAGTTCGATTACACAACAATAAATTTCTTCTGGCGGTGGTATACCGACCTCCAATTTCTCCGGTAAATTTTTGGGACAAGTTACAAGATAACATTGATAATGCGAAAACGTCAGACATGATAAGATCACAATTCTTGGGGACTTAAACGCAGACCCCACTACAAATCATGGTGCTAAACTAAGAAATTTTTGTACTGTAAATTTATTTACCGTACATGTTAATGAACCCGCGAGAATTACAGAAAACTCAGCGACGTGCTTGGACCAAATCATAAGTAACATGCCAAATTTTTTTCGTATTATAAATGTAACAGCTCCGATAGCGAACTGTGATCATTGCCTTGTGAGCGCAAGTCTTCTTTTCAGACATAAGAAAACTCCTGCTTTCTCGAGATTAGTGTGGGACTATGAAAAAGCTGATTTTGACACCTTCAGAGAAAAATTATTGTCATGTAATTGGGACGCCTGCTTTGACTCCGACGACATTGATATAACCTGTGACAAATGGTCAAATACCTTCCTTTCAGCAGCTGAGGACTGCATACCCTTTCGCACTGTAATCATACGTCCAGGTGACGCGCCCTGGTACACGTCAGCCCCCCGCACCACCAAGCGAAAGGTAGAGCGTATCCATAAGCGTGCAAAACTCAGAACGCAACTCTGGCCATACTTTACGCAACTAAGAAATAAATATATTGAAGATTTGAGACTCGCTGAAGAACACTATCAACAGCGCCTCGGAGATTCTATTGACAATGCAAACAAAAGAGGGAAAAGTTGGTGGCGTACAGTTAAATTCCTTTTACGCAAAAATGAGGCGCCTGATATCCCGGCACTGCTCCATGAAAATAAAACGTTTACTGACAACGAAGCTAAAGCCCAAATTCTAAACGATTTCTTTCTTGACCAAACCAAAGTCAATGATACAAATTTTACGACCCAAACGTGCCAAGGAAATAATCCGGTTACATTAAAAACTATTTCAATAAGTAGCAACGACGTGTTTGGGGTTTTAAAAAGTATGGATATTTCAAAATCCAATGGTCCAGATGGCATAAGTCCACGCTTACTTAGGGAGGGTGCCCCTGCTATTACAGATTCTCTGGCAAAGCTCTTTAACATTTCTTTGATTAACAGTAAATTCCCAGGAGAATGGAAGAAGGCTAATGTAGCCCCAATTTTTAAAAAGGGATCAACGAACCACTGTAATAATTATAGACCAATATCATTATTAAGTTCCGTAAGCAAAGTTTTCGAGAGAGTAGTATTTAAATACGTATATAACTTTTTCCCAGACAACATGGCCATATCGGAATCACAGTCCGGATTCATACCGGGTGACAGTGCTGTCAATCAACTTGTATTTTTGTATCATCATTTTTGTGAAGCAGTAGATTTTCAGAAAGATGTAAGGGTTATATTTTTTGTGATATAACGAAAGCTTTTGATCGCGTCTATCACCCGGGACTTATACATAAATTAGAAAAAGCGGGAATAAGCGGCACACTGCTGCAGTGGTTCGGTGATTACCTAGACGGACGTGAGCAAAGAGTTGTTGTCCAGGGTGCGACTTCGCGTTGGGGACGAGTCAAAGCAGGCGTCCCCCAAGGTTCTGTATTAGGACCACTTCTGTTCCTGATATATATATATAAATGATATAGTGGATATAGTTCATTCATCCATTCGGCTCTTTGCCGATGACACAACTCTGTTCATCAAAGTGGATGACGCCTTTGCTGCGACCAATGCTCTCAATACTGACTTGCAGGCAGTCGAGTGTTGGTCGCGGCAATGGCTTGTTTCATTCAACCCAGCGAAATCTACCAGTATGGTCATCTCCAAGAAGAGGAATCCTTTTAATTACCCCGATATAGTTTTTATGAATGAAAAGCTACCCGAAATTTCTGATCACAAACATTTAGGCTTGACAATTCGCAGTGATCTGTCCTGGTCTAACCATATCAAAAATATAACAACCAAGGGAATGAAAATGGTGAATATTCTTAAATATCTGCAGTTCCGTATCAATAGGAATTCCTTGTAAATTCTTTATCTCTCATTTATCAGACCTCTCTTGGAGCATGGGTCAGTGGTGTGGGACAACTGCACGCTGCAAGAGTCTCAACAACTTGAAAACGTCCAGTTGGCAGCAGCCAGAGCAGAGTTATTACTGGGGGCACTTCTAGGACTGGTCATGATTTAATTTATGAAGAAACAGGATTTGAAACATTATCTCGGCGCCGTAAAAAAAGCAAGCTGAGATTATTTTACAAGATCATGTACGGTGTAGGTCCCTCATACTTACACAATCTCATTCCTAACCTGGTCAATGAAAGAAACAGGTACAATGTCAGATCTGGTTCGAATCTCTCTGTTTTTCGATCACGAACAAACCGATTTAACACTTATTTCTTTCCATCGGTTGTACGATTGTAGAATAACTTGCCTACTGATGTGCGTTATTCCGAAGACCTTACATCTTTTAAGAAAAAAATAGACTAAGGGAAAAAAGGTGCAAACAAGCTATACTACAGAGGTGACAGAAGGCTTGCTGTTTCCCAGGCACGGTTGCGTATGGGATGCAGCAAGCTAAACTCAGATCTGTCCAAAAAGGGTCTGATAGACTCCCCTCAGTGTGCCTGTGGAAACGGAAATGAAGATGTTTTTCATTATTGTTGCGAGTGTCCTTTTTATACAACTCAGAGAAATACACTTCAGAACCAAATTATGTTCATTGATTGATCAATATGCAGGGAAATATATCCGAGTAAAGTTATCGGTTTTCGGACAGTGACCGATGCTAATTCTGTTGCATACAGTTTTCTGAAATTGCGTTAACTCTTTCAGTGCCAGTCACGACTAGTCGATCACTGATCCTATTTTTGCACAACCACGCATTGACTCTGAGACAGTGCAAATGTGATAAATTCTTCATCGTCCGCTTCAAATTGAATAGGCTTTGCTGATGATTTGCATGGTCACGTGAACAAAGACTAGTGTGTGGATTTTGGTAGTTGTGGCAGTTGCGTAGCAGGAATACGCACGGATGCGTTTTACGACCTTTCGGGTAGGGTATGTTTGACCTTTGATTGTGAGTAATCGAGGGAGCTAAAATATCGACTCATCTGCATAACTGTGTCAGATTGGGATTCATGGCTGGCGCTTCTGGACGCAGCGGGAAGTGAAACTTTAGGTGAAAGCTGACGACAAATTAAGGAAGAAAATCATGCACGGTAGCACTTAGTATTCCTTCATTTTGCTCTCAGAGAGTGGAATGAGGTGTGGAAATAGATGAATAACATGGTAGATAATCAAAACGCCTCTCCACGACAAAAATCTAACTCTTTCACAAATGAACTGATCTGCAACGCCTGGTTGCCGCTTGAAAATGGCAGACCAAGCCCTCATTCCCCCTGCACAGATAACACAGTTGGGCCTGTTTTAAAGAAGGCAGGTTCTCACCATGTCTATTTAATGAGGAAACTAGCTACGTTACTGAAGATCTATAAATTATGCAAAAAATTCGCCATGATTAAAAGACGATGCAAAATCAATTAAGCTGAAATTGGCACTTCATTTTGACATAAATAAACAGAGACGGCATAAATGCAAAAAAGTATATATGACGGATTATATTTTTTTTTTCAATACGCTTGATGAAAATACAGATTTTATAAGTTACATCTGCCGCACTGTTTGTGTAGAAGACAAATAGTAACTCGAGGCTACATCGCCTATAATATGACGACAGGACATAAGCGCAAAGACCAACTTCGAGCAGAATGCAAGTTGCAACACATACATTTCTTCTGATACATAATCAAACTGCCTGAAATTTAAACATAATGGATTAATAATAGTCATATAGCAATGGTGCGGAGAACCTAATGGGGCCTGTTGATCTTTTATTGGGACGTTATCAGCATGTACATGATAAGAATTTCGAAATATGATATGCCTGCTGAGATTAAGACAACGTTAAAATGATAATTACCGTGGCTTTTTATCGATATTGGTGTTAAGGCGAGTTTAGCCTGCTCTATCTTTTTTATGAAAATGAAAAAACCTCATATCCAGCTCTGGTTTTGCAACCTACGCGAGAATGTATAACTTGGAGCAGGAAGGCGTTTTGGTTACCTGTCATATGCAGACGAAGGAACAGGCAACGAGACGGGCAGAGATATAACGGACAGATAGTAAGGAAAAGAAAAAGATAGGTGGAAAGATAGACATGTTAATGTACACACGCACATATACATACACACGCACACTCACATACACACACGCACGCTCACACACATAATTATATATATATATATATATATATATATATATATATATATACACGCACACATAGAAACAGGCACAAAAGCACATACACATGCACAATCACACACTCACGCACACACACACACACACACACACACACATATATATATATATATATATATATATATATATATATATATATATATATATATATATATATATATATAATGTACAGCGTGTGCTAGATATACTAGCCAGTCACTCCGATATAATTTTGACACTTTGATCTTTGTTCACTGGGGTTCATTTAACGGGACATTAATAAACAATTGTTTGACAGGCTCTATGTTCAAAGGCGTGAATAAGAAAGAAAATAATGGTTTTATTTTATTGTCCGATGTACAATAAGTATTTCCCGTAATTGTAACTATCCATACATATATTATTTTGTGCGTGCTTCAGAACTTAAGTATTTAATACATTTATGATTCAGTATAAAGTACTTATGAATGTAACATTATGATTTTAGTTTAAACTCCACAATACTGACCGGCTGTCTGGACCTGAAATCATGAAGTGTTCTTCTTTTTGCAGTTAGTCCGACAGAAGGTACACAATAAGTGTCTTATGTATGTGTGGCTTCAGTCAGTCAGACGTTCAGTGTGAGGAAGTTCCCTACCTCTACCAACGGACCTGTACTAATTTCTATATGTCAGTTCCACTCAAAAGTACATCCAAACAATAAGGACATAAATGGGCTAATGGAATGAAAGTATTCTTATACAGATAACTCTATTTGTTTCAGTCCACAACACCACCACTATCATGCGTCCGTGTGCCAACGAAGATGGTGTGCGAGCATGGATCATTGTTGCAGCAGCTTTTCTTGTGGCTTTATGCCAGAGTACAGACGAGGGGGATGGCATTTTCTTTGTTGAGTTTCTGGAGTATTTTCAGACGTCAAAACTTGAAACATCAACGATACAAACTGTCAAAGGTGTAACGATGGGTATTGCCTGTATGTATGTGAAGATATAACTCTCAGATTTCTTAAAAACATTTTGTGACCCAACCATTACTTTTACAGTAATCAAACGCATATGGCCATTTTTATGTAACTTCAGTGTATCAACTCATAAGGAATGCTTAAAATATTGCTCACATCTTTGATTTTCATACTTTATTTTGAAGCAGAGAAAAGTAGAAAAGAACTCTGATGACATACTTTCACAGGTAAAAGTTTGTCTTTTTAAATATATTCCTTTTGTTTTGGGAGGAAAGCTGAAATTAGCATATGCGCACTCATTGCAACTATAAGCAGGGGGAAACATGCAGCTGTAAAACAAAGTATTTTCTATGTAAAAATGTATACCAGCTTTAAAAAGCAATGTCAAGGAACGGGCTGAGGAACTACATTGTAGCAAAACATTATAACTTTGCAGATATGTATCACCAGATATACCTTATGACGTCAGTGTATGTATTTCCTCGACCTGACTATCATCAAATATGATTAACAGCACATTTTTGACTGATCAAAAAAAAACATTAGACAAATCAGGTACATATTAATGTTGTCAGCTATAACATTTGCCGACGAAACGGCAATAGCTATTTTATTTAAGGTAAGAATGAGGCTAATATATGGTACAATTGATATGTACAAACAGTTTCGTAATAAAAACATAGTATAAAGTAGTAAACAAGATAGCATAATAAAACACAGACACAGAATGAGAGAGAGAGAGAGAGAGAGAGAGAGAGAGAGAGAGAGAGAGAGAGAGAGAGAGAGAGAGAGAGAGAGAGAGAGAGAGAGAGAGAGAGAGAGAGAGAGAGAGAGAGAGAGAGAGACGTGTACTGACATAAAATTAAGTGGGGGAAAAAGTTGCCATAGGGAACGATAAAACACATTAGTGTGGTTTAATGGTTTGCTGGCTTTTATGCAATGAAAACATCAACCGACCCTTCTAAGTAAAAAGTGGTTCAAAGTTTGTTAATTACGTTTTTCAATATTCTGTAGTAATAAAGATTATATTTCGAAAGTGATAGGATTGATTTAAACCACCGTTTACCTATATTAGCAGGCGGCACCAATCAAGGATGAAATAGATTTATTCATGTAAGCATTATGTGCATAGAAAGGTGTGCATTTCAAATATCGTATATATCTCAAAACCCTGAGCTGAGCATATAATATTGTAATTCCTTTGCATGACCACTCTTCGAAGATCCGAACATATACAGTTTCCGAAACTAGAATAGACAGACAGACAGACAGGCAGGCAGGCAGCCAGCCAGCCAGCCAGCCAGCCAGACAGACAGACAGACAGACAGACAGACAGACAGACAGACAGACAGACAGATAGATAGATAGATAGATAGATAGATAGATAGATAGATAGATAGATAGATAGATAGATAGATAGATAGATAGATAGATGGCAACCATTGGTTAAGAGCTCAAAAGGAAGGGAAAATATACTGGTACCGTATGATACGTCAATTTGTATGGGTGCATCTTCCACAGAGCCAAGCAGCCAAGAAATTGAAATACAGATTAGGCATTTCTCCAACACAAATCCAATCCTGTGCCGACTGTAACTGGCGATTACGGCAGTACCATTGGTTTTTCCAAATCAATCCACTGAAGCTTGGAATGAAGCCTACAACCAGAATCTAATGATTGGGGGTACTACATTAAAATATCTGTTGCCCTAATATTATTCTGCTTTTAACAGAGAGTCTATGAATCCTGGGACGCAAAGATTGAACACACACCTTCAGTAAGAGTCAACCCACCTTTCGAATATAAAGTGATGCTATAGGTTACCTTGGGAATACTATACTTTATGAAACATTTCAATACACCGTGATCTCTGGTCACACTTTTTAAAATTATTTGACGTCTGTTAAAGTGGGTCCTGCAACTGCTCAAATCTATTTGAGAAAGGGGCCTGGTAACTGTGTGCTGATAGTCCTCACCAATATCCAACATGTTTCGCAGTCCCAGTCATTGCTGTGTCTGTCTGTCTCTCTCTGCAATCTGCAAAATTCAGTCTGCAGGAACGGATTTTAATTAACACGCTGAGGACATCACGTCACTTTGCCCCTCTGTAAGGATCTTACCGATAGGTAAAGGGGGAAAGGGGTGTTACTACATTTTTAACATGATAAGAGGAAGTAGAATATGCAAATTACCAAATTAAAAAGACACTTTTGTTGATTTATACTGAAACAATCACATGAAAGGTAGAGTGGCGTAGACCTATATTTAAAACACGAGTTAACGAAGCATGACGTTGAAATTTGTACTCAAAATGTAAAATCTTTCTAAAGCACTGCTCTGGATTTTCCCTTAAAATGCAGTTTCAAACGAATTATCTTTTCATGACATACAACGAGTGCAACAGTGTGCACCTAACACACTTTAATAATGCGACCATTTTATAACATCATTTAAAGATCTGAACGGTCGATAAAGACCAAAATTTATGTAGTGTTTTCAGATGATGAAAACCACATTTTCTTCATGTCGAATGAAAATGTAGAACCCTAATGGGTCTACACACACACACACACACACACACACACACACACACACGCGTATATACCGATAGATACAGAGATCAACCATGGCATGACTAAAGTTTGAAAAGTATATCTACACTTAAAATGGCACTGTTTTCTTAGATATGCTGGACAATAATTAAATCGAGTAGTCTATGAACACGGGCCGTATATGTACTCAAATCCTCTTTAAACACGCGTCTTGATATGATTTGGTGCTGTCCAGTTGTCCCATTGCACAGCTACATTGGTGGTGGATTAAAATGATGCATATTTATATACATTTTGCAGTCCTTTTTTCTGGTGCCCTGATTCATCGCTATGGCTCTGTAAAGACATGTGCTCTGGGTGCTGTTGTTGGCGTGTCCTGCTATTTGATTGCATCCCAAGTGACTCAGCTGACAGGCTTGTATATAACACAAGGATTTATGCTTGGTTCGTATTGCGCAACTCCAATGATGTTCCTTTTGGATAAAATCATTGCCTTTGATCTATTAACTGCTTTGTGTTTGTTAATTTCGATTAAAATCGACATATTCTCCCTCTCCTCCGCTTTTTATGTATGATAATAATTCTGAACCTGCTTTGCAAGTTCTGCTTTCATAATTTATATGCTTGTGATTTGATTTTCTGGCATATATTCATGCACCGTGTCAGCAAGGACAAGACGTCCATTGACCTGCAGATATAGAAACAGCGTTTTGTAGCATGCATATCTAAGTATACCTTGCCTGTATATCGCGGAAATGACACAGCTAACGAAATACTCCCGGCAGGCCAGAGTTTCGGCTTCCATGACACGATGAATGCGCGGCTCGTTTTGCTATATTTTGCCCTTTAGTGACCTCTGCTGTCTTTTGCTTAAAACCCGAAAGTATATATTCTGATGTTTATTCTGATAGTACACTCTTCACCATTTATTTGGATATGTTTAGATGATATACAGGGACTGAGATTAAAGCACGAATGCACATTTCGGGTGTCACTGTCTTAAAAAAATTACGTTTGTGTCATAATCTTCAGAACATGTATGTTTAGAATATGTTTATTTTTACCATGTTTAGCGCACGATACAAAAAGTCTTTGAAACACAACCGTTAGAAACGAGTTTCATACCCAGAGTGACCATTTAAAATTATCCCTTGGGAAACTCATACCAATGGCGACAAATCTTTAAACATACAGAAAAACTTAATTATATAGGTATGCTGGACGAATCTGGTATCCAGGGGACAACAATCACCTCGCAGAGTCATAGTATTTAGATATAAACATTTCGGGACAGAAATGAGTTTCGTATGGCTTTCCTTAATAAGTTAAAAATTCATTTCAAGGCGATTCAGTTCTTTTAAAATTAGAACTTTTCTTTCTTTTGTATTGTCCAGAAAATGTTTACACAACTTAAAAATTAGATTGTCATCATTGTTTGAGGGGGAGGGGGCTACTTCCATGTTTATTTGGAGGAGTCAAATGTGCTGCAACTAGAGGTGTTGAAACCACAGATGCTCTTGGCACAGCCTGCCTCTGTTGGTAGTAGATACTGTTTTGGTGAATTATAAACTTAAATACCCTAATCACTTTTATCGAGTAATTTTTCACTACAGATTACATAAGCCCAAAAGTATTACCGGACACTGCATTTTATCTGTGATAGTGTCGGCTCGTTTCTCGATAGGGAAAAGGTATTTTGTGCCTGGCACTGCGATTATTAGGGACAAACCATTATAATCTTAACGGGGGGGGGGGGTATGCATTTAGTAAAACATACAATTTTTTTCAGTTGCCCATAACAATACAATATTTTTCCACCCTGCCTCACAGTTCACTTTTTAATACTGAAACCCATGGATGCATATATTTTAGCTCCCATTGTGTAAGAAACGGCAAGAGAAGCATTTTAGAAGCCTTAAATATGTCTGATCCCTTTGAAAATCATGTGAACACAGAGGTTTCAAAGGGAAAAATCATTTGAGGGTCCAGGGGACGAAGCTCCCGGAATCCCACAGGTAATGACAAAAAAGGCTCCATTTGGAGACCTATTTTGTCAGAACAAATCTAATGTTTCTACCCTAGAAACCCTGCAAAAAAGACCCAAGTTTATGACTGGCTATTCTGGGGTAAACGTGGGAGTAGGAAGAAAACGAAAAATATTCTGCCAGCACCAGGTTTACTTATGTTGCACAGCATAGGTCAATCCAGGCATCTGTATAAAAATGGGACAGTATCTTCAGCCATGACTTACCCTACTATAATCACGTAAGCTACATTATTTTGTACCGTTCATATGGCCACACTTTTAATATTCTCTTTGACTCACTTAACTGACATGTCAAAGTGCTATGAATACACGGTATTACACGCTGCATTAAAAGTGTGTTCAAGACCGAGGTGCTTTTGGCTTTTAATTTTGGATCTTTAAATGACAATTTCCCTGGTGATTATTTCAACAAATGTTATACTGGTTTTACATGTACTAGAATATATATTGTCCACTGATACTCCAATATTAAAGATCGATATGTTAATGTCAGGATAAGGTTTTACTAGCATCACACTGTCAATATTAATATTCTTTCTTTTATATACTGTACGTATACAAGCATAAAGCATTGATCACTTGAATTTGAAAAAAATCGTGGTTTTGTAAATAAAAATGAAAACAAATAAAGAATAAATAGAATCAGACCTTTGCAAGTTTGGAAGCCATTTTGATAATCTTCTGCCTAAGAAGCATGATTTAGAATACTTAAGATAAATAAAACTGAACACACAAAATTCCACATGCCGTTTAAAAAAATCATAATTCTAAAAAAACTACCATAGATGCATGCCACTGGGAAAAAGTATATCTAATTATACTGCATAAAGTGTTTGTGACACTATGAGCACTGCGAGTGCCGAAGGCACGAAGCTTGGGGGGTGGGGGGCTCCCCCGGAAAATGTTTAAAAATAGATGCTCTCAGATGCGTTTTCCTGGCAGTTGGGCCTGCATTTTCATGAGGACCATTTGGATTTTCCGGGATGCAAACTTCACTAACTGGTCTCCATAAATCACATTTCGCTATATATCTGATTCAATTCACATAAAATGAATCATAGAAAAAAAAATGAGTCAGTGACAAATAATTCCTGGAAATATGTATTTTCGACCTTT
This sequence comes from Hermodice carunculata, assembly GCA_964020975.1. Lineage (NCBI taxonomy): Eukaryota > Metazoa > Annelida > Polychaeta > Eunicida > Amphinomidae > Hermodice > Hermodice carunculata. Next base: position 73,749,774 of record OZ026625.1, read on the forward strand.
ACCTGCTGATGTATTTTGTAACTGGTGATCAACATTATTATAATATGGTCATAGCTAATTATATCTTTCAATGCCAAGTTTAAGCCTGGGTCAACAGCTATTCTTGGCGCACTTCCCACGCAATGCATGCAGATTACGCCAAGAATAGCTGTTTAACACAACCAAACTTTGTCCTTAGTCTATTATCTTAAGTCTGTTTGTGTTTTAAAGAAAGATCCTTGCATGAGGAATTTGAATATCATTTAATTATAGTGATTCAAATTTAAGAATTACAGCAATGAGAGAGTTAAGAAAGAAAATAAGTATAGGCAAAAGAAAACAAATGATGTAGCTACATTAACAGGTCAAAACGTCATTTATAATAAGGTTACAGATCTTTCAGCAGCAAGTATATCCAGTCGCTTTCGTACTTTTTCTCTAAGTGAAGTTTTTGAAAAAAGGCCAACTTTGAAAATTTCTAAATAAAATACAGAAGCAGCTCAATTTAAGTATCGCTTCGCTTACCAAGCCTAGAGATAAAATTATCTCCAGTAGTGTAAGCCAGGTGATACTCCATTGGTCCTTGGAGTGATTATATATATTTTAATAGAAATTTCGAAACTATTTCGGAGTAAATTCATACGCAATATCATGATCAGATCATGATATTGCCTATGGATTTACAAGATGTTAAAAAGAAGGATAAACTAATTACGCAAGGAGACTTCCTGTAGATTTTTTTTAAAAAGGCCTACGTGACTCTATGTCATAGCGTCTTACATTTGTGACAAAGTCGGACATTTTAACATAAAACGGACTATCGCGGCTTCAGAAGGCTTAGCTATACGCCTAACTTATATTAAGATTAGTCATAGACGAATACAAAAGTTGAAATAAGTTTTCCTCTACCTATGCTTATAATTATAAGCCCAGTTATTCCTATGGCTTTACTACCGGTATTTCTATGGCTTCATTCAGAGCTTTACGAAAGTTAACAATATCGTCATGTACTCTGCGCGCTATGAATGTAGATAATATCTACGTTAACACAAAGAATACCTTACAGTCGCTGCAGGCCTATCGTTATGATTATCATTTAGGATTAATAAGTACATCTAATTACTAACCTTTCAAATAATATATTCATTCGACGTCAGTCGCGTTTGCCTTGTTTCCACGGTTAGCCCTGCCGAGAGCTGGCCGTCTCTAACTGCATGATACGCATCAATACAGTAGAGCGTGTAAGGCCACGTATACGCAAGCTAAGGACAAGATCCGCTGATTTGATGCAGGCGACATTTTCGGCATCTACAGGCAATAAAAAAAAAAAAAAAAAAAAAAAAAAAAAAAGCAAGAGCAGGGAGGGGTCTGGACCTTCCCCCAATCGGCGCCTGGCAAACAGTACTTATTTTTTTCAGGTAAATGAGGCAGTACATTATTTTTTTTCACTGATTTTAAGACGTACATCATTCAATTAAAACAAATGCATAGCCCCCCCCCCCTTAAGATTCTAATGGTTGGTCCCTTAGGAGAAGAAAACGCTGGAAACCACTGTTAATTACCGTGGTACGACCGCATTTGTTACATATAATATGTTTCCAGGTGATTTTGACACCACATACACACTGATTGCAACATCTTATTTCCTCAGGAGTTGCCCGATCATTCCCCTCTACAGCTGTCTTTGTTGTAATGAACAAATATGTTCACAAAAGACGTGCGTTGGCCAACTCCGTTTATTATGCCTCCTTCAGTGTTGCTGGTGCCGCATATCCAGTTCTATGGCAAGCACTGCTGTTCATATACGGGTGGAGGGGAACATGTATATTGATTGCCGGAATATGGCTACAGATTGTGCCCTTGTCATTGCTGTTACATCCACCAACACACTTATCTCCGCAAGAGACGTATATGGGAAAGAAGGCACACTGCAAGAGTAAAAAAGATACTTCAAATGTATGTTCTCGTCTAGCTGACACGAAAGGACCTGAAATGATAAATATTGCTCATGAAACATCCAGAGAAAATCGTCGGGAAAATAGTTATAAAATGAAAATGATTATGAGTAACAAAGAAAATGATAACGTCCCAGCAGCAGAACAAAAGGAACGACTAAAGGGCTGCAGCGTTCAGGAAAATTTACTCGAAAATGACATTTTGCTTAACACCGAAGTGGAGACTGAGAATAAGGTACAGCATTCAACTGTCTGTACTGTTCCCTTATTCGTTATGAACCAGATTTTTGACAAAAGTTTATTATGTGATAAACTGTATATTCTGTTCTGTTGTTTCCGAGTGACAAGCTTGCTTGCTCGGATCATTCCAGCCTACCTCCTTCCTGCCAGAGCAGTGGCAGGCGGCATATCCAAGATGGACGCCGCATTTTGTGTAAGCCTTATTGGTATACTTCAAACACCCGTGCGTTTGGTCGCTGGCCTGATCAATGATTTCAAATGTGTGCGTCGCCTGTGGTTCGTCACTGCATGGGGCATAGCCGCAGGGGCACTGCTCATATTGACCTTCTTCATGAAAACGTACATGCATTACATCATATTTTCAGTTTTATTCGGCGTAGCATCAGGTGGGTTACTGGGTAACATGAATGAAAGAAGTCCAATTTATACATACATACATACATACATACATACATACATACATACATACATACATACGTACATACATACATACATACATACATATACTCTAGTTCTAGAAATTTTCGTGCTTGATTTAATTTCGCGCTTTTCGTGCAACCACCCAAAGCCCGAAATAAAAATGCGCGAAAATTCCGTAATTTAAGAAAAATTGAGTTTGGGCGAAATTAAACACGTGCAAAAATTTCCAGAACTACAGTACATACATACATATATATATATATACATATATATATATATATATATATATATATATATATATATATATATATATATACATACAGACAGACAGACAGACATACAAACATACATACATACAACTGCTTTGTGCACTCGCGCCCGCAGTCGAACCGTCGTCAGCCCAGCTTTATATTGTCTGTGTATTATACCACTTCTTTCAAACAATAATGTCACGACACTCGTCTCAAAAGCTAAATAAATGTTCCCATTCCTTGTTCTGATGGTGTATACTTTTCGAACGTTTGTCGGTAAAATGTGTCAAGGGTCGCTTCCAAGGGCGGCTTAACTCGACAATGGATACATGATGCATATAGGGCGATAGGAGAATTCTTCAGAAGCTGACACAGGGAAGACTATAATAACAAGGGTCTAGAAGATGTTCAGTGTTTAGAGGAAGAGGAACACGTAGCATGGCTTTTAGGTTTGATGGGTGGCTTTCTGGGAGGCAGGAAAGGTACTGAAAGTGTACAGGACTACCTGGTAGGGGGCTAGGAGAAAAAAACATGATTTGATAGGATTAGACAGCAACTGGGCTAATTAGAAATTCAGAGTGCAGAGAGGAAAGGGAATGGTAGTAGAGTTTATAAGGGCTCCCATGGGGTCCCCCCGTGGGAAATGCCTGACCCTTAGTGGCGGGGATAGGGTCTATGAGGGAAGTCTTTTTTTTGTGGGGGGTGGGTGGGGTGGGGGACTACAAGCGATTAGTGTAGTCTTCTTCTTCTTCTTCTTCTTCTTCTTCTTCTTCTTCTTCTTCTTCTTCTTCTTCTTCTTCTTCTTCTTCTTCTTCTTCTTCTTCTTCTTCTTCTTCTTCTTCTTCTTCTTCTTCTTCTTCTTCTTCTTCTTCTTCTTCTTGGCCGTGATACATTAGTTGGCCATTCTGAACAACAGTGAACCACTCAATACCGACTTGTATTATATACCCAGCCTCCGTCGGCAAAACTAATGCCAAATCATATGCCCTATTTAATTAAGCGAAAGCAATTTCAAAAACATATAAACAAGAGTAAGCAAACGAAATATGAGAATATGTTATAAAAGATATCCAAGTATAGAACATACAGAACTGAACAGATATTTCCTCGGGTCCATGTTTTCACCAATACATGTGTGAAAAATCAATTGCACAGTCATAACACCCTGTACTAATCGCTGTATGCCAATACAGTATCTGTGATTAACACGGCTAAAGGCCTTCTTTCAAGTTCAGTGTACACCAACCAAACCTCTGTGTATATAATTGGCAGGAGGCATCCTCAAAGCAATATTGTATATCAATACAATGTAAGCAAAGACGTGTATTAGTCGCCTGACTCGTGCGGGCATCCTGTAACTTTATTACATGCCAGTGGAAACTCAAATGAAACATAAGGTGGAACATGTGCTCACACCTGGTGGCAGTGAAGTGCAGCCATGCAATATGAAACGTCCATAAAAATATCTTTAGCACGGAAGTCCTGTGCTGTCAGCACAAAACCCCTTTTTCTCGTGTAGTTACAAATAAAAAATCTTGTAGTTACAAGATAAAAGACTTGTAATTATAAGAAAATATCTTGCAATTACAAAGAACAAATCGTTTTTATTTTGAAGATGAGAATGTCGTAGTTACGAGAAAACTAATCTTGTAATTAAAAGAAAAAAATAAAAGTAATAACAAAAAAGAAAAAATGCTATTCCAGACTTTGTATTTTAATTCTAGACAATTTCAGAATGAAATATCGGACCAATATACACATACACACACACACACACACACACACACACACACACACATACATATATATATATATATATATATATATATATATATATATATATATATATATATATATATATATATATATATATATACACACTTGGGAGGAAATGAGACACAGGGAAAACAGTATATGCTCACAAATGTGCACGTTTCCTCATACCTTTGGGTATAATGTAAAACGGGACTAAAAGCAAGTGGCTGTGTATGTCTCAAGCAAAATAATACAATATTGATGGTAATACAAAGCAAGTGATTCAAATCTCAGTTCGAAATTAAGCACAGATTAAATTAAGTGTTAACAGTGTCAGAAAAAATCGTGAAATTAAAAGAAAATGGAATATCGGACCAGTATATATATATATCTTATATATATATATATATATATATATATATATATATATATATATATATATATATATATATATATATATATATATATATATATATATATATATATATATATACACCCTTATGTATATTTCCTAACAAAATGTCTGGCAAAGTAATAAATGAGACACAGGGAAAACAGTGTATACTAACAAATGTGTAAGTTTCCTTATACCTGTGGGTACGGGACTAATGCCAAGCGTTTGTGTATGTCTCATGGAAACTACCAATTCATGCACTTAATCCTCGTAATTGATTTCCAATTTTTTTAAATTTGGAGGGACAGATTCAATTTTAATACAGATGACAACTGAATTACCCGGTTGTAGGTTCTAACAATTCCCACTATTTCAGAAAAAAAAAACACTGAAGTAGATTTTTCACAAAAGTATCTCATATGTTATCCAATCACAAATAAATGCAACTGGTAATGGTCCAATCAGATACATTTTTACAAGGTGCCCATTGACAACAAAGAAAGTATGTTGAAAATGGAGGAAAATTGTAAAAGCAGAGAAAGAACCGTGGAATGTCATCAAGTGAAAAAGCAGCTCGTTTGTGTGACCTTTTCAAATAAACTGCCACACTAATAAAAAAAATATTGAAAATTCCGATAGCCACTAAGATTATTCAGACAGAACAAAAATCCGTACCAAAATATGTACTGAATATTCAGGCACACATACACAAGCAAATATCAATGCACAAGTTGAATCATCCAATCAAGATATCACAAAATACAGCACAATAATTAAATATTCATGGTTAAACAGAGCAAGGGATTCAAAATGCAAGGCAATATCCACAAAATATGGAGCAAATCGCAGTTCAAAAAGAAACACAGATTAGATTAAATCTTAACAGGGTCAGATATCAAAACTACACTCAACCAAATTCAAATTACAGACCTAAAATCACCAAAAACAGTTACAAGTTTCAAGATAAAAATTATCTAATTTTGTCAGCAAAGATATAAATCTCACTATCAAGAATCAACAAAACTCTGGGATACCAAAACACAAATGCAGTTAACGTGAAGAATAAATACGGACTGATTTTTAGTTTAAAGTCACGTGATTCAGGAGGGTGGCAATCTTTAAAATTAATGTCCATGCAGGCGACTTATTCTGCTACCAAATGAAGTTCTTAAAGGATTTTTATCTTGTTATTGCAAAACTTTTTTCTTGTAAATGTAAGATTTTTTTCTTTTAATTACAAAATTTTCATTCTGAAATTACAAGATTTGTTTGTTTTAATGACAAAATTATTTGTTGTAATTACTATAATTTTTATTTTTCATTAAAACATTTTTTCATGTTATTACAAGACTTGTTTCTTGTAATTACAACATTTTTTCTCGTGATTATTGGATATCTATCTTTTAATTACAAGCTTTGTATCTTGTCATTACCAAGGTTTTTTGTTATGACATGGTTTTTTAATCTTGTAATTACCAGATGGTACAAGATTAAAAAAAAGTTATCCTGACAACACAGGGCTTCCGTAGCTTAACCGTTGCTTTGTAAGAATTAAAAATTACGCAAGGATTGCACAAGGAAATGATAGCAACCACTTGGTAGTGTGCAGGCAATGCCTTGTCTTGCTGTTGCCCGTTACACGCGTGGGCAATATGCACCCAAAGTATAGCAGGGATATACACAGTTTATCCCTCTGTGTTTATTTCTGTGCTTTCGAATTAACATTTTACTCCAATTTGGAACGTGAAAGTTGAGGATGAATTCAAAATAGAAGCAAGTAAGATATTAAAGAATTTACGTCTGGCTTGCGCGTAACTTTTTCTGTGAAGTTTTTGTATGATATTTTGGTTCAATATTAAAGATAAATGTACAGATAACTTAAATTGGCTATGGGTAGAATGTTTAGAATTGTTCAGTTAGTGGTGGAAGTAGATTATTGGTAGTACTAATTTTTGCAATATAAGCGAAGGTCAGTCGTGTCTTTGAGGTCCGACACCTTGATACAATTACTGGCATATGAATCATAGAAAACAGTAACTTAATTAATACGTGCCTTAGACAAGTTGACGCATTTTTGAAAAGGTACTAGTATAGCACTTTTTTCATTTACAATATCTACACAAAGGGTTACATGATATAATGTAACACATATAGGGTATTTGTATTTTAGGATGTCACTCTGCAGTGGAGAAAACTGTTGGAGTAGATATAATGGGAACTGAAAGGCTGCCACGTGGTATTTCGTTTGTCAGGTTTGTTCAGCTGATGATGTATATGACAATGGTGTCAGTCTCAAGTAAGTACATACATAGGACATATCTCAAGGGTGGAGTTATGACTGCTTTAAAGAAAATTTGCTCGCGAATGACAGAAAATACCGTATTTCAGTCCACTACATGTAAGCTACAGTTTATTCGGCGACAAGCCAACTCGCTGCTTATTGCATAAACATTATTTCAAATGGACAGCAATAAACATGTAATATAAATCCCAATACCACTCTGCTTCCATATTGCCAGGCCTGAAAGCCTGGTGTAATGTTCTTTGTAATTAAACATAGTCTGTGTCAAACTATTTACTGCAAAATGAATAAATGTATGTAACCTGTAGCTTCTTAATTGTTTAACTCCTCACTTAAGAAAAAGGCAATAGTGCATTTGTTAGGGTAGTTGCGTGCGACACCCCACAGAATGTGGTGCTGGCCATTTTGGATCCTCCAGTGCCAGTCAAAATATTATTTTACTTATTTTACGTCATTTACAATCAAGGGTTAGTGTTAATGAAGGCAAGACTAATGAAGTCTTATCACATGACCTGGCCTTCATCGGTACCAAATGTACAGTGAATATTCTTTGGTACGTCTTGCAATCGTCACATAAAGCTTCAGAAGAGCTATCTGAGTCCTAAATCCCATGAAAATTTTAAGATTTTACACTTTGACAGCATCAAAAGAGCCACATTTGCCACTTTTGTTGTGCTCAGCATCCATGCTTTCACTAACGGCATGTTGTGGATACCTGGGCGAAAGTGCATGGTCTGATCAATCGCCAAGCTCTTATTGGTCCACATGACTAATCTTCGTTCTTGTTTACTCAGATAGGTCATATGACGATGTAACTTGATCATTATCAGCTGTAATGTAGTAGAAATGACACAAACCCCGTCTCAATTTTAGCAGCAAAATGCAAACTTCGGTCTTTGTGTAATGGAATGTAATATTAGGGTCAATGAAACGAGTCCTTGGCACCAATCACGTCTCGGAACATTGTTAGGGTGGCTGAGGCCAATTTAGGAGGGCATTTTAAGGACACTAGATGGACATTATAGGGTATCTTAGGGCATTTGCGGGGTGGCTGATGTTATGACCAATTAACTGACCTGCATATGGTACTACTGATGGAATGGATGTACCTGTTGTTTTCATTGGTGGGGAAACTCCAGAAAATAACTTCAGACAATTTGTTGTGATATTGCAGCGTTTATTGTGGACACCACGGGCAGCTACCTGGCACCATATGTCATACTGGGATGTCTGCACGTGTTATTCGCATCTCTGTTTTTGATTATCTCATTGTGTCAACAGAGAAGAGAGCACAGCATATCACTGTGATAACTCCAAAGTATGAAGCAACTTCCAGCTGCATCATTAGGTATAACAAGGCTTCCTACCAATGTAACATACCGATGCAACAGAAGTACTGCGACAAACTCCCGAGACTGTTTGCTGCCCGTGAATTTTGTTTGTTCGATCCATAAATGGAGACGAAAATTGTATTCTGAACTGTAAACACTTATTCACTGGGACAGTCTTTCTTAAGTGAGAGACTCCACTTCCAGTATTATAATATACATATTATATTATCAATATATATATATATATATATATATATATATATATATATATATATATATATATATATATATATATATATATATATATATATATATATATATATACGGCTTAAGCCATACTATCAAAATATCAAAGTAACAGGCACCGAGAAGGGGAGAATGGGATAACATGGATGAACTCCTCTGTGCCACTATTGAGGAGAGGTGTTGACGAGTTTAAGTTTATAGTGTTGTGTTTTGGCTGGACCATCTTATACAGCGTTGTTGGACTTGACAAATTCTGCCACTGCAAACAATCTGGCTTATTTGAGCTTGCTTGTTCAACAGAGAACTTTACATTCATGGTCCAGCACAGGTGGAACCCACTGCCATTTGCATACCTGGTGATATACACAGCTCATCTTTACAAACGACATCTCGCAGAACAGGATATTTATATTCCAAGTGGATTCCCCGTATGAAGACTACCATGCATAGGCACAGAGAAAGTGCTTGTAAGGCGTACGTTAAATATTACAGAAGGCGAGTCTTATGTAGGCTCAACAGTTCAGTTGCTGATATTCGCTTTGTGCTAAGCTTCCCTCCATTCATACTTTCAAAACAGCTCAATTTTTGCGTGACCTGTGGTTGTTAATAGACAAGGAAATCTAATTGCAGTATACTTGTGTAAAATTGTTGTTGCGTTATTATTTATTTGAGCGTGTATTGTTTGGTTTGTTGCAGTAGTGTATGGATGCATTTGCTCTCATTATAAATGCTTTATTTCAATGAAATACTGGTTGTATTTATCGTAGGTGATGGTGGTTTATGTACCTAAAGTAGTCTGTTGCAGACTTTGCAAGTTCGTTTGATGTTCCAGCAAAGAAATGCCAACGTGGATTACTTGTTACTCCAATATTGAAGCAATATGTTCGCATGTCTTAACTCTTGGTATGGTAAATATTTTTGGCATGATTTTATTCAAAACAACTGAAATACTTTTTGTCATGATGTTATTCTAAACAACAAATGAACTGGCGATGATTAAATATATAATACATTATTGTTCAAAGTTTCTGAAATTTCAAGGTATGGAAGGAAACCATCTTCAACTCAATGCCTACATTGTCTTTTGTTAACATCTTGACGTATCAGTTCCATCTGTTCACTCAGAAAATTATATATTATTTCGACATATAATAGCATGGTACAGTTGAGAACATTCTGGCACATTTTGGACATTTCGGACAGAATGTATTTTAAATACTTCACCAGCCGTACATCGTGTGTGTGTGTGTGTGTGTGTGTGTGTGTGTGTGTGTGTGTGTGTGAATCCAAAAGGGACAATTGACTTATTAAAAAAAGTCAATTTTGAAACAACAAATCAGTTAATATCGAAATCAGTAAAGACACCTTTGTTATCGTCAGTATTTGTTCTTTCTGGAGGAGAGACAGGAGCATAAGTTTTGTTAAGCTATTTGCTTAAACCGTGTTTGTCAAGCAACATTGTCAGTGTATCTGGAATTAATCGATATCTGTTTGCGAAAGGAGAGATTTTAAACATAATTCTTTATCCTGGATTGCCTTATAGAACGTACATCACGATACCAAAAGTTGGCTCTCCAGATGCAGAGTGATCCACAGTATATATACAAAACAGACAGGACGTCACAATAATGTTACCAGTACAATCATAGGTGAAAATACAAAATATGTTATCCAATATATCAGTGTAAGCATCATTTTACAAGTAAGCCAACCCGAGTTTAAGTTATAGAGCAGTTACTGTGTAGCTATGGGGATACCTTTGAGGTGCTAAAATAGACTTTATCGCAATTGAATAAATATTTTCAGCATTTTATGTTGTTGATACTCCAAAACAATTTATCCAAGGAAGTTTTTGCGTTGCATCACAGTGAACATGAAAATTATATTTAATTGCTATTGAACCTAACCTAACCTGAATCCTTTACTGCTTGGTGGTGAACTTTGTTATGAATTTGCATGTAAAGGTTTGTATATAATTTGTGGATGCAAAAGTAGAATAGATATTGACAAATGTTCATGGTATACTTTAATGTTAAAATTATTATAAGTATGTCTTTATGCAAATGTATTGTTCCATTAGCATTTAACTTACGTAGTACACACACATCCTTACTTTGTACATCTAAAAAGGGTACTTACTTATGCCATTTTCTTTTTTTAAACATCTATTTTAGCAAAGACCCGCAAAGCTATAACCTTATCAATATTTGTTAGCACATATCATTGTTGGAGATGTTTAAAAGTAATTTTAATTTCATGTGGTGTAAGATGATCAGAAAGTGACTTTTTTACAGGTTTAGGTGCAGACGGTTTATACATCACTACTGTCTTAATATTTCATAACCTGTCCTTGAATTTAATAAAAATTGATTTTCTCATTTGGAAGAATATTCATCAAAGACCTAAGAAATAGCTTCCTCTTTGCGCGTTTGTGTGTGCAGGTGATCTACGTACGATATGCATCAACCGGACATTCTGGAATCACTGATGCTACCGACATAACCAAGAATATATTTTCTGTGAGAATTGAAACACTTAGTTGTCGGGGCCTGAACCAATTCCATCAGTACATAATTACGCGCCTCCGTAACTGTCAAAATATGTGCTTATGTGAAACATGGCTCCGTCTGCCAAAGCTTAGTCGACTTGGAAAAGCTCCCACTGCAGACATTGAGAATGCTGGGTCCTCTGACAAAGCTGAGTTCTTTTGAAGGCAAGTATGAATGACACTCACCAAGTCTACACTGGTAGGCCGTATGGGGGAGTGGCCATTCTGGCTAAACCTTGTCCTAATTATCAGTTTAACGAACTTAGCATCAAAGAGGGATCGCCTTATCGCAATGAGTATGCAGACCCCTGGTGGTGATTTACTGCACTGAAAATTAGTTGGTAAATGCCATACTTTGATAATACTAACGGTGATCAAACGGATAAATTCATTGAAACTCTCAACTCTCTCCTAGTTGTTCTTGAAAAGTACTTTGTTAAATGTCCTATACGGGTATGCGCTGATTTTAATGTCCAATTGCCCAGAGGCTGTAAATTACAGAACAGGTATAAATTCATTGAAACTCTCAACTCTCTCCTAGCTGTTCTTGAAAAGTACTTTGTTAAATGTCCTTTACGGGTATGCGGTGATTTTAATGTCCAATTGCCCAAAGGCTGTGAATTACAGAACAGGTATAAATTCATTGAAACTCTCAACTCTCTCCTAGCTGTTCTTGAAAACTACTTTGTTAAATGTCCTATACGGGTATGCGGTGATTTTAATGTCCAATTTCCCAGAGGCTGTAACTTACAGAACAGGTATAAAGGGAAAGGGATTATATCTGATAACCTCATCATATATGATTTTCCTTCCTCTGACGATGTACTTTTGTCATCAACGGAATTATCATTCTTGGATTGACCACTACATCATTACTTTCTCATGATGCACAAGATGTATTAGACTGCATAATTATTCCTATGGACAATGACATTCCCAGGGATCATCTCCTAATTTTACTAACTGTGGACTTCAGGAGAGGCGTTTGTTATAGGCAATCATATGGTGATCACAAATATACTCGCTTCGTTAACCCTTATTTGAGAAGAATATAACGTATCGCTCTGTATCAGAAAATCTTAACTGATTATATTTGTGCTATTCCACACTTGTCGGGTGATATGTTATCAAATAAGAGCTCCACTGGCGTTTTTACCTGTCATATTTCATAATGAGAAACTAAATGATGCTATCTGCTCTGCATATAAGGAGGATGGCATAATTTCTGCCACGCCTTCTAAAATCAAACCCTTTTGGTGTCCTAAATTTTAATATTTGCGCGACAGGAAAAGATTCTGGTGATGTGTGTGAAACTGTTCCGGTAATCAACAAACTTGTGCTGTACTTGATTGTTATAAAAAGCTAAAAAGGATTCTAAAGGAGAATATAGGAGGTGTCTTCAGAATCATGTATATCTTAGTGGCTCCAGGCTAAATTATTTATAACAACGGCAATGCCACATTTTTTTCGGGAATGTCTTAAGTCTAAAATAAAAGATGGTGCCGGGTTTTCCGGTTCAACTGCTTGATACGTTATATTGCTTAGCAGTACACGAGAGAACGGAGGTTATGTTCATACTATATTAGATTTTATAACAACTAAGCTTTCGAGCCAAAAGCTCGCTTACATCTCTACTCGGGATATTAAACACATTGTAAAAGAATAAACACCATTACCTGAATTATACAGAAAATATTAGTGGAAAAAACCAGGTCAATGATACAGGTAGTAAAAAGTCTTTCTCTTGTTGCGTTTCTATCAATATCAAGATCATTAGCTAAGTTCCGCAATTTGTCCAAACCTCGCTTCGAAAGGTCCAAGTTCATGTTCCCCAGTATAAATATGTTTTAAGATGCTCTTCGTTTACTGTTGATAGATTGTTCCCAGTGGTTATACGGAGCACGTTGTACGGCTCCTGGTGGACTGTTCACGATACATACAACAGTGAACTTGGCAGATGGAAACTTTATCTTTGCCATTGAAGCTCGAGTTATCGAGAATTTCAATGGATTTGTCTTGAGTGCGGAGAGGTGATGTCACGTGGGAGGCTTGTTTCTGTCTTTTCTAGAGAGAGAGAGTCAGAGAGTCAGAGCAGTTTTATTTGTCCAAAAGAAAAAAGTAACATAGTACAATGCAGCAATGCAATAACGAGGTCAGGATGACCCCAGCTAAGGATGCATAGATCCGCTAACGCTGGGGCCACCTGTGGTGTGTTTAAACAAAATTTCAACATTGCAACTCCAGATAACTTCAAATAACCAAAAGACAATCGTTTACTCAAACAAGAATATAACAACGTAAAATGAGAGTTAGTAAAGTATTATGTAACTAATAAACATGAGGGAAAGAAAACATGAATTACATAACATGTCGTAAAGAATCATTTTTCTTAAGAATGAAAGCAGTCAAACATATACAATGGTAGAAAATAACAAAATAATCTGATCATTGATCTGCCCATATCCGACAGTGAGAATATTAAGCGAGACTTGATTAGCACTGAACAGTATGAAGAGTGTAATATACAAAGGGCAGGCAAAAGTGTGATGACAGACATTGGCTATACATTCCCAGGCCACGAAGAAGGGCGGAAAAGTCAACAGTGCACTTAGAAGTTCAACGAACAGTGCACTAGACGTGCACTCACATCAGTGGAATGCATGTTTTACAGGGAAACCCGTGTACATAAAATAACCGTGTGTATGGTATGGAAAACAAGAAAAACAGATGCTACCAGTTGCTGCCAAATTCCACATTTTTCCATGTTTCATGGAAGATATACGGATTAGTTATTAAACCTCTACACAGTCCTGTATCTTAAACGCAAGTTTGATGTTTGTTTGGAACATATTCAGAGGAGTTATTAAACATCTTAACAGTTTTTTGTATCTTATATGGAAGAACGAAGTTCTGCTGTTGCATTCAGATATTAAATGAATTTACACAACTATAATCCTCTATCCATAGAATTATAATACAAATAAAAGATTAACATTTCCAAAAAATAATTTGACTTATTGAAACTCAATTTGCATTCTTATATTATCAATAGCCATTACTTGCACATTTTGATTGAATTCGAAAGTGAAAATGCCACAAATTATGTACAAAGAGTCAGACTTTTTAATGATTCATAGCCAGGTGTCCTCACAACAACGTCACGTAGTGCGGAAACAGGTCCACGCCCTGGAAGTGCACACAAGTGCATGGTTGGTTCAGTCATTTTAGCTATCTCTAAAAGGTGTATTGGAGTGCGCTGTTCTTGCAAATTGTGTAGTCCCAGAAGTGCACACATTAATAATATATCTTCAAAAAGTGTACAGAAGGTGCAAAAAGCAGAAGAGAAGTGCATTTGGAGTGTATTTCCTTCTGCAGCACTTCCACAGAAATTTGCTGGGCACAAATGGAAGGCGTAAGAAGTGCACACTTATTTGTATTCCCTTGTGAGCAGAGTTGGTCAAAAAAACACAGCAATGAGTGTTTAGTGGTTACGGATGGATATTTGGACGGTTTGGATCCTGGAAATTTGTGTTGCATTATGTCTATTAATAGGATAAGTGGGGTTAACATTAAGCGCACTGCAGGCGTTACACACTTTGACCTTGACTGAAGTGAAACATCTATGGTGCAACCATATATTACAATTTGCAAAATCCTGTTGACCCGCATCAACCATTATACAGAAAAGATTGTTTTTCACATTGTAATCAGACTTGAGTATGTTCATCTTCACACAAAACGCGAAAGTGTTGTACCTCTCCCCCTATAGTTCGTTCTGAGCAGAGAAGCGTGTCGTTTATATTGGTACTGCTGAATGCGGGACATTAATGTTAGTGGCAGCACTATTTTGGCCCAGATCATGCAAAATGAACTGCATATACGTAGGGGCAGATTTTATATCGAGCAAGTAAAAATGTTCCTATTCTTAGAATGACAACATAGATGAATGTTACTGTTTAAAAATTGTATTTAATGTTCTCCAAAACACTGGCTTAGAACAGGTATTCTTTACTACAATAAATGTTGGTAGCAACCTTGATTTTCCATGCGTACGCCTGTATTATGACACCTAATTCTCACTGTTGCCCTCACAGTTAATGTGGCACACTGAAGTGAACAATTGTGGGATACCAAAAATAGCCGTGTTTACCTTGGCATATATTCCAGTATGGTAACTATGGCTTTTGTAGTAAAACATATCTGATTCATCAGACTTTATCTACTCCCATATTTTAAACGTGAGTTCGTTATTCTTGTTAGCATTAAATTTTGTTCACGCTATTGGGACTTAGCATATTTGCAATGTCATTTTTACTATAATTTTCCTGTCTGATCGCTTGACAAAATAATGAACATTTGCCTGCATGTTTCATACACAATTGTATGTAGGAGACGCCAAGCTGCCTTGACCAGTGCGAATTAAGACAGACAAAACATTAATCATTTGACCTTCATAAAAAAATAATTCTTAATTATTACTATTTCCTATTTTTGATATGCCGTTTTGACCCTAGTTACTTATGCAGTTTGAGGCAAGAATGTTGGAGATGTGACATATTGGAAAATGGGCCGCCACATCATCATTAGATATGCCTTTGCCTTTATTAAAGAAACTGGTGGCCACATGCATAATGTTCATGAATGCCCTCTCCTCAGATAACCCGACTGCCCTGTTGATGACGGATACGAGCGAGCTCAACAGCATTACATCAAGAAACTCTGAACTGGACATGGTCCTCGTGTTCCAGAAAAATTGTCGAAAATGAAACTGCTGTCATCTTATTAGTTTTAAAGAAAATAATAGAAACTACAAGTGTATGATTAGATACTGTTTAAACTGTCTTTTAAATAGAAATATTGTATGTTGGGGGAGGGGGGATTATTCCGTGCAATAGGACCATGGTGTTGAATGCAAAATTTAGAAAGCGTTAATTCGTAATGTGGGATGTACAAGTTATCTGATTTTCTGCTAGATATCTGTGCATGTTGAAAATAGGTACGGAAATGTGTCGAAAAATAAAAGGGCTGGGGTTGTTGAAAAGTTTGACCAGAACATACCTGTCATGTGCGTATTGATTTGTCTGCATTTCAGTAAGTTAAATTCTATGAAGATATGATCTGTTTGGGCATAACAATCACAACTATTAATTATGCGGCGTAGTTCATTTTGGATTGTCACAATTTCATCTTAACAAGTGTCATAATTTGCAGCCCATGAAAACTGATATCTTAGTGATTGAAAACTATTTAATTACGTCATACATTGAGATATAATATATCTTATTAGCGAATGAATATCGTTTCCAATAAAAAGTTAAGCTTGAATTATCTGCACACAGTAATGATACAATATTTTGAGAAACGGTCTCCAGATTATTGATATAAATAAGGAATAAAAGTGGTTAGAGAATCGACCCTTCTGGTGCACCACATGTTAACTTTATATGTTTTACATTAACATTTTGAAAACAGGCGTATTGATGTCTGTTTGTCATGTAATTGTTCAACCAACTAAGAGTTGTGCCTCGTATGCCATAGTAAAATGATCTTACCATCATGTTGATTCAAGGAAAGGACAGGAAGGCCGAAATTCTTTTCTCTGTGTCTAATCTATAACTTTTCCTTCACTGGGCTTTGTGATGAGATTCCTATTCCATTAAGAAAGCATGATGCGTTTGGAATGTAATCTCAGATCAAAATACCCAGTATGTCAGCTGCTGTCATAGTCAATACTCAGCTCCGTTTGGTCTCTCGCAACCGCATTGACCTCGTATAATATTAACATATTACGTCATCAGATACGTATAACATTGTCATTAATGGGAGGCTAATACATGACATTTGAGGTTTTAACAATCCAAAGTTTGAATAAAATTGTATTTCAATTGCTCATTTTGGAGTCAATTTAAAAAAAAATTAATCCCCAAATTGCCAGAATACGACCCAATCGCCATCTATGAATACTTCTAAGAATCCCTAAACTCCAATGAATCATGAGTTCCAAATTTCGCCACTAGTGATTGGGCGGTGCAAGCAACGATAGGAAGCAACACACGAAGTGGTGGCCGTCACTCTCCTCCGGATTACAAAGACTGATGAAGACGAAAAGTGTGCTTTAATTGTGTGAACGTACAAAACACAGGGCTTTGCTGTAAAACCCATGCTCTTGTGCAGATACAAAATCCAGGGCTTGTCTTACAACCCAGGATTTTGTTCACAAACCCTGGGTTTTGTTAGAAAACCTAAGGATTTGTATGAAGCTTGTGGATAAACCACTGTGTTTCGTTACCCTACGAAAAAAGGGTTTTATACAAAACCAAGGGTTTTATACAAAACCAAGGGTTTTATACAAAACCAAGGGTTTTATACAAAACCAAGGGTTTTATACAAAACCAAGGGTTTTTTGGCAAATGAAGCAAAGAGAAGTATGATGAAATTCTTAATGAAACAATTTTCAAAACACTGGGTTTTACTAATAACTGAAAATTGCAAGCACAAAACTGAGAGTTGAGCTTACTTATCCATGGGCTTTCTTATGATTCCACGAGTTACTACAGGGTTTCATCTACAAAACCCAAAGTTTCATATACGAATCATGGGTTTGTATCAAGAAACCCAGGGTTTCACACATGAGACCTGACTTTTGTTTACTATTGTTGAAAATGACCTCCATAGGTTTGATTATATTTGTCATTTTTTGTGCCCTAAAATCATGCCAAATGTAACCTGTTTTCGTCACAAAATGCATGCTGTAAACAACATGCAAGATACCAAGAACCAGTAAGGAACTCATGGTGTGGTGGTTATTACCATAGCACTTCCTAATCCTGTTCAATATATGCCAATATTCATGGAAATGGTTTGATAGGTATGCGCACATGCCGCTACAATCCTGAAAAGAAAGAACACTAGGTTCTCTTCTTGACAAGAACAAGGCCTCCAGACAGCATCCTGCTGGGAGTGGCAAGTCTTATCAGATAATTTAGCACTTGTACACAGCAGGCAGCACATCAAAGTCTGAAACTGTACCTTGGGTTTGCCTTGAAACTCCGGGTGAAGATTCATTCACTATTAATAAGGAACCTAAACCATCATGTATTAGAAACTAAATATACGGTTATAAACGCATTTTTTGATATTAATACAATGATGCCGGTCTTTTGATATTCTTTTGGGGTAAATATTGCCTACTCCTTTTTTACCTTTCCTCCTATTTACAAGGAGTGAACCGCTGCCCTAGCTAAGCCTCCATCCTGGGCCAAGGGGAACTGCAGGTCGGCTTTGGGCATATAGTCGTATACTAGGATAAATCGAGATGTATTGGCTCTTCACCAAATCAGATCCTTTCCATTGATGAACTGTAACCAATATAACGGTTTCTTGAAATTCGTCCCTTTTAGCAATTGGTTTATAGGGATTGGAAAAGAGGGCTTTGCCCTATATAAAATTTCTCTTTCTTGGAAAAGGGCAAGGAACACAGGGCAATACGGGACGCACGGAAACATTCTGAAGGTAATGGGCACAGGGCCAAAACAGACAGAGTGGCAGTACATCATATCACTTGTCTTGGATAGTCCCTGCATAAATTAACTGTACAAACTGCGTCTACAAATATACACAAACAAATATGATGATTTCTAATAGCAATCTGGAATACGTGCTGGAAAAGATAAACTGTATGCAATCAGCATTTATAAGTACGCACTCATGTGTATATACAGTCTGTCATATTTCACTCGATGTTTTCGCACACGCACAAACGAGATAACACTTTGAATCAGTGTAATGTAGGCTAGACTGTGATTTACTGAATGCCTGGTGTTTTAAAGCGTGCATTGTTGTCAATATTTTAATGAACTGCTGAGACAATCATCAGGTTTTTGGAAAGTGAACAACTTGTGGAGGAATAAAGAACTGTATGAAGAGTGAAACAGGTGGGTTGAGATATTTCAGTGTGTAGTTTATAACGCGTAGCGGTGTATATGGCACAGGACAAAAAGTAGGTAGTGCCACCCATCTTCGCCAGCTGAGCCACATGAGCAGTTTGCTGTATCCTTTACGCAAATTGCGAACATGTGAAAATTGATTTGGATAGCTTCTAAAGGCAGGCGTGTATGCTGAACAACTGTAAATCTGTTATCAAAATTATGCAGGTCAATGACTTTTAAACGTTGCTCTAGAGACAGATATGTATTGGAATTAAATACTGAAATTAAAAAAGAATTCCGGATCTTTTAAGGTAGTTTATTCCAGAGTGTGGTTGTGGAAGCCAAAAAATGGCTTTGTCACATAGGTCAGTTTGAGCCCTGTTTTATGAGAGTTCATACATTTGGCGACTTTTTAAATAGGTCTGTTGACGGAAGGGACAAGGGGGTCACAGAGAAACAAGTGCTCTTAAGTAAGCTTATTCACCAATATATACATTGTTGTTAGTTTGGATATTTACCACTGCTCTGCTAAAGTATTTAATACAAAGATAAAACTTAACAAACCTAATTTTGTAAGCCCATGTAACGTTTGAACACTATCAAGTCCAATATTCTAAGAGCAAAGTCCTATTCCGTACCATTCACTGAAAAACTGTATTGTTCTAAATCATAATAGCAAATTAATTTATAAAAGGAACAGATCATATTCATAAAATTTGAAATTTAGAAGAAACTATTAGGCATTATTAGCCTTTAAAACATCTGTCTTCAGCGGGGAACCAGTGTAAGACTTGTTTCGGTGCCATTAATCCCCGGCCAAGTCATTCTGCGAACTGGCGGCACCATTTTGCATTTCCAATACAAACATCCCGAGCTGATGTATTACGGAATAAAGCGGATATGATGTTCATTTGACTTTGTTATTAGGACTGCTTAAAAACGTAGCCCACATGACATAAATATATTGAAACTACACATAACACTCATGATTAGGCGTACCAAAATTGAATAATAAATAAATGCCATCCTGCTTCCTTATGTAATGTTCCATCACCGAAATGTTTAATTCTTTTTTCCCAAAACCAATCTTTACAGCTCAACAGTGTAAATTCTACCTGCTGTGACCATACAACCAACGCAATGGTACTTTGAAAGTTTATGAAAATGAAGAACTGTGCATCCTGTAACCCATTGCAGTCTACCCACGCCAAGGAAACCTACTGACCTAGGGCATGCCATCATACATAATCTTACATACAAATGTTCTGTATTAATGAGAAATTAAGTAAAAACTTTCAAGCGTACGACAATTAACACCCTGCTGTTTTTTGGCTATTTGACCGGGAAAGGGTTAAAGTCTTGAACCATTAAAGGAACTTAGTCAGATTCATTAAGTATCAGAATTTGAAGCAATGTGTCCCTGTTAGCTACATGTACAAGCTTATTACAAACGTATTCTCTCTGTCTTGAAATTAGAAACACATGCTGCCGTCGAGAGAAAGGTCACTATTTTAGTTCTGCGTGAAAAGTGAACTTAACTTAAGCAATAAGTCGCAGCATGCCGCGTTCAAGTTGCCCATGCACAGTTTTGGTTGCAACAATATTTAAACACATATCCTAAATTTCTTTCGGTCACTTATTTTGGACGTTTTTCCAATCGGCCTGATTGATACTTGGCGACTTTACAATTAATTCATTATTTGTTCGTATCACTAAACATGGTTGCCCATCGACGAGCAAAGCGACGTGCTAATTGTTTTTCTCGACATTAGCAAGGCCTTCAACAAGGTCTGGCAGAGCGGTTCCTTACATAAAAAGGAAAAAGAGGCAATAAAAAGCGTAATCGATGTACCAGGCCTATATTAATTACTTTCCACGGCACAAATATCAGCATGCACTTGTCATTTTATTCTCAAGTTACAAAATCCACCAGAATTCTCAAAAATCAGCATGGACAGGGAGACAGATAGAAACTTGTCAGCTCGCTCCTCCGACGAAGAATCGAACACGGGTAGCAGAGGTAAACGATAGCCAACAGTGCACGTTTTGGCTAATTTCAGTGGCATCCATTGGACAATGTATCTGGACACAAACGTATCGGTCTCGCATGAAAATTTGTTTGGAAGGAAATGTTACGACCTAGTTTAGAATGAAACAATCTGGTCTGTGGTAGCTGTGCACAAAAAAAAAACAAAAACAAAAACAAAAACAAAAAAAAAAAAAAAACAAAAAAAAAAAAAAACCAACAAAAAAACCCCCACACACTTACATTAGGAAATTTACAACTGGCTACAGCACGGATTGTGTGTGGAGCAATGCAACCATCCCTAATAAAAAGGACACAAAGAAACTGTTTATGACTGACTAGACTGAGCCAAATATCAAAACTCATCAATACGAAAACAAATAGTTCATGGGTAAACTTAAAATTAGTTGAATACTATTTTGTTTGATGCTCCTGTTCATGGAAAGAACTACCGTTGCAATACTAGAGGACCTTTCGATTTTCATTTTTTCCATTCTACGATTGCCCTATTTGAGATTTTGGTTTTGTGTTTGACATCCAAATTATGGAACGCCTTGCCTCAAGCAACAACGTCACATGTTGATAGCAATAAAACAAAGATAACCTAGCGACTCACCTTACTTTGTGAAATAAATGGAAGTCCTATATACTGGCAAAAATGTCTGTTTACTCATTTTTTTAATATTTGCATACGGTGAGCTGCTTTTGCGAAGCTTTAGCATTGTTTCCTCATTTGGTTTAAACATATTTTTATTTAGCAATTGGAAAGCAGGGCGGAGCCTTATATTAATTCCTCTTGCGAAAGAAAGGGCAAGGAACAGGACAGACGAAACATCACAATCCCATGGTGCGCGACCATGCGGGGGTAACACATTGAAGAAGCGGGATGACACAAAACAAGACACATGGTGGGGCGTCGTAGTTCAGGGAAAATTGTACCTGTTACAAACTTGTTTATATATTATTACGTTTATCAGCGTTAATTTTGAGGGGCAAATCTGCCACAGCTTTTGATAAATTCTTGCACAGCCATGAATATCTTTATATTATTTTCCAGGTTGCAAAGTTCGTGTCCATATAAAACTTTGTCGATATTAAAAGGAGAAAAATTAGAAATACCTGCATGAAGACGGTCTCTGTGAACGGTGTATAATTGACAAGTAAAATATAATGCCAGACATTTCAATCCTTTGACCACAAGACCAAATACATGGATCTTTAATACCAATTTATGTAGATAATCGTTCAGCTGGATGCAGCCCATTCGTAAACACGCATGAAGAATTGAAAGGTATCGATTTCCTACGTTTAGAAGAGATGGGTGCTTTACAAGACGACGTTGGTTGTTAACTAGTTTAGATTTAAATTGAGACAGTGTTGAAGTATGCCCAATATCAAGAGGCAATAAGTTCCATAATCTTGTAGCAGATGGGAAAAATATCGAAGAGATCTGTTCTAGCCCTAAAATGAGGTAAATCAAGACGTCTACGGGTGTTGTAGATGTTCGGTGTTTCTGCTGTTGGAATATTTGGTATCATATCTTGCAGGTAATCAGGGGTAAGGTTATTTACTATTTTGTGCATAAGGATCTGTTTATTTCTTTATCTTCTCTGAGCCAAAGTTTCCCAACCAGTTTCCTTGTAGAGTTTGGCACTTGCAGTGGTACGCAATGCAATGCACCCGTAACAGTGCGGGCTGCAGCTAGCTGAACGTTTTCCAGTAGCTGTGCGTCTCTCTGGGAGCAGCCGTCCTAGATCGCATTGCCATATTCCAGAACAGGTCTAATGAATGAAAAGTAAATAGTTTCTAGCGTTTCACGATCTAATATTCATTGCAATGCTTTCATGATATTCAGCTGTTTCATAGCTTTTAGAATGAGATGACCAATATGTGATGTCCATTGTAGATCTGATTTGAATACAATACCTAAACGTTTATGCTGTTGCACGTCTGTCAACTGATGACCTTGAAATACAAGTGGAGAATGGTTGACAGTTTGGGCTTACGTGAAATTAACAGCGTGTCTGTTTTTAAAGCATTGCATGTTACAACCCAAATCAATTTTTATTGAAGAAAGGTCCGAATTGACAGTAGCTGCGGCCTCAGCAATATCATCTACAGAAATATAGAGGGGGACATGTATCATCCGCAAATATTTTAAAGTCAGAATTTATAATATTCACTGTGTCGTTAATAAAAATAAGAAATAGGGGAGGGCCGAGCACTGAGCCTTGAGGGACCCCTGCAGTGATTGTCCCCCAACTGGAAGAGTGTCTGTTCAACACTATACGCTGTTGGGGGTTGTGTAGGTACTCTTAAAACCAGCTTAGTAAATTTCCATTGATACCATTCGTTTTTATTTGTAGAGTAAACCATCATGCCAAATTTTGTCAAAAGCTTAACTTATGTCTAAAAACACGATTTGTATTTCTTTGTGCTGATCTTTAGCCAGCGAAAGTTCATGATTCAGCGAAGGAAGTTGGTCTACAGTAGAGTCACCTGGTATAAATCCGGATTGATTTGTTGTTATTACAAGACTGTCACGAAAGAAATTAAAGGCATTCTTAAATATTACTGTTTCTATTACTCTACCATTTCAGCTTAACAGAGAGATGTGTCTATAGTTATTACATAACTTTGTATCATCACTTTTAAATGAGCGGGTTACATGGCTCTCTATCAGTCAATAGAAAATTTTCGCAATTGCAGAGATAAATTAAGTTCCTCATTTATTCCCGCTATACTGCTGCTCCTGATATTCCCTATGCCACTTTTCACTCTGTTCTAACCTTCCACTTAAGAACTGTTCTATTTGGCGGCAGGCCCCTTCGGTCTTATTGGAAATACCATTTACCTTTCAGTAGTACAAGAGTTCCTAGAGGATTGTGTATTCGGCTCTTATCCAGTTGAAGTAAGCCTTAATATCTGTCCTGTGGATGTTGTGGTGTCTTTATAACATTCGTAGTCTATAGCAGTGCTTTAGTGCTAATGGCACGAGGCTGTGTGTTGCTTTAGGGAAGAAATTATCGAGCCTCGTTATGTTCTGTCTGTCCTGTCTTGTAGGTAAGTAGCGACTCAGTGCCCTGAAAAAATGATATTTTGATCATTTAATAAAGATTTGATTATCAGAATAACACTGTTTGTTTGTGCTTTCTATTTCTATCTATTTTACAACAGTGATTTGCTACACCAACACGAACATGAGGGAGCGGACTGAGTCACTGAACTATATACCCCAAATTAGAGGTCACAAAATGATTATGCCACCTTACGAGTCACGTCACGCACCATGGACAGTGGCAAGTATTTGCTACGTGCTACCACCTTGCCAGCTTCAAGTACCGTCCCTGGATCTGAGCACTGGATCTTTTTGCTTGAACTGTTCTGGCACCAGATAGGCGGCGTTTGTCTCCAATACCATTTCTGCTAAGTGGGATTGCCATCAGTACCACGTCCATGCATAGCTCACTCCCTGTTAATGCAGAGATTCCACAGACGCACTCCCGAAACCCACACCTCTCTTTCCGCCTCCATATTTCCACGAAAACAATGGATGTGGATTGGATGGTCCATTGGTAGCATACGCTTCAGGACCTCGATACAGCAATGGGTGTAATCGCCTTTCTTGCCTCCACACAAATAATGGAGTATCACCAAAAGGCCTGGATTTTACTGGCCAAGATTGCACCAAACAGGAAACGCTGAAACAGCAGAAAACTCTGGAGCTAGTGACACCCTGGCAGCTAAGGGTGTCACTAGCTCCAGAGCATTCTGCTGTTTCAGCGTTTGCTGTTCTGTGCAATCTTGGCACGTGAAATCCAGGCCAACTTCCCAAGACCCACAACCCTCGGCAGGTGCAAACAACTTTCCATGATTATCTTGTCCTGTTTAGTAAGTTTGGTTGTGAATCTCCAGTATTAACCCACCTCAAAGAAAAGTTGTCCTGAAATAAGCGCCTCATGTCTTCCTGTGGTTTCCAATTGTTTGAAAACAATTGAAAGATGCTACGGCCTCCAACTTGAGCACCCCATAACTACCTGGCCAAGCCTTAAGCACAGCTTGACGATCAGGACATTGAGCTCGGCCTAGGAGCTTCCCAATATAGCAATGGGCATCCGCCACTAGGAAAGACTGTCGGAATTGTTGGATGTGATCAAAGCCTGCCTTTCCACCAGGCATTGATAATGACGGCACTTGCTTCTTATACTGCTTCAAAGTACTCTTCAGAGGCTGAGAGCTTAGCCAGCAAAATTGCCGGTACTCCGATCAATTCGCTACGTGAACACTGCTAAGCACAAAGGGCCAGCCATGCACTCAAAATGGTGATGCGAACACATGCAATTAATTTCTTCTTTTTTTTTTCCAAAAAGAAATCTCACTGCAACTAGTTGCAGTCTGGATCCCCTATTGATCAATCTACAAATGCCTTTCCTCGTGGGATCGAAGACGGTTACTTCTGGTACTAAATGTTGTGCTGTGTGCTAAATGACGACACATGTCACGAAATACTGCCAGTAAAACGGGCGATTTATCTGGTCAAATGTGGCTTGATTGTCCATCCAGCCTGTCTACATGCGATGCCCTCTGAGTCACGACTGCTCTCCCTCGTCTGTGCTTCATTCCTCTCCATTCCGCATCCACAAGGAGGCTGAACAAGGAGGCTCCAGTGCTGACGTCACGGTATACCCAAGGCAATACCTCACACCACTAAGGCTAATCGTAGACGGACATATATCACTAACATTTAGCATAGAACTGTCCATTACTGCCTGCCAACCCGTGCAGTACGGTAACTGCAATGGATACGGTTGATTATATAATTCTTAACTGATGTCACAGATTGGTCAGCTGACCTGAGCTGATGTTTTTCTGCACAATGACCCATTTAATATACACTTTGTCTACCCAAGTGCGTATTCATTTGCGGAATATCGTTTCAGCATTTGAAGGAAATAGCCCACAAAGCATCACTTGTTTTAGCTTAAACAATACAGTGAAAGGAGCGAGTGTACGATTTATGATATCACGTCATGATGTTGATGTTGTACCTCATGGCAATTTTACAACCAACTGTCATGAGAACGTAACAGACCTGACTTTCATTTTACTCTGTTATTTGTCAAATGTCAGCGGATATATTAGTCTACAGCTTAGATAGCTGTACAATTACCTGCTAGCTAGTGACACGTTCAGTTGGCTCACCCAAGAGTTTGCCGAACAATGCCCACCATGACCTCTCGGCATTGGTGGTAATGGAAGGCGCGGGGGGGGGGGGGATTCGAGTTTGAGACAAAGAAAAATGTTGAATACATGCCACCTTGCAACAGTTAATTATCACTAGCAACACTAGTAGACGATACATGAGCCACACAGTTTTGTTATTTATTCCTACACACATAATTTGACCAAACGGCAGCCTTTCGTGTCTGCATGTGTAAACCTTCTATCTTTCTGCTTGCGATTTTTTTTCACCTGTACTAGACTATGGCAAGCCAGAACCGCAAAAAATATATTTCTTATTTAAAACAGAATACTTATAAATAAAACAGGCAGGAAAAAAGCAAGCAGACACAGCTGTCATTTAAAACAGAATATTTATGAATAAAAAAGGGAAAAAATAAAACGAAATAGACGTTTCTCATTTAAAAAAAATAATTAAAAATAAGACAGACAGTAAAATAAAACAAAACACATACGTGTCTCATATAAAACACAATAATTACAAATAAAACAAACAAAAAAATAAAACAAAACCGATACTTCTCATTAAAAAACAAAATAATTACAAAATTAATAAAACAGACAAAAATAAAACAAAGTTGATATTTTTCATTTAAAACAAAATAATTATAAATAAAACAGACAATAAGAATAAACGAGATATTGCACACTTTAAACAGAACAATTCTAAATGAAACTGAGAAAAATAAAACAACAGATATTGCTCATTAAAAACAGAATACTAATAAATAAAACAGACAAAAACAAAACAAAATACACATTTCTCTTTAAAAAGAATAATTGTAAATAAAAGAGACAAAAAACCCCACTAAATAGATACAAATGATAACTAAAACAAGCCATTTTTTGATAAAACAGACAACAACAATAGAGAACAGGTACCGCTGCTAAATGAAACAGGCGATCAGGCCCAATAAAACAGACTAAAATGAAAGAGTCTACAGTTAGGCTAAATCAACGTATGCCGAGTCAGCGGAAGATACAAAAAGCCGGAACAGAACAAAACATCAGCAAACATAATTATTGCCCCTTTACATATATATATCACTGATGCAATTCAGGATAAAAATATTTTTGAAGCCTGAATTCAAATCCCTTTTTCTAACCCTCAAGTTCAACATGATCACAATCATGGCCCATGATGGAAATCATGACATGGTGTGCCTGAGGTTCGTGTGAATTAACCACAAATAGGGATTCTGTGCAAATGATGCTGACAACACACGCGGGTGCAGAAGGGTACCTATGTTGGTAGGCATCCCATGTCATGTTCTCCCTGGTGCGCTTATATCTATATGCACAGACAACATTACGTTGCTAAGGTACGTCACTAACGAAAGCAGTTCCACTTCCTCTTGTCTATCTTACGTAATCTGATTGGTGTACAGACAAAACGACAACCAATAGCATTCTCTCTTTTATTTCATTTTGGTCGTACAATAGTTCCACACTTATCTTGGGAACGATTGTGATTATGGGAGAAATACAGATTTCATACTTAATTTGTATATACAAGTGCATTTCAGAACTAAAGAAACGCGCGGAGATTTTGACAGCAATACTGCAATACCTTTCTTGACAAATTAATGCTATAATATATACATGTATATATATATATATATATATATATATATATATATATATATATATATATATACATATACATATATATATACATATATATAGAATAGCATTGATTTGTCAAGAAAGGTTATATCTGAAGTTTGATGATGGATTATATATTATATATATGTATATGTCATGGTCGTACTGATATCCACCATCAAGCTTCACATATAATCTTTTTGACAATTTAATGCTCTCTCTCTCTCTCTCTTTCTCTCTCTCTCTCGCTCTCTCTCTCTCTCTCTCTCTCTGTATATATATACACATATGTATACACACACACACACACACACACACACACACATATATATATATATATATATATATATATATATATATATATATATATATATATATATTTATATATATGTATACCATTACCCATACAATAGTAAACAAGGAATCCCAAATGATAGTAAATGCAGGTAAAACATAACATGACCATTTATAAATGAAATCTCTGGGTTACTCGTTTGCATATGTGTGCAAGAGTATGCAAACGAGTAAACCAGATTTTTCTTTTGCTGACTAAGGAATTCCCGAGAAATATTTTTACTTTGGTAAGCTTGTTGACGGCACATTTATGATGACCATGTGATCCTTAATTTTACTCTTTGGCCTGTTTAACACAAGGAAGACCATTTACTAACGATTTGTGATAAAAGAACTAAATGTAGGAGGCACCAGATAGTCTTGTAAAGCGGACGATATATGAACCAATGGCTAACCAAATAAACTCTGTTAAGAATCGTGCTGAATACCGTTAAAGACCTTTGCTTATCACGGATCTTTAGGTTTATTTCGCCTGTTAGCATATAGTGACCAGATTTATAATGGATGTATGGGAAATTGAGAAGTGGTCACAGACATCACTGATCCTGTTTTTGCACAACTATGCAGAGGCTCTAAAACAATGGAAATGTGATAAATGCATCATCGTCCGTATCACAATTGAATATGCTCGCTGATGATTTTCATGGTCACGTGAACAAAGACTGGCGTCTGGATTTTAATGGTTGTTGCAGTTGCGTTTTAGGGACACCCACGGATTCGTTTCGGGTAGGGTATGTTTGTCTTTTAATTGTTAGTAATCGAGGGAGCTAAAATGTCGACTCACCCGCATAATTGTGTCATAGTGCAATTGATGGCTGGCGCTTCTGGACGCAGCGGTGAAGTGAAACTTCAGGTGACAGCTGACATAAGAAAAAAATACGCAAAATATAATCAGGCATGGCAGCAATTAACCCATTCCTTTATTCAGCTTTCAGAGAGTGGAATGAGGTGTGAAAATAGATGAATTGCACGGTGGGTTATCAAAACGCCTCTCTATGACAAAACTCTACTTATTTTATAAATGAAGTGATCTGCAACGCCTGGTTACCATTTGAAAATGGCAGACCAAGCCTTCATTTCTCTTGATGAAACACTTGGGCCTGATTTAAAAGAAAGCATGTTCACACCATGTCTATTTAATGAGGAGAAAAGTTGCGTTAGTGAAGATCTATAAATAATACAGAAATTTTCAACATGATTTGAAGACATTTGGTGCCAAATTCATAATGTGACAGATAAACTAAAATTAGCACTTCATTAAGACATAAACGAACAAAGAAGGCACGCAATATGTGCGATAAAGCATATGTGACGGATTAGATCTCTATTTTTACAATACGTGTGGAGAAAATACACATTTTATGAGTTATATCTGCCTCATTGTGTGTGAAGAAGACAAATAGTAGCTCGAGGCTACAACGACTATAATATGACGACAGGACGCGCAAAGATCAACTTACAATAGAATGCAAGTTGCAACACATACATTTCTCCTGATACATGATCAAACTACATGAAATTTACAAATAATGGATTAATAATAGCTATATAGCTATCTGGTGTGTTGCGGATAACCCAATGGGGCCTGTTGATATTTTATTGTGCATCCCCAGTATGTACATTATAAGAATTTAAAAATATTGTTGCTGAGGTTAAGACAATTTTAAAACTACAATTTCCTTGACCTATTCATCGATATTTGTGTTTGGACGAGTTTAGCCTGTTCTTTCTTTTTTTATGGAAATAACAAAACTGTGTCTGTACACAGTACAAATTAAATGATTTTGAGTTTTGACTACCACAGCCTGAAGTCAATTCACTAAAGATAATATTTAGAACATTTAGTTTAAGAATCCTCTTCCGTCCAATTTAGCAGATCTGGAAATATTTTACCCACATCCTATTTGGGCTTAATTCTGAAACATGTGCAAAGATAAAGAAACATACACAAAAAATGATTTGAACTGTTTTGCATTTCTTTTAATTTTATATTATGAGTGTTATATTTATTTTTATATTTCAAATATTCCATCCTTACCAAAACCTCATTGTTAAAATACTTTTATATGAATAGGAAGCGATTTATCTTCACTGTTTTGATCAAAAAGTATGTATTGAAATATATCTCATAATGAAAGCACTACACGTGTACTTACGTCGGTTACCGTCTTTTTAACATGAAAATGTGACTGATCAGGAGCGACCTTATATCAAACTGGTTTTGCAACCTACGTGAGAGTGTATCACGTAGAGCAGGAAGGAGTTTTGGTTACCCGCCACATGCAGACAGAGGAACAGGCAACGAGACGGGCAGAGATACAAACAAACAGATTGTAAGGAAAAGAAAAAGATAGGCTGAAGGATAAACATGTAAATATACACACGCACACTCACACATATACATATACACCCACATAACCAGACAAACAGGCACAAACGCATACACACACGCACACCCATGTACACACACATGCACACACACGCACACATACACACACACACACACACACATATATATATATATATATATATATACATATATATTATGTACAGCGTGTGCTCGATATGCGGGCTGGTCATTCCAATATAATTTTGATACTTTGATATTTGTGCAGTGTAGCACATTAAACCCTAATGTTTAATAAACTATTGACGGTTTGACAGTCTTTATATTCGAAATAATGAATAACAAAGAAAATAATGGTTGTATTTTATGGACCAATCTATAAGTAGTATTTACCGCAATTGTAACTATTTATAAATATATTATTTTCTGTGCGTACTACAGTACTAAAGTATTCAATGCATAAATAATCAGTGTATAATAACAAAGAATGTAATGTTATGATTTTGGCTGAAATAATATACCACTAATCGATACAAAAACACCGTCATCAAGAGTATATCTAGCTCTGTTTGGCAGAATGACCGGCTGTCCGGTCCTGAAATCATGACGTGTTCTTCCTGAGTCTTCAGTAAGTCGGACACACTGAATAAAATAAGTGTCCTATCGATGTGTGCCTTCAATCAGACAGACACACAGTGTGCAGGAAGTTTCCTGCCTCTACCAACTGACCTGTGCCAATTTCTATATGTCAGTTCCACTGAAAAGTACATCCAAACAATAAGGACATATAGGGGCTAATGGAAAGAAAGTATTCTTATACAGATAACTTTATTTGTTTCAGTCCACAACGCCACCACCATAATGCGTCTGTGTGCCAACGAGGATGGTGTGCGAGCATGGATCATTGTTGCAGCAGCTTTTCTTGTGGCTTTATGCCAGAGTACAAACGAGGGGGAAGGCGTTTTCTTTGTTGAGTTTCTGGAGTATTTTCAGAAGTCAAAACTTGAAACATCAACAATACAAACAGTGAAAGGTGTAACGATGGGTATTGCCTGTATGTATGTGAAGATATAACTTTCACATTTCTTAAAAACATTTTGTGACCCATCCATTTCTTCTAGCGTAATAAAACGCATATGGCCACTTTTATGTAATTCCACTGTATCAACTCATAACAAACGCTTTAAACATTGCTCACATCTTTTATTTCCACAGTTAACGTTGAAGAAGAGATATAATAAAAATGAATTCTGACGACATACTTTTACCTTGCAAAGTTTGTATTTCTAATTTTCTTTTTATTTTGTTATGGGAGTGAAGTTGCAAATTAACATATGCATACTGATTTGAACTATTAGTAGGAGAAGCATGTAGCTTTAAAACAAAGTATTGTCTATGTGAAAATATATATCAGCTTTACAAAGGCATTGTCAAGGTGCAGGCTGAGTGACTTCATACTAGCAAAACACTAAATAATTGTTGAAAATATGGGCACTATACATTTGCAGATATTTAACACCAGATGTACATGTACATAACGACGTCAGTGTATGTATTTCTTTGATCTGACTCTTATCAAATATGATTATCAGCTTAGTTTTGACGTATCAATAAATCGACAAATCAGGTGCACTCTAATGTTGTCTGCTATAACGTATGCCGGGGAAACAGAAATAGCTATCCTATTCAAGGTACGAACCAGGCTAATAGATGGTACAATTGATATGCACAAACTGTGTCGCAATAAAAACATAGTATAAAGTAGTAAAAAAGAGAGCATGATAAAAAGACACACAGAAAGAGAGAGAGAGAGAGAGAGAGAGAGAGAGAGAGAGAGAGAGAGAGGGCGAGAGAGAGAGAGGGGGAGAAAAAGAAAAACAGGGACGTGTACTGACAGAAAATTTAGTGGAGGAAAAAGTTCCCACAGGAAAATAAAAACCACTGTTGATCAATACAGACAGGTGGCACCAATTAGGGATGTAATAGATTTATTCCTATAATCATTATGTGCATAGAAAGGCGTGCGCTTCGGAAATCGTACTCATATATATATATATATATATATATATATATATATATCAAAACCCAGAGCTGAGCATATGATATTATAATTCAATTTTTATGATCACTTTTCGAAGATCCCAACATCATATACAGTTTCCAAAACTCGAATTCCTAAGCAAGAAAAGATAGATAGATAGATAGATAGATAGATGGATGGATGGATGGATGGATGGATGGATGGATGGATAGATAGATAGATAGATAGATATATATATAGATAGATAGATAGATAGATAGATAGATAGATAGATAGATAGATAGACAGACAGACAGACAGACAGACAGACAGACAGACAGATAGATAGATAGATAGATAGATAGATAGATAGATAGATAGATAGATAGATAGATAGATAGATAGATAGATAGATAGATAGATAGATAGATAGATAGATAGCAACCACTGCTTAAGAGTCCAAAAGAAAGGGA